>JAQIUQ010004558.1:0-301752 GCA_030378365.1 Hybognathus amarus
ATATTTTATTTAAAGCTTTTTACATTTTTACAACCCCCCACCCCATGCCAGCATATAAGTAACAAGAAAATAAAGAAAATAAATAATAATAAAAATAAATAAATAAGTAATTAAACAATATGATAAATGCCAATATATACATACGTAAAAGTACAAATACACACAAACATACAATGCACACCATATATACATACAGATACACATTACAGATCTCTAGATACACATATATTAAAAATAAAATGTTTAAAATAAAATGCCAATACCAATGATTACCCAATTATGGAAATAAAGTGAATTATTGTACCCTGCAAAACGCTATATAATCTACAGTACCACACTTCTTAAGACATGTGCCTAATATATTAAATTCCATGATTCCCTTCCAAGACTTCTATAAAGGACTTCCAAATCTGCAAAAATTTTTTGGTTTACCAGCAATTTCGTATCTGATTTTTTCCATATGTAACACACTGCTAACCTCTGCAATCCACGTCTCAAATTTAGGTACACACTCTTTGTTCCACATCAACAAAATTGCTTTCTTCGCTATTGTCATCCCATATTGTATAGTCTGGATTTGATTAAGGTTATAGGTCACTAAAGAAGGGGCCCAGCCTAGTATTGCAATATTGGGATCATGAGGAAAATCAGTCTTAAGTATCTTTGAGTAAAAAGAAAAGACCTCAGACCAGAATTTACATATTTTTGGGCAGAACCAGAATAAATGAGCCAATGTACCCTCATTTGACTTGCACTTAATACACAAAGGCGAGACAGAGGGATATATAGAATGTAATTTTGTACGAGAGTAGTGCAATCTATGCACCACTTTGTATTGTATCAGCTGAAAATTAGAACTGATGGAGCAAGACCTAATACCCCGAAGGGCCTCGGCCCAGGAGTCTTCCGAAATATCTATACCCAAGTCTTTTTCCCAGGACATCTTCAAATACCGTGAAGTAGGAACTCTGGAGTTATTTAAGCATTCAACAAATTTGGAGACCAAACCCTTCATATCAAGCTCAAAGGTCATACAGTAATAAAGATGCTCAGGGGGGTTATAGATTTCAAAGTTAGGTATATTACTTTTAACATAGCTTCGTACTTGTAAATATCTAAAAAAATGAGAGGAGGGTAGCCCAAACTTTTGTCTAAGCTGGGCAAAGGAAGCAAATACATTGTTGATGTATAAATCGCCTATCGATATAATTCCTTTTTCTTTCCATGATAAGAAGGTTTGATCGGTCTGCGAGGGAAGGAATGCGTGATTATAGGCTATAGGAGTAAGAGAGCACGTTTGAGGGAGTTTAAAGACCTTTCTAAGCTGATACCACACCTTGAGAGAATTTACAACGATGGGGTTACATTTCTTAAATGTTCTAATAGGTTTATTTTCTGCAAAGAGTAGCGCAGGGAGGGAGGAATCCTTGAGATCCCGCTCAATAATAAGCCATGCAGGAATGGTGGTAGTAGTCAATACTTCGGGATATGCATTACACCAATGCATTAAGGCCCTTAGGTTGGCTGCCCAATAATAGTGTTGAAAACAAGGAAGGCCTAAACCTCCTACATCTTTTGTTTTACAGATATGAGCTTTAGATATACGATGGGCTTTATATCCCCAAATAAATGGCATAATCACAGAGTCAAGTGTCTTAAAAAATGACTTGGTTAGAAAGATTGGTACATTTTGAAACAAATAGAGAAACCTGGGTAGGGTAACCATTTTGATTGCGTTGACACGACCAATCATTGTTAAAGGAAGTACTCGCCAAGTCTCTACATCACTCTTCAGTTTGTCTGTCATAACTTTATAATTTGTATCATATAACCGTTTGAAGTGTCTAGGGACAGTGATGCCAAGATATTTTAATTCAGTTACAGACCTAAAGGGGAGATTATTAATAAAAACTGGGTCTATATCATCGTATAATGGCATAAATTCACTTTTCTGCCAGTTAACAGTATATCCAGAAAGGGTACCAAACTCCCTGATTAGATCGAACAAAAAAGGCAGAGATCTCTCAGGTTCTGAAAGAAAAAGAAGAACATCATCCGCATATAACGAAATCTGGTGTTTCATACCTCCCATCATAACAGGAGATATATGCGGATGATTTCTTATACTTATCGCTAAAGGTTCCATCGCGATAGCAAAAAGTAAAGGGCTCAGTGGGCAGCCCTGGCGGGTACCACGATGGAGGAGGAAAGAGGGCGATCTATTATTGTTTGTAAGAACAGATGCAGAGGGGCAAAGATACAACATTTCAACCCACGAAGAAAAGTGTTGTCCCAGTCCAAATTCTTTAATGGTGCTTAATATGTAGGACCATTCCACACTGTCAAATGCCTTATAAGCATCCAGGGCTAGAATGGCTGTTTTATCATTTTTTCCTCTGCTCCCATAAACAATGTTCATAAGCCTACGTACATTATGAAAGGAAAATCTCCCAGAGATAAAGCCTGTTTGGTCAACATGTATTATTGAACTGATACATTTACTCAACCGATTTGCTAAGATTTTAGTAAATATTTTAAGATCATTACCGAGAAGGGAAATTGGTCTATAGGAGGAAGGGTCCGCACTATCCTTATCTTTCTTTAAGATCAATGCAATGTTTGCTGAATAAAGTGTTTCTGGTAGTTTTTTGTTTTCAATAGAATTTTTTATCATCCTTAGCATCAAGGGGCCAATTTGATTAGAGAAGGCTTTATAAAATTCTATGCCAAACCCATCCGGACCAGCCGCTTTCCCACTGGGAAAACTTCTAATAGCTGCAAAAACTTCTTCCAATGTTATGTCCGAATTTAAGTTTTCCCTTGCGTCCTCACTGACTTTAGGAAGTCTTAGGGAGCGAAGGAATTTTGTAATGTCAGATGAGTCTACACTACTTTGAGAGGAATATAATTCCTGATAGAACTCCTGGAATACATTGTTTATTTCTGTCGGTTTATTGGTCAAGGCCCCAGATTTCAACTTGATTGTTTTTATGGCTCTACTAGCTTGTATGCCCCTAAGTTGACGAGCTAACAAACGGTTGGGTTTGTCACCCAACTCAAATTGTTTCTGCTTTATCTTTAATAAAAGGGAGCTAATTTGAGCAGATAAAAGTGTATTATATTCATATTTGAGCTTCATAATACTCGCCAAAGTTAAATTGGATAATGTGAGTTTGAACTGATGTTCCAGCACTGGCAACTCGGCCTCTATTTCTGCTAGCCTTTTGCGCCTCTGTTTTTTCAGTTCTGCTTGAAAGGCTATAATCTGGCCTCTAATGACAGCTTTAAAAGCTTCCCATAATGTTGAATCAGACACATCCCCTGTATCATTCAGAGAAAGAAATTCAGCAATACGGGTAGCAAAAGTTTCTTTAAAATGATCCTCATTCAACAGAGTGGGGTTAAAACGCCAAGAATAGGAGGGAGTTTCCATCTCAAAGTCTACTGTTATAGAGACAGGGGAATGATCAGATATTAGAATATTATGATATTTAGAAGATAAGATCTTAGAAGTTAATTTGGAATCAGTTAAAAAATAGTCAATCCTTGTATACGAGTTATGGACATTAGAAAAAAAAGAATAGTCTTTGTCAGTAGGGTGCTGAAGTCTCCAAATATCAAGAATATTCAGTGAATGAATTAGATTATTAAGAACAGTAGCTGAATTAGAAGGTTTGGGAGGGCTGGGAGAATACCGATCCATAAATGGGTCCAAAATGCAATTGAAGTCCCCTCCAATAATAAGATGGGTGGAGTCGACATCAGGTATGGTATTAAAAACAGAGCGAAAAAAATGTGGGTCATCAAAATTAGGAGCATATAAATTCACAAATGTAACATGTTTTCCTAAAATAGTGCCAGTCACAATAAGATAACGACCATTTGTATCCTGTTTAGTGGACAAATGTTGAAAAGGAATATTCTTGCGGATTAATATAGACACTCCACGGGCCTTTGAAGAGAAAGTAGAGTGGTACATTTGGCCTATCCACCTACATCTGAATCTGTGAGCGCAGGAATGCTTAATATGAGTCTCTTGCAGAAACACTATGTCTGCATGCAAAGAATTCAAATGCGTTAATACTTTAGATCTCTTAACAATATTATTTAAACCACGCACATTCCAGCTCAGAATATTCAAATGCTTTTTAAGGGAGCTCATCCTAGTGCAGACGTTAAGTAAATCACAGGGTAAAGTAAATGGCATTTAGGTAAAAACATAGGCATTGTTAGATGTGCGAAACAGAAAAACAAAAAACAAATAAACATTTCCAATACAAAAATAGGCTGGCATGAATATAACCCAATTAACTCGTTTCTCGAACCCGCGGAAAAGAAAATACCCCATTATCACTTGGAATAGCTAACCGAAACACAAAGAGGAGGGTGAAAATAAAGAAAAGAAAAAAGAAAAAGAAAAAGGAAAATCGACCGGTGACCTAACTGCTTCTCGAAACAACACACAGCTCCGCCTCCACTCGTACCAGTCATGAAAAAACTTCGCGTATAACGTGTTAAACGAATGAACATTCTCTGTACACATTTAAACAAACATATTCGCATAACGTTACATACTCCAGCAATCTTCGAACAATGCCGACCTGGTCATTTTTAAGTCTTTAAAGACGAAATATGAGGAAGCCCAACTATTTCGTCAAGAGTTAACTTATAGATCCAGCGTTGCATATATGAATACACACACCAAAAAGTGCCCGACGAGCCCATGGATTGCGTTGTTCATCTGCAACCAGGCATAACATTAGTGTCTTACCATGATGTACCAGCCTCATTGTGAGATACTGTCAATGTAAGATTCGGCCTCCTGCGGGGACGAAAATATTTTCTTCGTCTTCTCATGAGTAAAGATGAGACGAGCAGGATACAACAGACCATATTTTATTCCTTTAGCTCTTAGTTTCTCTCGTGCACCGTCAAACTGCTTGCGTTGGGAGGATACCTCTGCTGGAAAGTCCGGAGAAATACTGATACGACCCCCGTCAAAGAAGAGCGGGCTTTGGTTACGGGCAAGTTGCAGTATTTCAGTCTTAACAGCATCATGATGGATCCTGGCAATCATAACTCGCGGCCTATTGTTCACGACAGGGCCGATGCGGTGAGCACGGTCAACCTTTACACCCCGCGGAAAGTTGGTTTCGCCCAACAGCAAAGGCAACAGGCCAGAGACAAATCGTGTGGGGTTACCCTTCTCGGCGTTCTCAGGGAGCCCTGCGATCTTGATATTTTGCCTGCGGGATCTGGCCTCTAAATCAGTCACCTTGGACTTCAGAGACGTATTCTCCTGCGATAGATTGGAGCAAAGCTCCTCCAAATGTGAAATGCGTCCTTCATAGTCAGTACTAGCCTCTTCCAGATCAGCGATACGGGATGTGTTAGCCGCTAGTGTTGATTTCAATCCTGACAGGGAAGCCTCCAAGCCATCAAATCGGGCAGTCATGAAACAGTCCATCTTTCTAATGGCCGAAAGAATAGCCCTAGGTGAAGGTTCATCCTCACCCTCCAATGACTGAGAAACATCGGTGTCTGTGGCCACTTTAACGGAGTCAACGTTACCTTGATCGCAAGTGTTTGTTTCAGCTAGCTTCGGACTTGCTGGATTGCCTTCCACGGTGCCAGCAGCCGGGGACGGAACCTTTTTGACAGTTTTTCGATTTATTCATCTTTGGCGTGTTAATTGTGCTAGATTATCACAAATTTGCAAAAACGGCGAAGTTTTTGATTATATATTTTCTCAAGTGTGACGGAGCTGAATGAAAACGCGTCCTACTCCATGTGCTGCTCTGTAGCGCCCCGATGCGCACTTTTTGGCGTATAATATGCACGAACTCCCCACCCCCTCCCCCTAAACCTAACCCAGGGTTTTTTAGTGCGTACCATATACACGCAAAAAAAATTCGGCGTATAAATGCCACGAGAAATGACACTCGTGGTATACAGACGCATCTTCATGAGACTGTGTTGGTCGTTCCACACCACATTCCCCTCCGCTGTCGTCCGGACATTTGCGGTGCATCGGCATCAACATAGCAATGTTTATAGCGTCGTTGTTTTCTTAGGTTAGTTTTGCTTGTTTTCACGTGGCTTGGTTGAGTTCTAATGTATAATGTGGTCTGTTATTTCTGGTTAACAGACTGAGGCGCTGCTACACCGTTGCCATGGACGCAGTTCAGAGACGGAACAGACTATTTTCTTTAGCAGAAGCAATACTCGTTTTTAAATCAATAAACTCGTTTTTAAGTCAATATTTTGTGTCAAATTATTGATGTATTTATTTATTTGGTTGATTTATATGTAATAAGCAGGATAATATATAGTGAGGCGGTTGTTATAGCGAATACAACCCCTTCAAGCTAACAACCGCCTCGCATACATTATCCCATACATATGTCGCTATCAGCTGCCACATACACTACTGGATTCAACTTGTGAAATACTTGATCATTTGTTGGTAGATGGCATGATCCGTTTTGTCTAACAAAACTTTGTTCGTAAAAGTTTGCTTGAATGTTGTTCGATTTTGTGCGAAAATGAATGGAAACACCTTAAAATGTCTCAAATCAATTCGACATACCAATTTGATCGCAAAACAGCATGTGACGTCATTGCGTACAGGTTTTTATTCGCTTTAAAGCCGTTTGATGGAAACACACTTTCACCAGCTTTATTCGCATGTGTTTTTTAACCGAACTTCAGATAATTCGATTGACAAGTAGATGGAAACATGGTGGCTAGTGAGAACAGGAGAGAATGTTCTGTTCTCCGTTTAAGTGTCACATTAAAAATAGTTCAAATTTCAAAACATACACCAAGACCCCTGCATTAAATCTCATTTAGTTGTGTGTGGCCATCCAGATGTTGCTTAGATACATGCAAATGTAGAATTCATTGATTTGCCATCTGCTTAGCACAACATCTTCATTTTCAGACAATGAATTTGGCCAACTGGGCAAACGTCATGCAGCATAATTATAATTCGTGAGCAATTTCACATTTAATAAAATTTGAGATAATATAATACATTTGAATGTGTTTAGATGCATTCACAAATCTGTCATCAAAGATGTAGTTTCCATTAAATGTCAAGTATATTATGTTACTGAATTCTCTAGTAATAGTTTGTATTATTAATAAGACTTTAAAAACAGAACATTACATATTCTACATATACCAATTACATTGACATGTCTGGTCCTGATTCTTACCATGACTTGAGCTGGTCTTGATGGTTTTTGCCTTCCTCCTCTTGCCTTTGTCCTTTTTGTGTAAATTCTCTACACTGCCAGAAACACATGCACAAGAAACACAAGAAAAGTTTGCTCCCATTTTCAAATGCTAAATAAATACGCCGTAATAAATGCCAGTAGAAATGTTTTCCGCAAAGTAATGAAGAGAATGTGAGAAAGTCTGCTTTAATTAACCAGTACTCGATTGTGATGTCAAAGTGCATTCTACTCTACGTCACAGCGTCCACCGTCCAAAGGGGCTTTCCGCCCAACGGTGGACGCTGTGACGTCACAGCGGTGGACGCTCAAAAGGGGCTTTCCCCCAACGGTGGACGCTGTGACGTCACAGCGGTGGACGTCACAGCGTCCACCGTCACTCTGTGGGCGGGGCTTCCCGCCCACAGAGTGACAGTAAACGCTGTGAGGTAGAGCCTTTAGAAGTACGTAGAGTCATGGGATGCACTTTAGAACGTGACGTCACGGACCATCCTCACTCTGTGGGCGGGGCTTATCCGTAACTAAAAATTTGATGCGTCTATGAAAATACTGAAATACACACTGAGATACTTATACTGAAATACACAGGTTTAATCGGATTTAATGTAAACACTTTTTAATAATGATGTCTAGCCTGAAAAGAGAGAGACACATATTGTATAGCAGCAGCACGATTAATAATTAAAAGATCGCAATCTCGATTCAAACACACAATCTTACTTTAACGACTAAACAATTGACAACAATTGACCATTAAGGTAATATAGGGCTACTACAATCACAGAGCGATCGAACATTCAAATCTGCATGTGTGCTGCCTCTGAATAAAGCTTGATTATTATCAAACACTGAACTCTTGGTTGATTAAATCAAAGCTTACTTACTCGAAGTATAGGTTTACAATTAAATCATAGCCTGTAAAAAGTTTATATACACGTCCGTCCAGGAATAACAGCTGAGCCAACCTAGTTCACGGTTAACTCACGAGACGGAAAAAGCTCGCCGTTTTACTCCTTTATTCTTCTTTTGTTTAATGCCGATTTACTTAAATATATCGCCATGCACCTTTGGTGGTTTTGCAAGTTTTCAATCTTTTCGTTCGATAATCTTTAATCGCCGTGAATGAGATATTGTTTTTTTGATGCTAATTACTGGTAGCTCGCGAGCCACTTGTTGGAGACCCCTAGTCTAAAGTGTTTCATCGCCATCTAACGGCCTGACAGCAGAATAGCGTTTGTAGTTCTTTTCATATGGGGAGGCTACAGACTTTTACTTATTTTTAGGTATTTGTTTATTTAAATAAACGTTATAGACAATGGAGTTATCTGCACTAAGGATTAAAACATTAATACACATAGTTGGATCAGATGGACAAAGTAATGATATTTGACCTACTGTAGAATTGATTGTTTTTAAACTGTTTTTATATACAGGGAACTCGCTAATATATGAAGAGTTCAGATGCAAAAGCCTCTAAGTGCCATTTGAAATTTTCTTCTAAAATGATCATTTTTATCAAGCTTGTATATTTAAGTTCAGTAATTTCACTTAAATGGCAATGAAGATTACCTATTAATTGTCATTTAAGTGAAATTACTGAACTTAAATATACAAGCTTGATAAAAATGGTCATTTTAGAAGAAAATTTCAAATGGCATTTAGAGGCTTTTGCATCTGAACTCTTCATATGTTGTTGTGAATTTAAATAAAGTTACATTTAGGTATTAACCATATTATATATAGGCTACTGTACTGTGCAATCATATGGATCCTTAATGAATATCTGCTGTACTATTCACAATTGGTCATCATATAGCTACAGAACAGTGACCTACATAACATTTAATGAAGACAAACATAATTTAACCATTTTCAAAAAATTCCAAGGGTCATTTAAAAGAAAGAGACAATATTTTTGTTCACAAAAAAATTTATTTACACCATGTATAGGATGATTCCTGTAGTTGACTCTCCAATGGCTTGCCACTCTTCTTAAGTTTGTTTTTTTTATCCTCATGTCAAAGTGCTCCTGCTTACTGATTAAAAATAAATAAAAAAGAAGCTAAAGTTGAATAGTGGTAGAAACAATGGTTAAAATTACCTAAAGGCACCGGGATGGCGGTACCGCCGGCTTTGGCCCTCCATCGCTGCTCGCAGCTATATTTATATATATATATATATATATATATATATAAAGCCGGTGGCACCGCCACCTTGGTGCCTTTAGGGTTATTCTGCACGACGTGCAAAAACGTAACCCCTGCTTTGGAATACATACTAGTATGTATTCCACAATTGGAATACATACTAACATACTAGTCAGAACTGAATAGTTGATATCTGAATGACAGATCACCATAGAAGTCAACGGAAAAAATGTGACTAGTAACAAAAGAATAGTTACTAGTCACCATTGAAATAAGTACTAGTGTCTAATGAATAAGTACTAGTATCTATTTAATAGGTACTAGTATCTAATGAATAAGTACTAGTAACTAATTAATAAGCATTGGTATGTAATGAATAAGGACTAGCATCTAATGAATAAGTACTAGTATCTAATAAATAAGGACTAGTTTCTAATGAATAAGTACTAGTATCTTTAAAAAGGTACTAGTACCTAAAGAATAAACACTAGTATCTAAAGAAAAGGCACTAGTATCTAAAGAATAAGCACTAGTAGCTAATGAATAAGTACTAGTACTTAATGGAATAGATACTAGTATCTAAAAATAAGTACTAGTAGCATGAAAATAGAGACTAGTAGGTTAAAATGATTATATGTTAAAACGGCTTGCCATACTCTATCTGTCGTTTCGACTAGTCACAATTACGTTACAGATATCTTAAATGATAATACAAACTATCCAAAATGTAATTACGACTAGAAAGACGTTGTTGATATCTACAATGTTAATTACGAATAGTCAAACTTAGCTTTTAAATGTTAAAAGGGCTTGCCATACAGAAGTGTAGGCTCAGAGAGACACTCAACATTTTCAAACCAAAATATCTGACTTTCTGTGGGTCCTAGCTCATGAGTGTAAATTAGAAAGTTGTCCGGCTTGAGGAGAATATATGAATATATGAAACGATGAGATCAACATGTGTACTGAGTTTCATATTATTACATGCAAGCGTGTTTGATTTATGGACCAAGTTTTTGGACCCCGTTCCAGGGGGCGCTGTCTAGCCCCCTTGCCACACCCGGGTACCATCTTCAGCCCGGCTCTGATGGCTGTGGGATCTGACCTGTGTGCAAAGTTTCAAGAGTTTTCAAACCCGTTAAGGGCCCCAAAAGCCGCTAAGAGTCTCAAAATCATCAAAAAAAGGAATGTTAAAGTTTGATGCGTTGCTATGGCAACATTATCTTAGATATTGAATAATGCTTTCACAGAACTTCATCTGGCGTGTGTTTACATTATACAGATGAAGTTTGAAGCAAAATCGGGTAAAAGTAAGAGTGTGATTTCAAAGCATTTTGAAAGTGAAACACTTTCTGCTGCCAGTTGGTGGCGCTATATATTTGACTCACAATAGTCACATCCATGTGATCGGCCTCTTACAACGAACACACTGCTGAAGTTTCATCAAGATCAGTTAATGTATGCAGAAGTTTTAACACACTTCCTTTTTGATTTATTTACTTACTTTTTTGATTTATGGACCAAGTTAATTTAATTAATACACTAATTATATAAAACTATTGTCAATGCACTACAATTAAACAGGTTATATGCCTTTACTTATAAAAAAATAAAAATAAAAACTTATTTAAAAAATACCAGGCTTAAGAAATGTATTTACTTTAGCAGGCCAGACACACAGTGAAATGATTAAGCCCCCTCCCCCTACACACACACACACACACACACACACACACACACACACACACACACACACACACACACACACACACACACACACACACACACACACACACACACACACACACACACACACACAGACTGTGTGTCAGAGAGACTCAAAATCACACACACACACAGACTCTGTGACAGGCAAAGACAGGCCTAGGCTCAGAAAGAGCATGATCATATTCAAACTACAATATCTGACTTTCTGTGGGTTTGAGCTTATTATTGTTAATTAGAAAGTTGTTTGGCTTGAATAGAACAATATACACGGCAAGTTTTGTAACTGTCAGTAAAACTAACCAAGTTATAACACACTTTATGTGTCCTTTTTTAGTCAAAAAAATCCGCCACGGCCAAACCGTTCGAGATATCACAAATCCGTCCGGAATTTAGCATCCTCAATGTCTTGACTTCATGCACACCGAGTTTGGTGGTGATTGGTAACAGCATGGGTTGTAATTTGATGTTTTTCTAGGACATTTATTGTAAAAAAAAAAACATAATTCCCGACTTCCGTTTGAACTGTCGTAAAACTTAGAGCACGAAAGTTGTTTGGCCTGATGTGATCTATGAGTGTACCGAGTTTCATATTAATCCATGCACGTGTGTTTGATTTATGGACAAATGTTCGAATCCCTAAAAGAATGCATCCTAAAAGAATGGTAAAGTTTGATGCGTCGCCACGGCAACAGTTTCAAAGATATCAAGAATCCATTCATAGGTCTTCATCTGCCGTGTATTTACATTATACAGATGAAGTTTGAAGCAAATCGGGTAAAAATAAGAGGGTGATTTCAAAGCATTTTGAAAGTGACACACTTCCTGCTGCCAGTTGGTGGCGCTATAACTTTGACTCACAATAGTCACATCCATGTGATCGTCCTCTTACAGCGAACGCACTGCTGAAGTTTCATCCAGATCAGTTAATGTATGCTGAAGTTATGACACACTTCCTGTTTCACGTTTCTCGCCATAGTTTCGTTTTCTCGCGACGGCCAAACCGTTCGAGATATCAAAAATCCCCACGCAAACTTTCATCCTCAATGTCTTGACTTCACGCTGACCGAGTTTCGTCGAATTTGGATCAGAGCTCTAGGAGGAGTATTTAAAAGTTCATTGCGTGTGTTTTACAAAAAAACCTCAATAGCCGACTTCCTGTTGGGCTGGGGTAAAAAGTAAGAACGCGAGGTATAGATGAAATTCTGCTATCGACATGTGTACCGAGTTTCATATTATTACATGCAAGTGTGTTTGAGTTATGGACCAGGTGTTCGGACCCCATTCCAGGGGGCGCTGACGAGCCGCCCTGCCACGCCCGGGTACCAGCTTCAGCCCGGCTCTGATGGCCGCTGGGTTCTGACCCGTGTGCAAAGTTTCAAGAGTTTTCGAGCATGTTAAGGGCCCCAAAAGTGCCCGAATAGTCGCTAGAAAAAGAAAAAAAAAAAAAAAAAAAAAGAAAAAAAAAAAAAGAAAAAAAAAAATAATCGGAAGGAAAACAATAGGGCTCTGCGCCCTTTCAGGGCTTGGGCCCTAATAAAAAAAATAAATAATCGGAAGGAAAACAATAGGGCTCGGCGTCCTTTCAGGGCTTGGGCCCTAATAAATTATTTGCAAGAAGGTTTGGCATGGAGGATTATTGTAAAATAGTTCTTGTTTTATAAGTCTGCCATTTATGAATAATTTTAACATTTAGCTTCACAGGGTGTATGCAGGCAGTTGAGTAGCATGTGCTACTTTATCTTTTGTACTTCACCAATGTAATGTCTCAAAAATAACAGCTTAGAACACATAACACATTACAGCAGAGTTAAATGAATAGAATTTTAGGGAGGATAAATTTACGATAAATGATTGTTTAACGGGAAAGTTCACCAAAAGAAAAATTAAATTTCTGTCATTTACTCACCCTCATGCTTCAGAACACAAGGGAAGATAATGTATTTATTATATGTATCATAATTTCTGTTCATCCACTGACAGTCCACACAACCAAAACAGACAGAGCCAGCATTTGACTAGACCAACTTCCAAAACCCATAAGAAAAAGGACATTGACTCAATATTTACGCCATTTTACAATCAAACTGTCCCAACTGTAGGCTATATAGTATTTTTAATATACATATGTCCCTACTTTATTATTCTTTAGTTATGTTAGGGTAACTTCAAATGCTGATTTCCAAAAGATGATCCATCACAGCTTCCCCATCCCCATCTTTCTTGGTATCAAAAGAATCCTCTTTTCATTTTATAATCAATGGTGTCAAGAATGTTATGATATAGATTAAATGCATAATCACATGTTTACCATACCTTTGTGCAAAAACTGCACAAATTCTCCATGCCACCATAAACTAAATGAACTGATAGGGCCTTTGAGCAAAGATCTCAACTAATCAGAGAACTGTCAATTACTTTTGCGAGACTACATTTCCTGTCTTATTCCGGGAACTTTATCTTCAAGTTAACTTAGTTGGACCACCCCATAGAACACAAACGAACATTAAATCTCTCCCGCATCTGGATTTGTTCAGCAAACAAAGTCAATGCAAGTACCCGTTCGCAGTCTTTATATGTGTTTCTAAGTTATTGTGCCCCTTTGAAGGAGACCCTGATTTCTCGTAAGTTGTAGTTAACTGATAACTGTAATATTGCCACTCTTCTCTTCTCATCCTGTTTCTTTACTTTCATAATTTTGTATAAAATCTTTAATTTGTTTAGTTTTGTATGTAGCCTACCCATAGATTGGTTTATTCAACTATTGTATGCATATGCTTTGTCTCTGTGTTTGCCGCTGATAACTGATTATGCTGTCTGTTTGTTGGACAAAATAATTGTACTATTAATTCTGCTACAGTCAATTCTTACACTAATCCAAATATTTATAATTAATTATAATTCGTTATAGATAATTATACATATTTTACTTTTGAGCTAATTTGCTACACAAGCATGTTTGTGCTTCCATGTTTACCAATTGTTGGTCAACTCTAAGTATGCGAGTTATTCAAGGTTTATAGAGGAGAAAAAGCCTATATTTATATGATTATGTATGCTTGCATCATATGGATTACTTTTCAGGTATCTTCTAGAAGTGTGAAATTTTGGTTGTGTGGATTTTCAATTGATGGAAAAAATTATAAGACAATATATTTTTTTAAATCTAATAATTTATATTCCTAAACCGCATGGAAGAGTACTCCTCCATTAAAGGTGCAATGTGTAAAAAAGTTGATTATCTATTAACAGAAATGCAATATGACATCCATAACTATGTTTTCAGTGGTGTATAAAGAACTTACTTAATAAACCGTAATGTTTTTATTACCTTAGAATGAGACATTTATATCTCCTTAACCTCGGGAATCCCCTTCTATGAAGGTCGCCATATTGTGACGTCATCTTTCTACCATAGCCGAACGCGAACAAACAGCGCTACAGAGCATGTTTCATCATTACCTTGAAAGAGAAGCAACTGAAAAGCTGGATGCTAGCCATAAACACCGTGAATAGTGACTTTTCCCTTGTGAGTGGTGTAAAATATGTAGTTGGGATTGTTTCATGTAACTTAGTTCTCCCTCGCTGTGTTATGGGTTTGTTATGTGGGATAAATGTGCTGTTACTTTCGTGAAACAGCTGATAAGTACTCTTGTCATTGACCGTAAAACAGTATGTTACAGGAATCACTAACCCGTCGATCTTGTAAGAGATCAAAGTCGATCGCGAAGAGTTTTCAAAATCAGAGATAAAGCCTTTTGTGTGTAGTAAGGTGTCTATGGGATGCGGGAGGTGCGCGCGCTGTTACAATCATGTCATTTTTGCCATGCGCACCTTTGGACTCGAGTTGAGTATAAACAAGGCTTTACGCTTTAACCAGTTCAGTATACTGTCCACAGTAACACCTCATATTAGCCAGCTAAACTTTTACTACCCTGTTAGAAAAATATATAGCAGCATAGTTTCATGTGTTTTTTCTCCCTCGCTGTATTATGGGTTTGCGACGTGGGGAGAAATGTGCTGCTGGTTACGTTTGTGAGACAATCAGCTGATTACTATTATTATATTAAATTATATATTAAAACCCTTGATCCTCACCTGACTATGGCTTTGTAAACTTTATCCATGATGTGGTTTATACAGGGTGGATACAGGCATAAACCATTTAAATTTAAGACTTTTTAATACCCCTTCTAAATTAAATTTAAGACCAAACTTACGACGGAAGAAATATAAATGAAAAGTGAAAATATACAGTAATATTTCCAAGTAAACGCAAGTAAAATGACAATAACTAATTGTCAAATGCGAACGTGCGGTCGTCTGTGGAGTACAATGGAGTGAAAAGAAATATAGAAGGCATTTTTATAAATGTCTTAAGCCTTGTATGTTTGAAATAAAGTATATTAATAGATTTAGTTTTATTAATAAAGGCATAGAACCAGTTTATTTATAGTGTACCGATAACTGTTTCATATAATTAGTTTATTTATTAAACTAATAAATAGATAAAAAGACTTTGAGATATGTTTGGCAATTGTACCTTTTAAATAATAAATTACAATTAGTTTGCTATATTTCAGATCACTATATTTGTTTATCCTTGATTTTTTATTAACCCTAACTTTATTCTCATTATAAGAATTATAAATAATTGTCAAAATATTACTACAACACTTAAAAATAAACAGATTAGTGCCCTGTTTTGAGGACAAGAAATGAAAACCAACGCGATATGATGAATGTTCAAAAGATGGAACTCTGTAACGGCCACCTAGTGTTCAGTAGTGTTCATGACATGTTGATATGCCTTTAAGATGACGATGTTGTGAGATTCTTGCGCAAAGAGGAAGATGACCGATCTATCGCGGGCTGTTTTATTATAAAGCGTTTACGTCTTCCACTTTGATTTGTAGCGTTTTACAGAGTGTTTTCTTTAACCTGTTAACAACCACTCTTTCGACATACATGAAGAGTGTGCTTTACTGAAAGAAAGCAAATATAAAAGGTCTCGATGGAACTACCAGTTTGTTTGCACTGTCTTTCCTATTCTTCATCTGGGCAGACTTCAAACTCTGACAGACGTTACAACACAGACTGTTTTAAACACGGGGTTGGATAAATATGTTTTGCTTTTAAAACTGTGTTTTAATGCAAGCCACGAAGCAGCTCGATTGGTTAAGGTTAGGTTAGCCGATTGGTCAGTTGATACTGATATGTGTCATACGTTACATTACCTTGTAGAATATTCGACCTGAGTGGCAGAACGATGGCATGCATCTTAGCGGTGACATGACAAACATATTTAAGACCAATCCAATCTGAATTTAAGACAATTTAATACTTTTTAATGACCCGCGGCCACCCTGTTATAATGGACTGTGGTACAGAAACAGTGACAATGTTACACACTCTTGGCTTACTCTGGCTATTCTCTGCTGTTTCAGCCGACGAGATGTTTGTCCCGTTTTAGCAACCGTAGCTTCTTCGAAAGGGAGGGGTGAGCAGTGGGCTGAGCCCTGAGTGCAAACTCACAACTGAACCGCTAGATGTCGCTAAAAATCCCACACTGCACCTTTAACAGATTATATTTCATTTGTATTATTTCAAGTGCATTAAGATTCAAAATAGTGATTAATAGCACTGTTAAAACTTGACAAGGAGAGCAACATGGATATGGAGTCAATGCAAGTTTGGATTCAGAAGTCGAGAAGAAAAAAAAAGGTTGTGTAGTTAAAGTGTAGAACATCTAGACCCACGGTTTAGTGAAGTCAAAAAAAATGGATTGATGGTGCTGGGTAAAAAATATCTTTTTCTCAGATTGATGTATTTGATGTAATATGAAGCAAAGCACATTCCAGATGAGTGAGATACTTTTTAACATGTTTTCTATAAGAATGCAAAAAAAAAAATGTATATCATTGAGTCCTATTTTCTTAAGTGTCTGTTAGTATCAGTTTGAGGTTTATCCACCACGGAACAGGTTGTTTAATCTGTCCAGCTTTTTGCAGTTCTCCATGGTCATGAGCTCAGCCTTTCGCTGTAGTCTGTCATCTCTGTAGACCTTAGCAGCATACAGCAGGTCGGTTTCTGAAAGGGATGACATGATGACAAACCTAATTTTATTAGGACCTCAAAGCATTTCCCTAGAACCAAACAAAGCATTTAAACCCATAGTGGAAAAATAAAATGTAAAACAAAAGACATACTTGTTTGTCTTTCCTTCCAGCAGTTGTTGCGCACATTTGAAACATAATCCTCCTCTACATTCTTCTCAATCTTTAGCAAAGCTGAGCCCTTATATTCTGATTTGAAATCTCTGGTGACAAAATAGTCCACATGCAGGTTCTCTGTTTGTCTCTTAACAGTCTGTCCTGTGGACCTAGATGTGAAGGAGCAGATATTACAACCAAGTTAAGGAACAGTGTGAAAAATTAAGAGTTTAAGGGAACAAGTTTATAAAGTGCTAGAACCATAATATATTTATTCAGAATGTCTTTCTTAATATTAGGGTAACATGGGGTAAAATTGATTCAAACTTCTCATATTCCGGGAAGGGTCCGATATTGTGCATCCTATTGTGTTATTGTTAAGCTCCACTAAAGGCATAAAAAAACATTGTAAAGCACCATAAAGTTTTCAGCACTATATTCCAAGACTTCTAAAGTAATTCAATAGCATTATATGAGGTAAAAATGAATATTTAAGTTAAAGTTAATGGAAACTCATCTCCCCTCAGTCATTCTCCATTTAGTATTCAAACAGTTACAACAGTAACACGACAACACTCTCTTCAAGATCAATGTTCCCATTATTATACTTTGTAGATGAAGGTTTATGGTTTGCATAAAATGACTATCTTGCTTGAGTTTATTGCGCTTTCTATATCCCTTTATCCCGGGATACTTCTGTTGCACTCGAGTAGAGAGGCGCTTTGAATTGTCTCCTTCAAGCGCACTGTAACTAAAATTGAAAACTGTTAAAAGAAAAGGCTCAATAAACGGTTGCATAGATAGAATACGCTAAGCATAGATAGATATAAACTCTTCGCTTTGTGCTTTGAACTTTTCTATACAAAGCGCTGCATGCTGTGACTTTGCATTGCTTCAAGTGCATCATTCTGCCCCCTGGGGAAATGGGCCTCCTACCACAGCTGGAAAAAATACTAGAGGAAACACTGATATTCTTTATGTATTACACACAAACAGTTGTGAAATTTTTAACTCTCTAGGACTGCAAAGTGTTTAAAAAAATGTAAGACATTCCATTAATTGCATGAACATGTAACCCCATTTATAAAGAGTTATTACATACTGTCTGAAGTACAGTTAATACAGTGTTGTCAGGCATGTATCATAAGGCATTATTGCACATGATCTAAAGCATAGATTGTACTGTAGTATGAGGCATGCATTGTAAGGTATAATGACATACGGTCTGGAGTAAAGGCTATAAGGAGGTGTGGACACCATCATCTGGCTGAGGACTGAGATCAAGACCAGCACAACTATGGGCATCAGCTGAATAAACATGGAGTACCCACCCTAAAGAATAGACACCGGCATCAGTCATTATCTGTGTTACTTCAAAACAAGAACAACAGAATGAAACATTCAAATAGGGCTGGTTAAAATTTTAGATTTTGACATTTATTTGAACAATCCTGATATTGAATCTTAAAACACCATGGTCAATATTTAATTTTATGGCTATTATCAGTGACAGTGTGAAAACGTATTTCTAAAACACTTTCTGTTTTGCAGATATCAAATTTGTATTACTGAGCTAACTAATTTTCATGATGTAACCAATAAGGTTATCTTAATAATTTTTCTCCATCATTTCAGAGCAGCACTGAATCTCCAGTCCTATTATAACATATTTTTATGTTATTGCTGTCTGTCTGTATGCAAGTTGTGAAACAAACAAAACTGCATGTTTGTTTATTTATATATATAAAAAATACATAAACATACAATGTGACATTGAATTAATAGTTCAAAAAGTTTTACTGGTTTGAATCCAAAAAAGCAAAAAAAGCTTGTGAAATGGAATTGTATTGAATTGGGAAATCTGTATAACCCAGCCCTTCATGCTTGAACCCCTAATAATAATTACAAAATATCTGGTCATTAGTAGGTCTTACAATTAGGTAAATACAGCCTCAGATGAACAATATTGCATTAACAAAAACTATGCCAAATTTGAGAAGCCATGTGTAAAAAACAATTCCTTCATCAATTAAAAATCAGCAAGTGTGACCATCTCAATAAAAGCAGAATTTATTCCAGTGTGTGTTAACACGATGTTAAGGAGGAAAGACATCAGCAATTACCTTAGAGAAGCAATTGTTGCTGCCCAATCTGGGAAGGGTTAACCCCTCTGGGGTCTAAGGTGTTTTTGGGGTCCTTGAGATGTTTCTGACATGCCCTGACATTTGTGCTTTTTTCAGTTGCTTATAAACATATTAATGGCACAGGTGAAATTACACTCTATTTAGTACAAACAGGGCTATACCCTAAAATGTAAGCACCATGTATGTACATGTTTGTATTTTTGAGAGAATATTGTTTATGCATGGTTATTGGAAAAACTAAAAATTAAAGTTTCTGAAATAAGGCAACAAAACATATACTAAATATGCATCCACAAAACAGATGTGTTTTCTTTAGATTGTAATCCAAAAGATTGTTTTAAATTGTAAAAAACATTTTTTTGTTGTTGTTGCTTGAAATGGTAATATGCATGGGGGCGTAAGCGGCCCAACCCCCTCATGAATAATTAGGTAATTCTCACCCGAGAAGACAAAGACCTGCATAATAATGAGCCTTTCATTAAGGTGTGTCACAGAAGAAAGAATGTGAGGACAATATATCTAAAGCACATTTTTTGGTCATACCTGGAAACAAATCCTGTTAAAATAGGTTATATGGGCCATTATATAGAATTGGTTTAAAGTTAGAGTAAGAAACATCATGAAAAGAAAAATATCCTCTAAAGTATTTTTTTTAAAGTAGGCCAATACATTTTATAATACATATTTCAAAGTTAAGGATTCGTTATTTTGATATAGCCAAGCTTCCATTGGAACAGACACTATAACAGATTAGTTTATTTTTGACAAAACATTCTATATATTTAACATATCTGCAGAAACTGACTAACAAAAGCTTATTTGATGTCTTTCCCACTCTAAAGATAAAGCATTGGGAATTTGATTTCGCATACTTACCCTGAAGTGATAAAATAAAACTAAATTCTATATCAAATTTATAGACAAGTAATTTGTTCAGGCATGGTTTTTATAGGGAATTACAAACCTGCACATATATATTCAAACGTACATAACTATAGAATGAATTCTTAATGCGCAAGTGAACGCCATCAGCGTTTATCACAGGTTCACGTTTAAAGTCTGTTTAGAGACATTCGTATGCAGTTTTACCTAACAGTTACTGTAAATCTGGCCTCTAGTTCATAAACGCCAGAGGAGAACTGGCCCCCGACTGAGCCTGGGTTCTCCCAAGGTTTTTTTTTTTTTCTCCATTGGGTCACCTGATGAAGTTTTATGACACCATTAGGCCACTTGGAGTTTTTCGGTTCCTTGCCACTGTTGCCTTTGGCTTCCTCAGTGGGGATATTCAAATTAAACTAACCAATCAGTAATACCCTTGATCAGCTCTACCAAATGTGGATGTTTTTCCACTAAGAAACAAACATTATGTTTTGATTGATACTACATAATGTTTTGATTGATACGTTGTTTTGATTGAGAAATTGCAAAAAAAAAGAAAGGTTAAATTAATGACATTAGAATTAGAAAAAGACTGAACAATTATGGCTTGTTTGGAAGGGTTTCCAGGAGAAAGTGTTTCCAGCTTATTTGAACAAACCACAGACTTCTGGAACAATAACCTTTGGACGGACAAGACCAGAAATGGAGATGTTTGGCCGTAATGCACAGCTCAACATTTGTCGAAAACCCAACACATCATTATCAGTGCAAACACCTCATACCAACTGTCAAGCTTGGTAGTGGAGGGGTGATGATTTGGACCTGTTTTGCAGTCACCTTCCAGTCGAGTCGACCATGATCTACTCTGTATACTAAAGTAATCTAGAGTCAAATTTGATGTCATCTGTCCGACAGCTAAAGCTTGGCAGAAATTGTGTCATGCAACAGGGCAATGATCCCAGCAAATCTACAACAGAATGGCTGAAAAGTTGCCCCGATCTCCCACCCCCTGGCTGGAAAAGTCTCACGCCAAGCTAAACTCAAAAGTTGGCAGCTTTGACAATGTGAGATAAAGTCATACAGAAAACTGCTAAAAGTGGTTCTACAAGTCATTGAATCATGGGGTGTACTTTAGTTTTTCACACATGGCTTCTCCATTTTTGCTTTATTTTTGTTAAATAATGACACTGTGTAATATGGCCTGTGGTGTTGTTCATCAGAGTTTGTATTTACCTAATTTGAGAACCTTCTAAGGATCAGGTGATTCTGTTTTATGTCCTGATAACTAAAACCATAGAATTCAAATAGGGTGTATTTTCTTTTTCACATGACTGAATGTTAATGCTGACATTTACACTCGCTTAAATTTTAAGAGAGAACATTTATACATTTACAGTTTTTCTCCGTCGCTTTGGTGCATTTCTCACATCACTATTTACATTTGCACAACAGTTCAGTTCAACCTCCACAGCATTTAATCATTTGTGCACATTATAGTAGCAGTTTCTCATTCCTGAACAAATTAGAATTGCAAAGACCATGCAGTAAAAATGTGAAACATACATATTCAGTGTCTTGTACTCAATTACTGTACTTCACTAAATACAGTAATGTGAAACTTTACTGTAGTTTTAAAATGGCTGTGCAAATAATTTACAGGACTGTCTTGAGCATTTTCAGGAAGTGTCACCAAGATCTGACTTTTTGCATTGGCAAACACTTACAGAGTAACCTGTTCTAGGGATGTCCCGATACCACTTTTTCACTTCCGATACCGATGCCGCAGCTTTGGCTTTTGCCGATACCGATATTAATCCGATATTTTTATTTTATTTTTAAACTAATAAAAATATAGCAATTTCTCAATTAGCCCCTTAAAATATACCTTCAGTATATAGTCCACAACAACAGTTGATTATGAAAGATTGCCACCCTTTATTCAAACACTACAATATATATATATATATATATAATAAAAGAAAATACTGGTACTTTAGTAGGCTACTTAAAGCTAGCTAGCTACCTACAGGTTTAAAGTTAAAACAATTTAAAAAGCAGTATTCTACATTGTAAATACCAGTACAGTTTTTTTAAAGCAAGTAGAATTTCTATAACTGTGTGTTAAACTGATTATCACTCTTGTGTGTGTTAAACACAATCTACTTAATACAGACAGCCTCATTATAAAGATAAACAACAAATCCCCAAAATATATTATCATAATCTATGACAAAAAAATGCTATGTAACCCCTTTGATTTGTTCAGTAATGTATTTTTTTCTTTCTTTGTTTTTGTCCTAAAGTATTTGTATCTGCTTTTGATTTGTAAACCACAAAGGAACTCCTGTATTTTACATGCAGTACTATCCTAAACCTCTAGAGGGCGATTAACGCTGTGGTATGTTGAAAGTTCGCGTAAGTTGAAAATGAGATGAAGAAGCCTGCTGACTATGTACGCACAGAGTTGCTGAGGGAAACAACCAGTCAATTCGTTTTGGTTACTGGTTTTTGTTTTACACGAACTCTGATTGTTTTTTTTTGAATGCTGATTCAATTTGAGTGATCTACCATTTGAACGGCGAGCCAGACCCTGATCTCCCACTCGGAGAATCGTCGTGGTCCATCACGGATGCACACAAGAGAGCTAAGCACATACATACTACCCGGGTAGCAACACAAAAGGCCTTTACACACAAATTCATTGAAGCTCTTTACACACACACACGACCATTGGAGCTTAACACATGGACATTTGAGGGGTTTTTTTTTCATATGGACATTTGAGGTTTTTTTTTTCATATGGACATTTGAGCACTAAATATTCTACGGATCCAGAAGGAATTGAGACAAAGAATTTTATTTTGTTTCATTTTATTTCATTTTGGTATTACATTCAATTTCTGGTTTGTGAGAATATTGTTTAAAGATATTGAATGTGAGTTATTGTAAATAAAATTGCCGGCTGTTAATTACTTAAAAATTGATTTGGTCCACCTTTTGCTTTTAAATCCTCCCAGAGCCGAACCTAGGCTGAAATCTCTGTAGAGTAACACATAGAATATTACATTCGTTGTCCCGTTACATCCCTTTTTGTGGCGAGCCAGCCAGGAGGATTTTAAATACATAGCCGGTTACCAGAGTACATTGAGACAGTAGTGAAGTTCCAAGTTTATTCTCTTTAGTATTTTTTTTGTGATTTGGCACAATGAGTGTGTCTGACATTGAAAAGTGTTACAATGTGAAAGCAAAACATTCATTATGTGTGTTAGGCATTACTGAGAATGACACGGATGATGACGTTACTTGCAACTTTTGAGAGTTATGGGGTCATTGTGAAAGTAGTGAGAGTAGCCCCATCTACTGAGCAGAACAGGGCAGCCCATCATTATAGTTGAGTTTGATGCACACACTCCTGTCACACTTCTTAAGCCTAATTTCCCCCTAGAAATTAAGAGTGTACTGAAACCCAGCAGTTGCTTGGTATGCAGATAGCATCAAAGTGCTAGCACCGCCCCATGCCCAAGCACTAAGTTCATCCATGGAGTCAAGTGATGACAGTGATGATGCTGTTTCCGAAGAGGTCTCTTCTGACAACAGTGACTTTATTCCAGAGAGGTATATAAAAAGACAACCACTTAAGAAGCCAAAATCAAAGTCACGTGGCCTTAGCTCAGACACCAAGCCTGATCCTGCTGTGAGGAAAAGAACACCAAAGCCTGCCCTTAACACGCTTACCAATAATGACAAAAACCCTCCTGAGATTCAGCGCATAGTAGTTGAGCATGTCATCAAAAATGATGCTTTTTCTGCACAGACACACTCCAAGTGGCTGCGTTCCTTCTCAGGAAAAGTGCCTAAACCCCCAGGTGAAGCTGACTTTGATACATGGTGTCTTCATGTTGACCTTCTGTTGCAGGATTCTCTTCCAATAGATATCCAGCGAAGGAAAATCTTAGAAAGCCTCTTGCCACCAGCTTCAGATGTGGTTAAGCAGCTTGGTTCTACAGCTCCTCCTAGAGACTATGTGAAGCTTCTAGACTCTGCATATGGCTTAGTTGAAGATGGTGATGAAATCTTCGCCCGTTTCCTGAACACCAACCAAGATCCTGGTGAGAAAGCATCTGATTATTTACAAAGATTACAAACACTGCTCAGTACTGCGGTTAGGAGAAATGGTGTAAAGCAGTCATCTGCAGATCGTCAGTTGCTGAAACAATTTCAGCGTGGCTGCTGGGATCACTCATTAATACTTACCCTTCAGCTGGAAGCCAAAGCCAAGACACCACCTGACTTTGCAGAGCTTTTGTTGCTGCTCAGAACTGAGGAAGACAGACGTGCAGCAAAACTGGACAGAATGCAACGACACTTAGGCAGTTCAAAGCACAAAGCTGCCATTCACAAACAATCTGTTGTTGACTTGTCTCCTTACAGTGATTCAAGTGTGCTGCAGACCTACATTTCAGAAACCGAGGCTTTGAGAAAACAGGTGGCTGATCTCCAGATGCAGCTTAGATCCTCCAAATCTGAGAAAAAGAAGAAACATGAGTCCAAATTGACGGAATACCCAAACGCAGTGACACCTAAAGTGGAGATGCAAGCTCAACAGGTAACAGCTAAACCACCAAAACCCTGGTTCTGTTTCAGATGTGGTGAAGATGGCCACATAGCTAGGGCATGTGAAGGTTCCATCAACAAAGCGCTTGTGGACCGAAAGTACAAAGAGCTCAAAGCGAAACAAGATGACTGGAAGGTGAAAAATGGAATGCCGTTAAACTGGACCGGGTTTCAGTAGCGGGACATACTGAGGCCCATTGCAGCAAAGAATGTCCTAATGAGTTGCAGCAAAGAGAAGCAAACTGTCAAGCTCGCTCATGTCTTCCTTCAAATGAAAGTGAGTTAATCTCTGGCATAATTGGTCCTAAATGCACAGCCGAAATCATCATTGAGGGACAAGTTTGCAACTCTCTTATTGATTCAGGGTCACAAGTAACCACTGTGTCCAAGTCCTTTTATGACACACATCTGTCATCCTCTCCAATCCTCTCTCTTGATGATCTTATTGAAGTTGAAGGAGCTGGGGGACAGACTGTACCATACTTGGGCTATACTGAAGTTAGCATACATTTCCCAGAGAAAATTGCTGGAAAAGCTGAAACTGTTTCCACCCTTGCACTTGTCATACCTGATTACAAATTCAATGCTGAAGTCCCAGTACTGATTGGCACCAACACCCTTGACATATTGTTTAAATCTTGTGTTGCAAACGACAGCAGTTATGCTGCTCCCAAGGACAAATTCCAAAATGCACCTCTTCTGAAAACTCTGCTGCGCAGATACATTCTGGGGACAAAGTGATGGTAAAGTGGGCCAAGTCAAACTACAGGGTCAGAAATGCGTTGCCATTCCAGCGGGTCAAAAGATGGTCCTAGATGGGTATGCCAGGAATGTGGCAACGGTTGCTGATGCTCCACTTGTAGTAGAGCCATCCACTCATACCAGCCTGCCTGGTGGTCTGCTCTTGTGCAGCTACGTCCTGACCAGTCCCAGACGGACCTCATTTAAAGTCCCCATTATCCTCCAGAATGAAACGACACACGAAATCACACTTCCAGCTAACTGTTGTTTAGCTGAGCTCTATGCTCCATCAGCTCTATCCTCACTAAGGAATACCCCAGCTAAAGAGAAAAAGCCAAGTGTTGTGTCTCCCACTACTAAAGTCAGCTGCAATGCAGTACGTTCCACCACTCCTGAAAGTAAGATCACATTCGACTTTGCAGACCCTTCTCTCTCTGAAGAGTGGAAAAATAGAATTACAACAAAGCTCAACTCCATTCCTGAAGTGTTTGCAATGGGTGACCTGGACTATGGGCACACTTCAGCTGTCAAGCACAGAATTCGGCTTTCAGATCCAACTCCTTTTAAACAGAGAGTGAGGCCCATCCATCCCTCCGATTATGAAGCTGTTAGGCTTCATCTCCAGGAGCTTAAAGATGCAAACATAATTCGTGAGTCGGAAAGCCCCTTCGCTTCGCCAATAGTCGTCGTGAAGAAGAAGAATGGTGCTATCCGCCTATGCATAGACTACATAAAACTAAATAATCAGACAATCAAAGATGCCTACGCACTGCCTAACATTGAGGAAACGTTTTCTGCATTGACCGGATCAAAATGGTTTTCTGTCATGGATCTTAAGTCAGGTTACTATCAGGTGGAGGTTGAAGAGGAGGATAAGTACAAGACAGCATTCGTAACACCTATGGGCTTCTGGGAATTCAATAGAATGCCGCAGGGAGTGAGCTAATGCACCTAGTACATTTCAGCGTGTCATGGAAAAGTGCATGGGCACCTTGCATCTCAAAGAAGTCCTTGTCTTCCTTGACGATCTCATCGTTTTCTCAAACAGCCTAGAGGAACACGAAGAACGCCTCCTGAAAGTCCTAAACCAGCTGAAAGAGTTTGGCCTAAAACTATCTCCAAGCAAATGCCAATTTTTCATGAAATCTGTGAAATATCTGGGACACATTGTTTCGGAAAAAGGCGTAGAAACAGACCCAGAGAAAATCTCTGCACTCACCACCTGGCCAAAGCCGACAAATATCAGTGAGCTGAAGTCCTTTCTGGGGTTCACTGGGTATTATCGGAGGTTTGTCAGAGACTACTCCAAAATTGCCAAACCACTGAATGCCCTGACAGTTGGCTATTGTCCACCTCGAAGGAATGCAAAGGGTTTTAAGCCTGCCTCCAATTCTGATTTCAAGAAACCTTTTGGTGGTAGATGGACTCCTGAGTGTGACACTGCATTCCAGACACTAATTCAGAATCTCACTACAGCCCCAGTGTTGGGATTTGCAAACCCAAAACTGCCGTACATCTTACATACAGATGCTAGTCTCCACGGCTCTTGGCGCTGCCTTATACCAGGAACAAGATGGTCACATGAGGGTGATTTCATTTGCCAGCAGAGGGTTGTCCAACTGTGAAAGGCGCTATCCCACCCACAAGCTGGAGTTCTTAGCCTTAAAGTGGGCAGTAACGGATAAGTTTTACGACTATCTGTATGGAGCCGAGTTTACCATTATGACCGATAATAATCCTCTCACATATATATTGACGTCTGCCAAACTTGACGCTGCGGGACACCGGTGGCTTGCGGCCTTGTCTACGTTACAATTTCAGCATTAAGTACAGAGCTGGAAAGAAAAACCAAGATGCTGACGGTCTTTCCAGCGACCACATGAGCGGGTAAATCACGATAACAGTGCCCAAGTTCGAGAAGATGACCGCATTAGTCAGTTCATCTCCCGGCTTTCTGAATGAAGAGAATGGGATTTCCTTTCCAAAGGAAGCAGTGGAAGCTGTTTGTCAAAAGCATCAACTGTACGGACACACTGTGGCAGACAAAGATTCCAATTTACCTGTCGCAGTCGAATGTCTTGCCATTGATGTTAATGCCATCCCAGTTGAATCTCTCCCAAGCCTGAATTTCTTCCTGGTTCCAGCACCCTTCCCAGGATGTCTCAACAAGATTGGGCTGCAGAGCAAGCAAATGATCCTGTCATTAGCAGAATAACTCACCTCTCTGAACACTGGTAAACGTCTCTCTTACCGTGTCAGGCAGCAAGAAAACAAGAGAAGTCCAACTCATGCTTCCGAGCTGCATTCAACCAACTTGTAGTTCTCGATGGAGTCCTCTACAGGAAGCGAATGAACAGAGGAGAGCCGTTCTATCAGCTGGTTCTTCCTCAGAAGTATAAGGAAGTTGTCTTAGAAGCTTTTGCATGACTCAGTAGGTCATATGGGAGTGGAGCGGACTTTGGATTTAGTCCGTACACGTGTTCTATTGGCCAAGGATGTCTTTAGATGTTGAAGCCAAGGTCAGTACCTGTGAGAGGTGTGTCAGAAGAAAGACAGAAAGCAGAAAAAGCATTTCCCCTTGTTAACATCGAGACCAGTCGACCTTTAGAACTAGTCTGCATGGACTACCTTTCTCTTGAACCTGATGGTAAGGTATCCGAACATTTTAGTCATGGCTGATCATTTCACCAAATATGCTGTGGCAATTCCAACATCTGATCAGAAAGCAAAAACAGTTGCTAAAGCACTTTGGAATAACTTCTTCGTACATTATGGATACCAGAGCGCCTGACACAGCGATCAGGGTAGAGATTTTGAATCGGCTGTGATCAAAGACCTTTGTCAACTACTGAGCATAAAGAAGACTAGGACTACTCCTTACCACCCACGTGAAATCCCGCTAGCGCGGCTTTAACCGAACTCTTCTCCAGATGTCGGAACTCTTCAAGAGAGAAGACAAGACAAAATGGCGTGAGTTTGTACAGCCTCTCGTTACATGCTTATAACTGTACGAAAAATGACACCACTGGATTTTCTCCTTATCAGCTGATGTTTGGGAAACAGCCAAGCCTTCCCATAGATGTAGCCTTTGGTATCAAGCCTGAAGGAGAAAAGAGAATTGAGTCATGTCGAGTATGTCAAAAAGCTTCAAGAGAGTCTGCAAGAAAGTTACAAGATTGCTGTTGAATACAGTGAGGAGACAGCTCTTTCGGAACAAGCAACGATATGATCTGAAAGTGAGAGAATCCACTTTACAAGCTGGAGCCTGTGTTCTTGTCAAGAAATGTAGGCATAAGAGGCAAGCACAAGATAGCTGACCGATGGAGCAAGACCATCTACCAAGTAGCGAAGCAAATAACTGATTCTCCAGTTTTATGTTGTAGAGCCTCTTAATACTGCGCGGACCTGAAAGAACCCTCCATCGAGATTTACTCTTACCTTGTGGGTTTCTTAACCCCCACCAACTCAAGTGGAGAAGACAAAAGGGTGGAGGAAAAGGAAAAAACGGACTTGTTCCAAGGAATCACCAATGAGTTCCAGAGAAATGGCGATGAACAAGCGTATGAGTAGTGATGAAGAACCAGATTTCTACTTTTCCTCAAATAATGCACGATGAGACATATCCTACCATAACAATTGTCAAGGAAGTATCCCTACACACAAGGAATGGAGGAGGAAGTTCCTGTGAGACAATACTGAATCCAAATGCACAATCATTTGAACCTGCTGAGGATGCGGAAAGTCAGGATATTGAACTTGAGCATGTGCAATTCGATGAGGGAAACGCAGCGGAAGATGTATCTTTATCTGGAAAAGGGAGAAACACACATTACCTGAGGACACTCTAGAAGAAAATGTGGGGAACTCACCTGTTAAGGAACTGGATTACTGAGGACGTTGATGTCAATAATGCTGAGTGTACTAGAGAGTTGATCAGGTACAGAACAGAACCTGTTGAGGGAAAAGGAGATGGAATGAGGAAAGAGGACAACAACAGTGAATTACTGATTAGGAGAATGTTTGAAAGAAATGGAAATATACCCTGTGCAGGAAATACCACGAGCCGGAGTCCAGACGTTCAACCAGAGTCAGGGAGCCACCTGATAGGCTAACTTACACATCATTCAGGAAACCCCTTAGTGTTAGTCATGCAATCCCTGTTAAGTGGTTTGAACAAAGCGTTCACACAAGCCCTTGAGTCAGATGATTTCCCTGAAGTTAGGATACTTACCCCTGATAAATCAATGATATTATAGGTGCACTACATGCAGAGACGCATGCAAGTTCAGGAGGGGAGGATGTAACCCCTTTGATTTGTTCAGTAATGTATTTTTTTTCTTCTTTGTTTTTGTCCTGAAGTATTTGTATCTGCTTTTGATCTGCTAAACCACAAAGGAACTCCTGTATTTTACATGCAGTACTATCCTAAACCTCTAGAGGGCGACTAACGCTGTGGTATGTTGAGAAGTTCGTGCAAGTTGAAATGAGATAAAGAAGCCTGCTGACTATGTACGCACGAGTTGCTGAGGAAACAACCAGTCAACGTTTGGTTACTGGTTTTTCTTTTACACGAACTCTGATTGTTTTTTTTCTGAATGCTGATTCAATTTGAGTGATCTACCATTTGAACGTCAAGCCAGACCCCTGATCTCCCACTTCGAAGAATCGCCGTGGTCCAGTGACGGATGCACACAAGAGAGCTAAGCACATACATACTACCCGGGTAGCAACACAAAAGGCCTTTACACACAAATTCATTGAAGCTCTTTACACACACATACGACCATTGGAGCTTAACACATGGACATTTGAGGGTTTTTTTTCATATGGACATTTGAGGTTTTTTTTCATATGGACATTGAGCACTAAATATTCTACGGATCCAGAAGGAATTGAGACAAAAGAATTTTATTTTGTTTCATTTTATTTCATTTTGGTATTTACATTCAATTTCTGGTTTGTGAGAATATTGTTTAAAGATATTGAATGTGAGTTATTGTAAATAAAATTGCCGGCTGTTAATTACTTAAAAATTGATTTGGTCCACCTTTTGCTTTTAAATCCTCCCAGAGTCGAACCTAGGCTGAAATCTCTGTAGAGTAACACATAGAATATTACATTCGTTGTCCCTGTTACAGCTATTATAAACTAGATTAGTGAATAATACATATTGCTCTTTGTATTGTTGTAAAATACATTCATGAAAAACAATATAACAAAAATGAAAAAGATAATTATTTTAAAATTGAGACATGTTCTAAGTGTATAGCACAGCTATTTAATGAGGCAGCAACATTAATAATTATTAATGTTAAGAAGCTTTAATTGCGTCACTGCATTATGATATGAATCACTCCAACACAGTGCGGCACAAAGCGCTTATGCGCATCCCGAAGCGCAGAATGATGCGCTTGAAACCACGTGGAGTTAAAGCACGCAGCCAAGTATGCACCCAGCTATGCACGCTGCGCGTCGAGTCCGCTTTGAAAAGTGCAAAGCACAAAGGAAATACATATTGATGGACAGTGTATTATACAGTATCTATCTATACAATAGTTTATTGAGCCTTTTCTGTTAACAGTTTTAAATTTCAGTTACTGTGCGCGTGAAGAACAATAGTGCTCTGACTCTAGTGTTGTGATCTAACCGAGGGCGTCCGACACCTGGTAGAAAGTAACACGATTAAGTTACAGCAATTAAGTCCAGCAAGATAATGTTGTTTTATGCGAAAACATAGACCTTTATCTACAGATAAAGTATAATAGTATTAACATTGAATCATCTTGAAGATAGTTTCATCATTGACTGTAACCGAAACGCGACGCGCTGTTTGAGTGCTGAATGGAGAATGACTGACAGCCGCGAGAGGGAAAAGTTTACGTGATCTTGAATTTAATGACCTAAATATAAATTTCTCTCTCACATAATGGCTTCAGAACACTTATAATAGAGTGCACGAAAACGTTATGGTAATGTTTTTGTGCCTTCTGTGGGGCTTAACAATAACATAATAGTATACGCACAATATCGGATGTGGATTCGGCCTCGTCTGATTCGATACCTGATCCGCAAAAAATGGCAGGATTCAGGAAGCGATACCGATCCTGAGTATCGGATAGGGGACATCCCTAAACCTGTCATAATAAAAACATGACAAAGCCATTTGACTATCTTGTTCATAAACACTGGTGTCAGGACTTTTCATCTTGACAACACTGACATTTTCAGTGACATGAATACTTGCTTTTGAGGAATGAGTTATCCATTTTGAGCAAGTGACACACTTTTGCATGTTATCAACTAAGTTTTGCAGTTTGTACTAGAGATGTTCCGATACTCCTTTTCTCTTTCCGATACCAATTCCGATACCTAGACTCAGGGTCTCGGCCTCGATACCGGAGTACCGATCCGATACCTGGGTGTGTACAGTATCTATTCAGCTGCAATTTGTTCTAGCACTGTATGAATTGATAGAATTATTATGGTGTGCTTCGAACTTATCCCTAAATTAAACATGAACAAATACATAGAGTATTATAGCGAACTAGAGTGTATTTTTATTATCTGAATTACATTCCATAGCAATATTTATCTTAAGTAAAAAAGAAATACTTAAAATGCAGCTACACATCTAATACTGTAAAGTAAAAAAGGTATTTTAGATTTACAAAATAACTATATATAACAAAAAAGGGCAACTAATAAATCTAGGAATCTAAAAAAGATTGTATGAATAATAAAAGAAAATAATCTCTTTATAACTGAAGATCAATAAACAATTTTGTTAAATAAACGACATTTCAGTTTGGACTGCGGCTGATTATCCAGAATAATAAACTCAATAACTTTCATGTTGTTGGTTATATTTATTGTTCGTTGGCTGTCTTGAAAAAATTTCTCTTCGTTTGAATGAAGCTTTCAGAGATTGTTGATTCTGACGCAGCTCATCCTCCGTCTGCCATCGTGTTCTGTGGGTTGACGGACTTCAAATGCTTAAGTTACTCGTGTTGAAGTTGCTAATACTTGTTCTACTTGTTCTAGGCATATGAGACATGTCACCGTTTTACTGGCTGGTTGGTCCAGTCTGAAATGCAGCCAAATTGCGGACATTACACCAGGGGGCACTGCACATGCGTTATCTCTTCTTCGCTCGATCTAAACAGTGGTTGCTTGTGGCAACAGCACGACTTCCTGTTTTCCACAAGCAACCACTGTTTAGAGCAGCGAAGAAAACGTTGATTTCCGTTTTGAAGCGGTGAGCAAAGTTAGCGTGTATACCTAGACATTGTTTAATAAAATGGTATCGGATTGGTATGCGGATAGAAGTACTCGCCGATACGATTCCAGAATTTGTATTGTTATGCGGCATTTTCCGATACTAAGTATCGGAATCGGAACAACTCTAGTTTGTACTAAAATACACCAAAGCGATGGAGAAATACTGTATTAGTATCAGTTTATTTATTGATCCTTAAATACCATTTTAAATACATTTAAAAATACCATTTCTGATTGTTATTTACATACAGAAATACTTATGTTATTTAAGTTTAGCATCATATTTTAATGGAAACTTACTTTCAGTTATTTGCTAAATAAGTTGGACATAAGGATAAACGGAAATTCACAGCATTTCAACTATTTCTGCTCATGTATTTGAAGGCTGCTATTGGATCACTGAGGGTATATATGTTATATTATGCGACAATGCATTACTTTACCAAGAGCTTACAACCGATTTAGTTAAAAACTAAATAGTGGCTCCCAAGTTAAAAACTAGCTAGATATTACCAAGTCTCTGATATTATTGAGAAAGACAGAAGAAAAAAAAAAAGATGCTCATACCTCTCCTCTCTCCTCCGTTCTCTCTCTTCTGGTTTGGTCGTATGGTGACTGTATGTTCGGTCATTCAGGCGAATTCCTGTGCGTTTGCTGAAGAAAAAAAAGAAAAGAAAAAAAAAAAAAAAAAAAAATCACATATTCAGTTTTCCACACACCTAACCAGACCTGACATATTTAAAGGGCAGTACGTAAGTGCTTTCTGAGAACTGCTGTTAAAAATTAGATCGGACTAATCACCACAACACACTTATAGCAAATCAGCAGTAGAGGGCAGAGAGAAAGTGAGCAAGAGGGAGATTAAGAAAGAAAGATGGCTGAGAGACATTACAAAAGAGAAAAGGTCGGGGAGTATTACTGGAAAAATTAGGTTTATGATCAGGCAAGAACTTTATCAAGAGCATTAATATTAGAAAAGATTTCCAGGGGGCCAAGATGGCAGCATGAGAGGTGGACGCTTTTGCTGATGCTCCTGTCTCATTCAATATGAAATTCCTCATTTAAGTAGTTGAGTAAATAATTTAAACAATTTTGGCAATGCAACCTGAGCTACAATCTCTTTAGAAACTTTTTGGACTGATTCTACACAGGGTTTCTGCAGGTTTCACAAAGTCAAATTTAAGACTTTTTAAGACCATTATGAATGAAATTTAAGACCCATCACAAAAAACAAAACAAAAAAACGTACAAAGGAAACACGTAACGAGTCTCGAAATTATTTGCAAAGTAATTTAATATATTCAAACATCAGCACGAGCGGTCCCGTGATTTTGGAAATTAGTTCTGTTTTTGTTTTTATAAAATCCCCTATTTCAAAGCGCGTAATGTAGGCCGTTTTATCTTTCCCGCACCTGAAGGATTTAGCGATGTCAGAGTCCGGAAACATCGTTTGAAACAATGTAGAACTGGTGTCCTGTCACCGTGTGGAGAACCCAGAGCACCTCCGTTGGCTCTGATCCAAAAGCAAAATTAAAAATCAGCAAAATCTGATCCAAAATTCAGATATTTTTGAAGCCAAGTATCGCTAAACCTAAAATCCTTATTATGTCTGTGGTATCTGAGATCAGCGCCAATAACACGAAACCTCAAAACTGATTGGCTGTTGTATATTGGTCTATTTTGTAGTCGTTAATACAGCAAATTATATTTGAACTAGCAAGAAAATAACTACAACCACAGAGTAATTTTTTTTAATTCCAAAATGCTGTTGGAACATTTCAATGAGATTTACATAGACGTAGGAAAATTAAGACCTGTTTAAAATGTTTTAAGACCTAGAACACAATACTTCAGCAAATGTAAGACTTTTTAAGGCCTTAAATTGTGATTTAGAAGTTTTAGACTTTTTTAGACTTTTTAAGACCCCGCGGAAACCCTGTCTAACGGGTCAGGGGTGAAAAAAGGTGAGAAGGATATTACCCCTCTAGGGGTATCGACTGAACCCGGTCTGATACCAGTGGAGTTATAAAAAATAAATAAAAAATCAAGTAGAATTTCTATAACTCTGTGTGTTGAATAGATAATCACTCTTTTGTGTTAAACACAATCACAAAGAAAAACGGCGATTGCGGGCATTATGTGAGATAGGAATTAAAGGGCAATTCCACCTCTGGAAAAGATGAATGTGTATTTAAAATGGGTCATTTATGTAGAAAGAAATGTGAAATTATTTTTTAATTTGGAGCTTTCTAGACTGAGAAAAGACAGAAAATGTATTTTTGGCTTATGTGAATGAAAAACATCAACTCCCAGAATTCATTTGCTTCGCTGCCTGAGGAGGCCACGCCTACCGCTGAACCTCGCAGTATGTAAACAACAGTCTACTAGTGATTCTCCGTGATGAGTCTGTCCGAAAATGTGTTTCGAGATCGCCCAAAATGTCCGCGATTCGGCTTTTGCGTTCTACAGTCGTCATTCATCATGTTTACTGTGTCGACCGGGATGAGTGCCGGCTGTGTGGATAACGGCGTGAGGCCGGTGGCGTGATTACCGATGAGCTGGCACCTAAGACGTAAGTTACCGGTCTCGTATCTCTCACGGAGGAGCAGGAATTTTCTTAGCAATGTTAAAACGCATCAACCGATCACTTGTTTGGCGTTCATGTAAACACAACAGTCAGATTCACCAATCATAAGGAATTGAGTTAGATTGAAACAAAAGCTGTAACTTACATGTAAACAATGAATGGCGACTTCAGAAATTAAAAGCTGAATCCCGGACATCGACGGCCGGACATGTCCAGGAAAAGAGGACGGTAACCCTACTCACTCAGCTTTCTCCACAGAACAAGAGCCTGCTAGCTTAGCGTCCAAAAAAGATGTGTAATGTTAATCCCAATCCTCCATAACGCATCCGTCAGCGTATTCAGTAGTTTCGTCCACATTTTCAAAACGTTTCTGCCAGTGAAATCAAACGCATTGGCACTGATCTGTGATAGGTCTGTTAGCGCAATAGGTCCAACCCCCTATTGGCGGGTTTGAAAGGGTGGGGACTCGGGCTTGTAGTTTTTACTGAATCGCCCTCTTACACTTCCGCCAACAATGATGTAAAATGACGATTTTTGCGTCATTGTTGGAGGAAGTGAAAAGGTAAATAGCAGATTTCTCTCGTCTCAGGGGAAAATGATAAAGTGTTGCATGACCATTCAATAGTATAACTGGGTTTCTAACAATGGAAAGCTTAATGCAAATGGGTGGAGTTGCCCTTTAATATTCAAGTCATTAAATTCAAGATTATTCGCAAACTCTTCCCTCAGCTCCAGCTGTCATTCATTCTCCATTCAGCGTTCAAACAGCGCGCCGTATCGGTTGACAGTCAATGATGAAACTGTCTTCAAGATGATCACTGAGGGTATATATGTTCATGTTATGCGACAATGCATTACTTTACCGATACTTAAAGGCTTAAAGGATTACTTAGGCTACTTGTTAAGTGAATGACAATTTCCGTCATATTATCATATTTATGGTTAGAGTTAACTTACTACATTAGCATAAATCCATTGTGAATTTAGCTGATTTGTGGACTGAAAGCCTTTCTATAAGTGTTTCTCCCACTGATCTATATAATGAATATTGGTAGCCTGTTATCTGAATTAGAGAGTTAGGGAACTGGATGAACTAAGCTCTGTGATAATAAGCACAAGAAAAGAAATAAAATGAAAATGATCAAACTAAATTCTTTAAATATAAAACAAAAGAAAAGCAGATAAGTAATAAGTCAGTGAAAAAACACTGCTCATTCATTCGTGTCTGTCAGCGGCCGTCCACTCCTCTCAGCCATTCACTGAACAGGGAGACGCAGCAAGAGAGAGTGACGACAGGAAGAAAGCAAGACCTCTCACTTGCAGGACAGCACTGGCAACATTTGGAGGTTACTGAGGTTTGTCCGAAAAGTCGTTAAAATTGTTACTGGTCACTTTAAAAAAAAAAAAAAAAAAAATTCCGCTAAAGGGGTCTGAAAAGTCGCTCTAAATAGCGACAAAGGCGCTAAGTTGGCAACTCTGTATCACCGCAGCAGAAACACCTGGCCTGCGGGTCGTACCATTTACATTAATTCGAGAGGGGTGATGGGGCCCTGCACAGCGTGAAAATGACTTTATTATACTAAACCAGTGCCTAACTACAAGTTTAGTTTCACAGGGACTTTTTTATTTGTTTACATGTATATGCATGTATAGAAAACTGATTTCTAAGGGCCTCCCCCCTGGGTACTCGGTACCCTTTACCCCTCCCAGTCCAAAGCCCCTGGCGCACAATAACTGAAATTTAAAACTGTTAAAAGAAAAGGCTCAATAAAATATTGCATAGGTAGATAATGTATCATACACTGTCCATCAACATGTATTTCCTTTGTGCTTTGAAATTTTCTATGCGGACTTGAACGCTCTGGGCGCTGTAACTCCATGTGGCTTCAAGCGCATCATTCTCCACTCAGGATGCGGCATAAGCAATATGTGCCGCACTGTACTGAGCCTTTTAGATCATAATGCAGTGATGCAATGACAGATTATTAATTGCCTTTCTTGTTCTGTCCTATCTATTATATGCCTCATTAAACATCTGTGCTATACATTTAAAACATGTTGTCTCAATTTTATAGTAGCCATGGCTAGATCTAAAATAATTTATCTTTTAGATTTTTGATATCTTGTTTTTCATGAATGTATTTTACAACAATACAAAGAGCAATGTGTGTTATCCACTAATATAGCTTATAATAGCATTTTCGTCAGATTATGATCATATATTTTGGGGATTTGTTGTTTATCTTTATAATGAAGTTGTCTGTATTAAGTAGATTGTGTTTAACACACACAAGAATGATTATTAGTTCAACACAGAGTTATAGAAGTTCTACTTGATCTAAAAAAAAACTGCACTGGTATCGGTATCATTCAATACTCAGAATATTTGGTATCGGATCGGATAGATTCTGAAAAAGATGGTATCGGTGCATCCCTAGTAGTAGTGAAGTTTGAAGCAGATCAGGGAAAAATAAGAGGGTTAATTAAAAGTATTTTGAAAGTGACACACTTCCTGCAGCCAGTTGGTGGCGCTATAACCGGGGTAAATATGATATAAATATGATATCATATTTGGTAAATATGATATAAAATGGTAAATATGATATAAAATGGCTGTAAAAAATAAATCTGCATTGTTTATCCTTTTGATCTTTCATTCAAAAAATTGCCAAAATTCTAACCTTTCGTTTAAGTAAAAGAATTGAAAGTGGGGGCGGGAAATCACATTATAAAATAAATGTTTTTTTCCAAAACACGTTGGCCAAAATTATTCATACTCCTAGAATTTTTTATGAATAAAATGTCTATGAAGTATATTCCCATATTTACTATAATTTACTATATTTATATAAAGGAAATATTTACCTTTTTTAGTACACCAGGGTGACTAGGAACATGAAATTGTCCAGTCATGACTTCTTGTTTCACAGGAGTTTAAATATGAGGAAGCAGAAGCAGAAAGGCCAAATTTCCTGAATCATCCATCACAATGAATAAAACCAAAGAACATGGTCCTATGTGCATCAAAAGATTGTTGAGCTTCACAAAATAGAAAGTGGATGTAAGAAAAACGTGCTGATGTGCATCAAAAGATTGTTGAGCTTCACAAAATAGAAAGTGGATGTAAGAAAAATAGCTAAAGAATTGAAAATTACCATTTTGACCATCAGGGCAACAAGTAAGAAGTTATAATCAACTAAAGATGTTACGATTCTGCCAGGAAGAGGATGTGTGTCTATATTTTCTTAATGGACAGTGAGGATGAAAGTTTGAGTGGCCAAAGACTATTCAAGGATCCCAGATGGAGAATTGCAGAGATTAGTTGAGTCTTGGGGGTCAGAAAGCCTAAAAACAAATTATCAAACAACCCCTTTTCTTGAGGGTTTCAAGAAAAATCCTCCTCGCTCCTGAAAAAAACAAACTCTAGCATATTCAGTGGTCAGACACGACTGGATCTTCAAACGGCACAGGTCAGATAAGACTAAAAAAGAGCTTTTTGGCTGTAAGCACACTAGATGGGTTTGGTGGACATGAGGATAAAAAGTGTACAAAAAAAGTGTACAAAAAAAGGCCATGTGTACAATTTAAAATATACCATTGGATCTTTAATGTTGGGGGCCTATTTTTCTGCAGGAGGTCCTGGACTTCTTATTTAGATACATGCCATTGTGGGTTCTATCAAATATCAACAGATAAAAAATCAAAACCTGACAGCTTCTGATAGAAATCTTGTAATGGGCCGTGGTTGGATATTCCATCAGGACAACGATCCAAAACAAACATCAAAATCAACACAAAAATGTGTTAGGGAGCACAAAATGAAGCTTCCGCCATGGCCGTCCCAGACCCTGACCTGAACCATATAAAAAATGAGTGGTCTGAAATGAAGAGAAGAAGCACCAACATGGATCTGGGAATCTGCAGGATCTGGAGAGAGTTGTATGGAGGAATGGTCTCTGATCTCTTGTCAGGTATTCTCCAAACTCATCAGGCATTATAGCAGAAAACTCAAAGCAGTTATCTTGGCAAAAGAAGATTGCAAAAAGGTATTTAAAAAAGGGTATGAATAATTGTGGCCAAAATGTTTTGGAGAAAAACATGCATTTTATAATGTGATTTCCACCCCACTTTCAATTCTGCCAATTTTTTGAACGAAAGCTCAAAAGGATAAACAATGCGGCTTTATTTTTTACTGCCATTTTATATCATATTTACCAGGGGTGTGATTAATTCTGGCCACGACTATAATTATATATATATATATATAACTTTCTCTATATATATAACTCTATATATATATATATATATAAATAATAATATATATATATATATATATATATATATATATATATATATATATATATATATATATTGCAAGGGATGCAAACACATGTATGGTCAAAAAAGAGAGAGCTAATCGAAGTCCTCGCCCCACAGAAAATATACATAAAACTACATTGCCACCAACCCCTGCCATCCCCGGCCCACCCCTAAAGCACATATTGTAAATATGTTTCAGCCTTTAAATCATTTTTCACACCAAAAAAAAAGGTTTTATAAAAAGACAAACCTCACATATTTCAGCCTTTAAATCTTTTTTTTTCACAAAAAAAGGTGTTATAAAAAGAAAACCTCCTATATTTCAGCCTTTAAATCATTTTTATAAAAAGTTTATAAAAAAAATATTACTTGACATTTATATTGATGCACATTTGCTTATCTTTTATTATTAATAGTAATATTCGGTCCGATTTTCCCATGGCATCTGTCGTTGCTAAGCATCCATGCACTGCACTCTACATAACACAACGACAAAGAAAAACGCTTTCTGTAGCTCTGCAACAAGATTTATTTAGGCTATGGAGAAGAAAAAAAAAACACTGGTAGTGTTTGGGCGCACCACATCCTTCACGTTTACTGAGCTTTCAATGTTGGTTGGTTCTTGTCACATGAAATGCGATGCACTTGCGGCATTCTGAAAAGTTTAAGTTTTCATATTGCTGCGCCTGGAAAAGATCGCGTCAATGAGAGCACTTGCCGCGCGCCTACATTGAAATAGAGAACTTGAGAGTGCAAAAGACATAATGCGAACGGCCCAACGGCGTTTATTTAGTCTCAAAACTCATGCACAGGATACAAGGGCAAAAAACAGTATACACGCGCAGATTGCCATCCACTCGCGGGCGCGTTTCTGCATAGTGAGCGCGCACAATGCCATCCTTGCTCGCGGCCCCTTGACTAGCTTCCTTCAATCAGGCCAGGAGTTAGTGGAAAAAACACTAGTGGTTTACGCTTGCGCGCATTCTACTAATAATTCTGGTAATCCAGAATTATTGTTGGTGAAATTATAATCAGACACCCCCACAAAAATCTCTTCGGATCTGCATGATTCACACAAGTCACCCAAACTGACGTGAAAAAGCGGGAGGCGCCGAAACGCACGCTGTTTGCATCCCTGATATATATATATATATATATATATATATATATATATTAGTGCTGTCAAACGATTAAAATATTTAATCGCGATTAATCGCATTAATGTCATAGTTAACTCGCGATTAATCGCACATTTTTATCTATTCTTAATGTCTTTTGATTTCTTTATGTTACATTTTTTCTCATTTTAATGCTCTTATCAACATGGAAAAGTGGATTGGCTTGTTTAGTGCAAATGTTTTTTTTAATTATTATTATTGAAAATAACATTGGAATAGTGTTCAATTTCACTCTAACATATATAGCCTAAATAATCTCTCACACAATGCAACACTGTCCATCAATAAAAGGGTGAAAGAAATACTGACGAGGTCCTGATATTGACGAGGGGGTGGAGAATTTGCATCATCTGTGTTTGTGTGTGTGTTTGCTTGGCCATCATCAAGTGGTGTTTCAGGCTGGACGTGCTGCGATGATGATAGCTCAGTTCATAATGACAAAACATACAGATCGCTTTGGTCTTGTCAATGGGACAATTTGGCAACTTTTTAAAAGTAAACTTTACATTCAGAATCTCATTGGCATCCATTTCGGCGTCTCGCGCTCGTCATCCACTCAAAACATAACGTTACTATTTGGCCGGCTCGCAAGCTGAAACGAGTGTGTGCGGCACAAAACGTCCTCGCGCTGCGCTCCGAAACCCATTCATTCAATTGCTTGCGCCGCGCGAGGACGTTTCGTTGCTTCTTCGACCAAAGCGCAAGCGGATCTAGCTAGACCGGAAACAAAACATCAGGCACGACGCACACACTCGTTTGGGCTTGCGAGCCGGCTTTGAGTGGATGATGAGCGCGAGACGCTGAAATGGATCAGGACGCATGCCGCGTCCTGTTGCAAAAGTATGTGAAAAAACTACAAAGTTTGCTAGGACAAAAAGACCGTTAATCGCGCGATAAAAAAATTAACGCCGTTAAAATGGGTTTGCGTTAACGCCGTTAATAACGCGTTTAACTGACAGCTCTAATATATATAAAAATATATATATATATATGAAGAGTTTGGTTCCAAAACTCGTATAAATGCCATTTTTAAAATAAAAAATGAGTTACAGTAAAAATCTGACTTTTCAATACCGACCAGATATAAAACAATGTTTAATTTTACGTAAAATGCGATATCCGCCGTGTTATTATGTAATGTTTTCTCCCTTTCTTTCCAAACCGCGACAAACGCCAGTCTCCCTTTTCTGCAAAATGCAACATATCCGCTTAACCAATCACAACGCACCATTCCACGCAATGTAAACAGTAACGGCAGCGCTTTAACTACACCCGGCTTCCTAGGTTTTCTCTATTTTGTCCTTTTGATTAACAAACAAACATACAAAAAATGAATAATTTTGACAGCATTGGTGAACCTGCGGATGGTAAGGCATCTGTACGGGTAAACGTGAGCTCAAAATCGAATCATTTACGTGAGGAGATTAAGAAGATAAATACCGGAAATAATAATATGGAAAATATTCGGAAATACCGGCTGTTGCTTGTTCTCACACGACAGCATCAAACTTCTGTCACGCTGACCCCAGGGGATCTTTTGAAAACTTTCAGTTGTTTTATTCAAAGTCAACGAAAACAGAGCAGGACCGAGCCATTCTACAGCTGATCGCCATCAAAAAAGATCAGCGGCGAACATCCCAAGGTTGACAACAGCGATATGCAGAAGTAACGTTAGATCATGCTTAATAAATCATAATTCATGATGATGTGCTCATCTTAGTTAATGTTTTAATTAAGGTTAAAAAAAAAAACGTTGTTAGTTCCTGATGATAATATTAATGTATGAATGAATCGAATGCATAATTCATGCATGATTAATTTATCCATGAATTCATGATAATTCATGACATGTGCCCTTAAAGTGTCACCAAATATTGTTATATTAAAGCAATGGATTTATAGTATGCACAAGAAATTCAATGTGTATACATTTTTATTTTGATTAATTGCATTTTGAAAAAAAATAAATTAATGGATTTATTGCATTTTGGAAAAAAAACAATCTGTTTTTTATAATAAATCTTTGAAAATCAAAACCTGGATTTAATTTTTTATTGATATTATAACCTACAAATGCTATGCCCTGAAAATTTGAAACAGAAAATAGTGGTTTTCATCTTCCCATTTTCTTGCTAAAGAAAACACAGTTTTACTCAAATTCATCAAAATGGATTTATAGCATTTTGGAACCAAACTCTTCAATATATATATATATATATATATATATATATATATATATATATATATAGACACACACACACAATCACACACAAACAGACACACCAGCCCTCCCTCCCCACACAGACACACACACAGAATGGCAGGCGGCAAAATAAATCCATTCAAACTACAATATCTTACTTTCTGTTGCTCAGAGGTAATGACTTTAAATGAGAAAGTTGATCGGCTTAACGAGAACAATATATGTGGCAAGTTTTGTAACTGAAGGTAAAAAGAGCTATGTTATAACACACTTTATGTGTCCTTTTTCAGTTCATAAAATTCATTTCCTCACCACGGCCAATATCAAAAATCCGCCCGGAATTTGGGCTATATGGGCTATACAGTCCCTCATACTAACCAGAATTTATAATGTAAATGCTGTGCAGATAAATCCATCTGCATGGAGAAAAAAACAAACAAACTACATCTGCAGATTTTACATGATCTATAAAAATGGCTTACATGAAGGGAAGCCGCCTCCAAAGAACATGTTAAAGAGATCTTCAGGTGTAATATCAGACTCAAAGCCTCTGTGGAAATCAAATCCTCCACGAGCGCTGCTAGGCTCCTCTCCTCCACAAACATCATACTGCCTCTTCTTCTCTGGGTTACTGAGCACTTCATAAGCATTTCCAATTTCTGGAGAAGAACAAGAACAGCATTTTTTGTTTTATATTTTATGTACATCAATTTTGTAAAAATGTATTGGAACAAAATTGGATATGATGCATCAGGGACAGCATTACTTTTAAAGGCCTCAGTTGCTCCTGGTGCATGGTTTTTGTCGGGGTGGAATTTCAAAGCCAGTTTTCTGTAGGCCTTTTTCAGTTCCTCATCATTGGCATCTTTTCTGATAGCCAGTACCTCATAGTAATTCTTACACTTCTTTATCCTAAAGACAACAAAAAGCAACAGGGTTTCACTTTATTTTGATGGTTCCTTTGACACATTTTGTTGTCTATAAGCAACATTGCACCTACATGTCTACTAACTCTCAGAGTATTTGTCAATAAGTAGGGTTATAGGGTAGTTGTAAAGTTACTTATAGTCAGTAGAGTGTGTGCTGAAGGACTATCACAATAAAGAGTTAGCAGATATTAAGCAGACAGTCCACTAATACTCTAATGAGAGCTAGTTGACATGTAAAGTTACTTAGTCCAAACTCAAAATAATGTTCAAAAGGGACCATCAAAACAAAGTGTTACCAGCAACAGTTTTTAAATGTTAGCCTAAATCTAAAATGTTAAATCTATTTTATATAAAACTTATTTTTACAATTACAACAAGCTAAGTTGCCACCGTCATCATTGTGTACAAACCGTAAAAGGGTTTATACACAAACAAAAAAGTACTTTAAGTACTTCAGGTACACCTGTTTAACTGCTCGCTTTAACAAATATCTAATCATCCAACCACATGCCTGTTCACTTTTCAGAGTGCCGTCAGTCAAATCCATTCCACTTGAGGAATACCCTTATAAATTAAGCTCCATTCCACATTTTAGTTACAACTTTGATTTCCACACTGCTGCTCAAATCCTTTTCCACTTGGCTCATTCAGAGTGCCACCAAACCCTTACTTTTCAGGCTAGACGAGTTTAGTTTTAGACAATTTTTTACTCTCACTCATTCACTTCACTCATTATTGCATAGAGATAGATTGACTAAGATATAGAGCAACAGTGGCAAGGAACCAAAACTCCATCAGGTGACTGAATGGAGAAATAAAACCTTGGGAGTTCCCAGACTCAGTCGGGGGCCAGTTCTCCTTTGGCCAATGAAGGAACAGTTATTCCAAAAACAAATTCGATTCTGAAACATTAAAGTCCCTGTAAAGTCAAAATTAAGTATGTGTTCTGAGTTTGTCACACCACAGAAAAATGTGTTATTAGCCACCCAGCCAAATTTGAATGATAAAAAAAGCCGGCAAGTACATAAAATAAGCTATCAAAATCTTGAAAAATGAGCAGTTATCTCTGTTCTCAAACGCTGGGGGCGTGTCCGCTGGCTGAGTGGAAACCACGCCCACTCGCGGGAAAGCTGTCGAAGGTGATATTAGCTGATACTGCTTTCGGGACGGGAGGAATGAGGCGGGAGATAGTCGGTTCGGCTCAGTTCACCAGTAACAGCGGATTATCAGTGAATCCCAGTTGTCTCTGAGGAAGTTTATTAAACGATCCTGTGTAAAATGATCACTACAGAGGCGGGTGTTGGTGGTGATCCTCAGCTCTTCATCAAGGTAACTTGGCTCTCTAAAAACCTCTTCTTGATGTGATCGTTTTTAGGGAATTTAAATAAAGATACCGATCTGTTTTGTACATGATCGCATCCAGGTAGTAGCCTATGCATTTCTGTGTTGAAAACTGTAGGCTCAGCTGTAGTAACTAATTGCACTGACAGTCACTCGCGATTGAGCTGTGAATGCAAATGTGCTCGGGAGCGTTGTGTGTTAGTGGAGAGATCAGACTCTGTGCGTCATCAAATAGGGGTGTGACCAGGAACTCTTTAGCCCCGCAATAATCTGCGTAAAATTGCAATGGTGAAAAACTGTTTAACGGTCTAACTGCACATTTCAGTACTTCACAGTTCACAGGCTTTGTAATATGTTTTAGCAATACATATGTAACATTTATAATGTGTTTAGAACTTTTTTGTAGAATTGCCTTTACAGGGACTTTAAGAGTATTTGTCCATTTCCATCTGTTTGGAAGTCGAAGCAATCACGCCGGTTTGGAGATCGAGATCTTGAGAATGGCTGTCGTGTTCGATGAGGCCAGCACTTAAGGATGGGTCGGGATGGGTCCAGGTGCAGGTCCACCATAGAGGGTCCCTCGGGATAAACAGAGAAACTAATATCAGAGTAGACGCCATCCTTCCTTATGATGTACCAAGTACATCAGGATTTAAGGACGTGTTACTGGTTTCAGCTGATTTAAACTATGCAGTGTAATTTTGAATTTAGGAAAGTCTATAGTGTGTAATGTGTATGCTAGGCCAAAGAGATGTGTTTTTAGTCTCAGATTCCCGGACAATGTTAGGAAGATTGTTCCAGTGTTTTGGTGCTAAATAGGAAAAACGCCAGAAGTCAATTTCGATATTCTAGGTATTATCAAATGGCTGGAGTTTTGAGATCACAATAGATGTGAAGGACTATAATGCATTAAGAACTCGCTCAAGTACTGCAGAGCTAAACCATGTAGTGCTTTGTAAGTAATCAGCAATATTTTAAAATTTATACGATGTTTAATAGGCAGCCAATGCAGGGTTGACAGAACCGGGCTAATATGGTCATACTTCCTGGTTCTGGTAAGAACTTGAGCTGCTTAAGATGAGGTAGAACGGGAGATTTGTATCATGGATGTCAAATCTGTTGCGACTGTGAGTCTTCATGTATTTGTAAACCCACAGTAAATGTTTATTTGTGAGCTTTGGTTAGAGGTAGCTGAAATGCAACTTTAGGCATAACTGCCAGCCAGCATGGAGAGGTTCTTGAGACTCCAGTGAGACCAGCAGTATCAAATACCAGTTTGCTTTTCAACAGTGGCTTTTTTATAACTGTCCTTTTAATAAAATTAAATTTGTTGTTCATGCTTCTTATCTTCAGAAAGATCTTTCTTCCTGTCCATATTGCATGAGAACTATGACTTGCTTAATAATGTGGCAGTAGGGTTTCCATTTACCCAAGTAGACCTAATATTGATACAAGTTATCTAAAACGATATGGAGAAATATAACAAACTCTTCCTTTGAAAAACTAAAATCTGATTGTTTATTGTTCTGAATTCTCAGGGCTGCACGATTAATCGAAATGAAACTGCACGCGATTTGGCAAAGGCTGTGATTATTTTATGTGCAGCATGTCAGTAAATGCTGCTCTATCTGAAACCAGAGGGCGTCTCTTACGCCGAAAAAGTAGACAATGCACGTCATTCCAGGAAATCCCTATGGGCATCATACCGAATAAGCAAAAGATTTAAATGCTTTGATTGGTTTATTTATAAATAATTTATAAATAAATAATATACATTATTATGATACTGAGCTAGCACACACACTGCTTATGCAAATTCTCCGCCCCTTGTCAATATCAGGACCTCGGAAGTACACAGTGTGATACTTGAAATGTTCTTTTCTTGAACAATTATTTTCATGTATTCTCTATTGTCTGTACTTGATATCTGAATGCAGCTTGCTTATTTAGCCCGGGCTTCCAGAAACTATTTGTGGAAAGATGTTTTGTTAGAGAAAGGTCTTTAACGTGTCAATAATACATCCATCTGCTTTTCTGGGTCCCCTGACAACTAGGTCACAAGGGTCATTGGAACCAATAGTTTGAGTGACCATTTCTTAGTTAAAGCTTTACTTTACTGCGTTAGACTAAAGTGACTTTTTCTTTAGAACTGTGTTACATTACAGTGTCCTCTCCTCAAAGAGAAATAATGTATTATCTTGATGTTTTGAGAATACTATCCTGTTTATAGTTAGAGCCTGGCCAAATCCAACCAGAAAAACTGTGTGTCGGTGTGTGTGATAGACTTTTTGGCAACAGGTTAAGGATCCACTTGGCATTATTGGCGATTGACTTAATCTGTGTGTCAGCTGCCTAATTGATAGAGATATGCTTGAGTCTATCTGCATGTGTGAAAACATAACTATGTTTAACTATTTCTTAGCCAATGATAATCATTCAATCTGAATCAAGGATGTAGTTTGACCTTGGTGAAGTGTATAATTTCTGTGATCTTTGCAACTTTAAGTAGGGCGGCCTACAAACTCCTTCTGAGTCTTGAAGCAGAGCTTCTGCTGATGAAACTGGAAACTATCTTCAGTAAAACTTCTTTAACTTATTATAATTCTGATTCTTGTCATTTCTGGGACTTTGACTGTTAAATCCCCAAAATAATATATATATATATATATATATATATATATATATATATAATATATATATATATAAATAAATGGTTGATTCTGATAAATTATGACGTGAATATGATGCTGAGCTAGAAGACTTCTAAGAACTCCTAAGTTTGTGCAAAGGCTGCAGCCTTGTCTTTGCATTCATCAAAGGTCCTTAAACTGGTTATCTTATCAAGACAACTTCAGTAAAGTAGTAAAGGGTGTCCAACCCGAAACAAGCAGGGTATGTATACCTAATAAAGTGGCTGGTGAAGTGTATACTCCTAGTTTATGGACCGCAAAAAGTGGGTGATGCAGAACCTAACCTTCCCTTCCCAGGCCTGAACATAACCTTTTGCCTGACTGCGCAAAATTTCATGAGACGTTAAGCATGTTAAAGGTCCCAAAAGCACCCAGATCTTAATAATAATTAAAAAAATGAATAAATAATAATCCTTACGAAAACAACAGGGCCATGATGGCACCTTCGGCGCTTGGGCCCTAATAACACAAGATGACTTGCCTTTGTACCCCTTCAGCTTGCTCCTTAGTAAATCCTTTTGTTAAATCTGCAGTGGAGTCCCGTTTCTGTGTCTCATGTTGGGTTTGGGATCCAGGGTCTGTTCCATTTGATGACTTCCTGCAGTATGCAGTGCTGTTCCCTGCCGACGTACCATTCCTCAGCAAGGCTTCCAACAACACTGCCAACAAAGCACAACTAGGCTGAATAGCAGTTTTGACTGGGAAATAAAAATGCAATTTATAAATAAGCTGGGTGATGAAGGTGATGAATCTTAATGCCCATTAAATTAATCTACAGCGACAAGGGAAAGTTAGACTTAGAGTTGACAGTCCTCTTTAATGTTGGTGTTCATTAGCTATTCAGCTTTGACTGACAGGAATAAATAACATTGTAAATCCAAATAGAAAACATTATTTTAAAACTTTAAAATGTTTTTTTTATATTGTTTTTTTTATACTGTATTTTTATGTAATGCATCCTTGGTGAGCAGAAGAGACTTGTTTCAAAAACTTTAAAAATAATCATCATTACTGTATTTTACCACTAGTTGGCACTGATCCAAAAACTCTCAGGCTTCTTCAGGGCATGCTGACCAAGACACGTCAAGTTGGGTTAGTGCGCTTATTAAATATAACATTTTATATAAAAATATAGCCTTTAGCAAAGATATTGTGTAATATATATATATATATATATATATATATATATATATATATTATTATTTTCTTTTTTCTTTTTTTAAGGGACAAGACAGGATATTACTTGCCTGATCTGATTAGAACAATAATGTCTGCGTGTGTGAGGCGTGATTGAACAATGGAGACATAAAAATATACTGTACTCTGTCCTTTTGGAAATTATTCAAACTGGAATATATATATTTGCGCACACTCGCAATAACACAACATTGTGCTTTTGTCAATCTATAAACTCTTGTCAAACTGTAACCTACAACTGTCAGTGTCAAGCAACAAAAATCTCTCTCTCTGCCATCTTTTGGACATTCATCATGTCACACTGGTTTTAATTTCTTGTCCTCGAACAGAGCCCTTATCGGTTTATTTTTCAGTTACACATTCTACATTGATTAAAAAAGAAAAATCAAATGTGTTTATTTTATACAGAAATAAATTATTTATAATTCAGCTGAGAATAAAGTTAAGGCTCGTTCAAATTTTAAGAAAAACAAATATATGATCTGAAATATAGCACATTAATTTAAAATTCATTCAGGTTCAATTACCAAAAATACAATCTTAATTTAATTTAAAGCAAATAATAAATCTAAAATATATGGGTTGCGTATGCATATTTTGTTAAAAATAAAAAGAAGAAAGAAAGAAAAGAAAGAAAGAAAGAAAGAAAGAAAGAAAGAAAGAAAGAAAGAAAGAAAGAAAGAAAGAAAGAAAGAAAGAAAGAAAGAAAGAAAGAAAGAAAGAAAGAAAGAAGGAAAGAAAGAAAGAAAGAAAGAGAAGTCAAGGCCTTAAACTTTAACACTTTTATCACTGCAACAAACGTAGTCACACACACAAGACACGTCACTTACATTTTAGATGCAATATCTGACTTTTTTTCTGTTTTAGCAGAGAAAATAGTTAGACAAAGATCACAGCATCCATCGCGCATCTCAAAGTAATGCGTTTTCTCATTACTGAATGATTCAGCATTTTGAACGAATGAATCCATGTACTCGTTCATTAAGACGGTCACCTGGTGACATTATGGCGATTTATGGCGAAAAGTATCGTTCTTTACAACAGTAAAAATATTACAACCAGGCTGTAAACATGTTTTTTCCTACTGTGAAGTTAGACATTTTAACTTGTGGGAGATACAGATTTGACTCGCTTTTGCAGCCAGCCAATCGATGAATCCGCAGCACACCAGTTTCAGAACCCCAGTTTCAGAACCCCAGTGCCAGAACCCCAGTGCCAGAACCGGAAGTAAGGGGCGGGCTTACGTTCTAACCAACACCAGCGCCAGGGCTGTAAGTGAGGGGCGGAGCTTAGGTTTGAAACCTAATAACGCCACCTAACGTAAATTCGGAGGGTATTTTTCACATTAAAAAGCTTTTATTGAACATGAAACGTCCTACTCTACGTATGTTATGATGTTACATTACAGTACAAAAAAGCATTTTAAAACATTGATTCGATAACTGATTGGACCACTCTGTAATATTTTATGTTCTATTTATTTATTTATTTATTGTGTTTACAAAAATCTTAAATTGTTTTGATATTGAAGATAGCCTATGTATTTGTACGATGATTTTTTGATTGTTTAATAAAAAATAAAAAAATAAACGCATGGGTATTTTTTATAAAATATACTCTTTTTCACAAGAACATGTGCAGCATGCATTTTTTTAATAATAATGTCAAAATCTAAAAAAGAGAGAGAAAATTCGGCATTGTTTTAAAACGAAACAATGAAAATGCACAATGACCAATTCAAACCTAGGCCTATTTTATCACAACAATCTTGTATAAATTTAACAGTACAATGTATCAAATGAGAAACTCACTCTCAGGCCCATTTTGTCCTTACATTCTTGCTAAAATAACTAGGCTATAATGCAATAATAATAAATACCGCCCCTCCCTCACTTCCGGTTCTGGCGCTGGGGTTCTGAAACTGGTGGTGCTGCGGGTCTGCAGCTGGATATATCTCGCTTCAAGAGAGAGACGGGGAGGTTACCCCTTGGGCACACCACACACTATAGAAGCAAAACGGTTAAATCTAGGATTTTTTTTCTCCTCATGTGTGTGGTCTATCACATTTTGAAAATCTTATAAGATGTAAAAAAATCCTTTGGTGTGTACCCAGCATAAAGCTTCATATTACAACAATTTATTTATTTCCATGTTTCTTAGCCTGAAAATAATCATTTTAAAGTTTCCCAGATTATTTCATTAATAATAATTAATTACCGGGTAAAGTTAGTTTTGTTTTCGATATTCCCCGGACATTCGCAGAAAAAATTAAATACCTCCTAGACGGCTTGGCCAACAATTATTTAAACCCTACTGCCGCTTAAAAGGCAAGGCTAACAGTGTTTCACAATCTTAATTTTCCGTATTTTCGCTGTATATAATAAGCACTGCCCCCCAAAAGCCGCCGCAATGTGAGTTTCGTCGGGAAAGCGCGGTCTAGAGGGAGATGCGAGTAAGGGACCGTGGGGAAAGTGCACTTTTTCTTCGTTTTTAAGGAAAACGCAGAGTGTGTGTTTTTGTAATGGCTTTTTAATTTTAAAGGGCCTATTGATATGAGACCAGTGCAGTTCTATAGGGGGCCTCAGTGGGCATCTTTAACAACCACTCCTTTACCCCTATTGGCAGAAATGGGTATTACATGTCCAAAATTAACATTCTTTTTGTAATAGCTTTGTCCAGCGGTGAGACAGAGACATCAAACTAGTGTAATTCAGTAGAGGAGGACAGGGGACAAATTTCACAACCTCTGTTTTTACCTCAACTACTCTAGTTTTACCACTACTGGCTGAAATTGGTATTGCATATTCAAAATTGACATTCTTTTTGTAACAGCTTTGTCCAGCAGTGAGCCAGAGACATCAAACCAGTGTCATTAAATAGAGGAGGACAGGGGACAACTTTCACAACCTTTATTTTTACCCCAGCTGCTCTTTTTCACCCCTACTGGCTGAAATTGGTATTGCATGTCCAAAATTGACATTCTTTTTGCAATAGCTTTGTCCAGCGGTGAGACAGAGACATCAAACCAGTGTCATTTAATAGAGGAGGACAGGGGACAACTTTCACAACCTCTGTTTTTACCTCAACTACTCTACTTTCACCCCTACTGGTGGAAATGGGTATTGTTTGTCCAAAATTAACATTCTTTTTGTAATAGCTTTGTCCAGCGGTGAGACAAAGACATCAAACCAGTGTCATTCAGTAGAGGAGGACAGGGGACAACTTTCACAACCTTTATTTTTACCCCAGCTGCTCTTTTTTTACCACTACTGGTGGAAATCGGTATTGCATGTCCAATATTAACATTCTTTTTGTAATAGCTTTGTCCAGCGGTGAGACAGAGACATCAAACCAGTGTCATTCAGTAGAGGAGGACAGGGGACAAATTTCACAACCTCTGTTTTTACCTCAACTACTCTATTTTTACCCCTACTGGTGGAAATGGGTATTGCATGTCCAAAATTGACATTCTTTTTGTAATAGCTTTGTCCAGCAGTGAGCCAGAGACATCAAACCAGTGTCATTAAATAGAGGAGGACAGGGGACAACTTTCACAACCTCTATTTTTACCCCAGCTGCTCTTTTTTCACCCCTACTGGCTGGAAATTGGTATTGCATGTCCAAAATTGACATTCTTTTTGTAATAGCTTTGTCCAGCGGTGAGACAGAGACATCAAACCAGTGTCATTTAATCAGAGGAGGACAGGGGACAACTTTCACAACCTCTGTTTTTACCTCAACTACTCTACTTTCACCCCTACTGGTGGAAATGGGTATTGTTTGTCCAAAATTAACATTCTTTTTGTAATAGCTTTGTCCAGCAGTGAGCCAGAGACATCAAACCAGTGTCATTAAATAGAGGAGGACAGGGGACAACTTTCACAACCTCTGTTTTTACCTCAACTACTCTACTTTCACCCCTACTGGTGGAAATGGGTATTGTTTGTCCAAAATTAACATTCTTTTTGTAATAGCTTTGTCCAGCGGTGAGACAGAGACATCAAACCAGTGTCATTCAGTAGAGGAGGACAGGGGACAACTTTCACAACCTCTATTTTTACCCCAGCTGCTCTTTTTTCACCACTACTGGTGGAAATCGGTATTGCATGTCCAATATTAACATTCTTTTTGTAATAGCTTTGTCCAGCGGTGAGACAGAGACATCAAACCAGTGTCATTAAATAGAGGAGGACAGGGGACAACTTTCACAACCTCTGTTTTTACCTCAACTACTCTATTTTTACCCCTACTGGTGGAAATGGGTATTGCATGTCCAAAATTGACATTCTTTTTGTAATAGCTTTGTCCAGCAGTGAGCCAGAGACATCAAACCAGTGTCATTGAATAGAGGAGGACAGGGGACAACTTTCACAACCTCTATTTTTACCTCAGCTACTCTTATTTTCACACCTACTGGTGGAAATGGGTATTGTTTGTCCAAAATTTACATTCTTTTTGCAATAGCTTTGTCCAGCAATGAGCCAGAGACATCAAACCAGTGTCATTAAATAGAGGAGGACAGGGGACAACTTTCACAACCTTTATTTTTACCCCAGCGGCTCTTTTTTCACCCCTACTGGCTGAAATTGGTATTGCATGTCCAAAATTGACATTCTTTTTGTAATAGCTTTGTCCAGCGGTGAGACAGAGACATCAAACCAGTGTCATTCAGTAGAGGAGGACAGGGGACAACTTTCACAACCTCTATTTTTACCCCAGCTGCTCTATTTTTACCACTACTGGTGGAAATCGGTATTGCATGTCCAATATTAACATTCTTTTTGTAATAGCTTTGTCCAGCGGTGAGACAGAGACATCAAACCAGTGTCATTGAATAGAGGAGGACAGGGGACAACTTTCACAACCTTTATTTTTACCCCAGCTGCTCTTTTTTTACCACTACTGGTGGAAATCGGTATTACATGTCCAATATTAACATTCTTTTTGTAATAGCTTTGTCCAGCGGTGAGACAGAGACATCAAACCAGTGTCATTGAATAGAGGAGGACAGGGGACAACTTTCACAACCTTTATTTTTACCCCAGCTGCTCTTTTTTTACCACTACTGGTGGAAATCGGTATTACATGTCCAATATTAACATTCTTTTTGTAATAGCTTTGTCCAGCGGTGAGACAGAGACATCAAACCAGTGTCATTGAGTAGAGGAGGACAGGGGACAACTTTCACAACCTTTATTTTTACCTTAGCTGCTCTTTTTTTCACCCATACTGGCTGAAATTGGTATTGCATGTCCAAAATTGACATTCTTTTTGTAATAGCTTTGTCCAGCAGTGAGCCAGAGATATCAAACCAGTGTCATTAAATAGAGGAGGACAGGGGACAACTTTCACAACCTTTATTTTTACCCCAGCTGCTCTTTTTTCACCCCTACTGGCTGAAATTGGTATTGCATGTCCAAAATTGACATTCTTTTTGTAATAGCTTTGTCCAGCAGTGAGCCAGAGACATCAAACCAGTGTCATTAAATAGAGGAGGACAGGGGACAACTTTCACAACCTTTATTTTTACCCCAGCGGCTCTTTTTTCACCCCTACTGGCTGAAATTGGCATTGCATGTCCAAAATTGACATTCTTTTTGTAATAGCTTTGTCCAGCGGTGAGCCAGAGACATCAAACCAGTGTCATTCAATAGAGGAGGACAGGGGACAAATTTCACAACCTCTATATTTACCTCAACTACTCTATTTTCACCACCTACTGGTGGAAATGGGTATTGCTTGTCCAGATATTAACATTCTTTTTGTAATAGCTTTGTCCAGCGGTGAGACAGAGACATCAAACCAGTGCCATTGAATGAGGAGGACAGGGGACAGAGCTTTCACAACCTTTATTTTTACCCCAGCTGCTCTCTTTTTTACCACTACTGGTGGAAATCGGTATTGCATGTCCAATATTAACATTCTTTTTGTGATAGCTTTGTCCAGCGGTGAGACAGAGACATCAAACCAGTGTCATTGAATAGAGGAGGACAGGGGACAACTTTCACAACCTTTATTTTTACCCCAGCTGCTCTTTTTTTACCACTACTGGTGGAAACTGGGTATTACATGTCCAATATTAACATTCTTTTTGTAAATAGCTTTTGTCCAGCGGCTGAGCAGAGACATCAAACCAGTGTCATTGAGTAGAGGAGGACAGGGGACAACTTTCACAACCTTTATTTTTACCTTAGCTGCTCTTTTTTCACCCGTATTGGCTGAAATTGGTATTGCATGTCCAAAATTGACATTCTTTTTGTAATAGCTTTGTCCAGCAGTGAGCCAGAGATATCAAACCAGTGTCATTGAATAGAGGAGGACAGGGGACAACTTTCACAACCTTTATTTTTACCCCAGCTGCTCTTTTTTCACCCCTACTGGCTGAAATTGGTATTGCATGTCCAAAATTGACATTCTTTTTGTAAAAGCTTTGTCCAGCAGTGAGCCAGAGACATCAAACTAGTGTCATTCAGTAGAGGAGGACAGGGGCCAACTTTAACAATCTCTATTTTTACCCCAACTAGCAGCTGGGTAAAACAGAGGTTGTGAAAGTTGTCCCCTGTCCTCCTCTATTAAATGACACTGGTTTGATGTCTCTGGCTCACTGCTGGACAAAGCTATTACAAAAAGAATGTCAATTTCGGACAAACAATACCCATTTCCACCAGTAGGGGTGAAAGTAGAGTAGTTGAGGTAAAACAGAGGTTGTGAAAGTTGTCCCTGTCCTCCTCTATTAAATGACACTGGTTTCGATGTCTCTGGCTCATTGCTGGACAGAAGCTATTACAAAAAATGTCAATTTTGGACATGCAATATCAATTTCAGCCAATAGGGGTGAAAAAGAGCAGCTGGGGTAAAAACAGAGGTTGTGAAAGTTGTCCCTGTCCTCCTCTACTGAATGACACTGGTTTGATGTCTCTGGCTCATTGCTGGACAAAGCTATTGCAAAAGAATGTTAATTTTGGACAAACAATACCCATTTCCGCCAGTAGGGGTGGAAGTGAGAGTGAGTTCAGGTAAAACAGAGAGTTGTGAAAGTTGTCCTCTGTCCTCCTCTATTAAATGACACTGGTTTGATGTCTCTGGCTCATTGCTGGACAAAGCTATTACAAAAAGAATGTCAATTTTGGACATGCAATATCCAATTTCAGCCAATAGGGGTGAAAGAGGGGCAGCTGAGGTAAAAACAGAGGTTGTGAAAGTTGTCCCCTGTCCTACCTCTACTGAATGACACTGGTTTTGATGTCTCTGGCTCACAGTCTGGACAAAGCCTATTACAAAGAAGAATGTTAATTTTGGACATACAATACCAATGTCCACCATTAGGGATGAAAGTAGAGCAGCTGGGGTAAAAACAGAGGTTGTGAAAGTTGTCCCTGTCCTCCTCATAGTCAATGACACTGGTTTGATGTCTCTGTCTAGGTGCTGGACAGGCTATTACAAAAAGAATATTAATGTTGAATGCAATACCAATTTCCACCAGTAGGTGAAAATAGAGTGAGTTGAGGTAAAAACAGAGGTTGTGAAAGTTGTCCCCTATCCTCCTCTATTTAATGACACTGGTTTGATGTCTCTGGCTCACTGCTGGACAAAGCTGTTACAAAAGAATGTCAATTTTGAATATGCAATCCCAATTTCAGCCAGTAGTGGTGAAGCTAGAGTAGTTGAGGTAGAAACAGAGGTTGTGGAAGTTGTCCCCTGTCCTCCTCTATTAAATGACACTGGTTTGATGTCTCAGTCACCGCTGGACAAAGCTATTACAAAAAGAATGTCAATTTTGGACATGCAATACCAATTTCAGCCATTAGTGGTAAAAATAGAGCATTGGGGTAAAAATAGAGGTTGAAAGTTGTCCCCTGTCCTCCTTATTAAATGACACTGGTTTGATGTCTCGTGCTCACCGCTGGACAAAGCTATTACAAAAGAATGTCAATTTTGGACATGCAATACCAATTTCAGCCAGTAGGGGTGAAAAAGAGCAGCTGGGTAAAAGACTAGAGGTTGTGAAAGTTGTCCTTCCTCCTCTATTTAATGACACTGGTTTGATGTCTCTGGCTCACTGCTGGACAAAGCTGTTACAAAAGAATGTTAATTTTGGACATGTAATACCCATTTCTGCCAAAGGGGTAAAGGGGGTGGTTGTTAAAGATGCCCAGCTGAGGCCCCCGTAGGACTGCACTGGTCTCATATCAATAGGCCCTTTAAAATTAAAAAGCCATTACAAAAACACACACTCTGCGTTTTCCTTAAAAACGAGGAGAGTGCACTTCCCCCACGGTCCCTTCACCGCATCTGTCCCTCTAAGACCGTGTCTTCCCCGACGCAAACTTCACATTGCGGCGGCTTTTGGGGGCAGTGCTTATTAGATACAGCGAATGTGGAAAGAATTAAGATTGTGTAAACGACTGTTAGCCTTGCCTTTTACAGCGGCAGTCAGGGTTTGAGTCATTGTTGGGCCGAGCCCGTCTAGAGAAGGTAGTCTAATTCTTCTGCGGAAATGTCGGAAATATTGCAGAAAACAAAACTTCTAACTTTACCCCGGTAAACACCCTTTGGCGTGTATCCTGAAGCCTAGAGCTTTCATATTACAACAATTTATTCATTTCCATGTTTTCTTAGCCTGAAAATAATCATTTTAAAATTCCCGATTATTTCATTAATAATAATTAATATTATATAGGCATAAAATTATTTAATCAATTACACTGCACATAAATAGGTTAAGCAAAACAAATGTTTATGGCTCTGAAAAAAAATTTTTTATAATCGTAACATTTCTAACTGCAGAAATTGTACATCCACTATTTCATTCGGTTTACTCAGTCACTGTAGCTCTTGCGCCGCCATCTTTGCGACCAGTTTGCGACCGTACGGTCACATTAATGCCTGCAATGTGTTGTGCAGTTGGCTGCAAAAACAGCCGAAGAGGAACCCTGAACTGGTATTTTATTCCATACCAAAAGAAGAGAGATAGAAAATCTTTTTTTTTAAAGACTTAGTCTCATGTTGCTGATTTGTGGTTTATTATATTTCTATTACAGCCTACTCTCAGTGGCCAACATATACAAACAGATAGACAGATAATGTTTTTTTCTTTCATTAAATTTGTTGGATCTGTTTAAATGCACTTTATCGTGGTAAGTTATTAGATTTGGGTTATTTTGACATAAACTGTGCTGTCTGTCTGTCTGTCTAAATCTAATAAATATTTTTCTGAAGTTCATAAAGATGTGTTTGTCTTGCGTTTGTCTTTTGATCAGACGCGCTTTAGATGTTATTTTTGTGCAAGTGTTAGCTCTGCAGACGATGCATAATTAGCCTTGAAATGCATATTAAAGGACTGAATCGTTAGTTCTTCCAAAAATGATAACTCTGCCGTCATTTAACTACTCACCATCATGTGCAAATCCTTAAGTTTACTTTCCGTGGAAGACAAAGGGACATTTTGAATTATGTAGCCTAAGACTCTTCTTGTCAATGTAATAAGAGTGAAATGAGTAACAGCCTACTGGGGGCTGTCAAGCAAAAAATAATAATAATAAAAGACAAAAAACATTACAAAAGTATCATAAAAGTGATATAATACTACTCGTCCGTTATATTAATATCGTTATTTATTAATATGATAGCTTTATGTGACGAACAAACTGCAATTTATGTCGTTATATTATAATCACGAAGAGCTTTACCTCTTGATAGCTTTTAACCGCAGCCAAATCATTCAAAAGATTTGACTCGAAAGACTCATTTCGATATTTGTGATTAACCTTCTCTGTAAGTTAACTGAACATCTGTTCTATCAGAGAGATATGGCAGTCTTTTATAATATTTGACTGATGTCTCTGACTGTGCTGATGCAGTTGTCTCTGTCCCAGTGCTGATGTTCGGATTAGAAAGATTCATTCATGCCAGCCGAACTGCTGCAGAGGATTCATTAATGACATCGCCTCGACTCTCATGAACGCGTGCCATAGCTCTATGACAAATGTATTTCTATTTCATGAAAGGCCAATTAGGCAAGCCTGGGGCAGATAATAATGGACTAAAGAAAACTGGGGGTAACAAATAAGGATCGGAGCCTAAAATTGAAATTTTCTCAAGGTATCTCTATCTCTCTTCTCATTCAAATAGGCAGTTTGAGCGGCCGTACCGGGCAAGTCGGTCGCAAATATGGCGGCGTTCTATTTGTAGTGACGTAGGTGGCATCTATGAATACTTGAGTGGTCCTTACTGTACCTTAATTACCTATAAAGAAAAAAGATTGTCCCTTAATTTCCTTTGCTGGAGTTGGCAACCCTAACGTTACATGTTTGTGTCCTATATTCAGTAATTTTGCTTGTTATGTGTAATGTTTATGTCCCTCTGCTAGCCTGTGTTAATGGCGTGTTTTTTAAATTCTATGAAGCGTTAATTGATAATATATTATTAAGTTACATGTTTAAGTTCTCCATATCTCGTGTATTATTAGCGTTTAAGTATATTTCTTGCTTTTGAAAATAACATTTAAAACATAAGCAGATCTTCAGCTAGCTTCTATCTGCTAAACTAGCTCGTGTGCCGTTTGTAAATAAGACATTAATAATTTACCCATAGACTGTACCTTTTGCTTTCTTGGTTGGATACAGTTTTTCTGCTTTGTAGAGGAATTTCAAAGCTTTGTCTTTATTGCCATCCTCGAGGAGTTTCACAGCGATGTTTAAACATTTTTCAGCTTCATTCCGGTTTCCTTCCATCATTTTATCAGCTGACCGGACAAAAACAACAGTTTGCGATTCAGAACAACACTTTCGCTTTTGTTTCAATGTATCAATGTGGCTAATGCGAATAAGGCTTTAAATAAATAAATGCCATTATTTTTCATCATAGTATTATTTCATCATTTTTTAATAGCCTACTAAGAGCCTTTTTTTGTACAATATATAGCTAAATTACAGCTTTTGAGTTAATTATGCAGACAATAAGATAAGACAACTAAAGTCAAAATGAAGAATTTTCTTTTAAAAGTTGCCTTTTAATTATTAATATCACACTTAATAGGTTAAAATGTAGGTTGTTTAAAATTAAAAGCATTAAGTGCACTGTAAAATCAAACAGTGATTCTAACAGTTTTTATTTAACTTTACTTCATGTCTTAACTTAATTGTAGAAATTATACTTTGCTTTGTTGACTCAGAAAACCCACGTTAAGATTAATTCATTGAGACTCAGAAAACCCAAGATTAATTAATAATTGGTTTGAGTTTGGTTTTTGAGGCTGGGAAATTATTTTCCCATTCCCACTTTTCACTCATTTCCTCTTCTGCAGTTATTTTTCTCTGTTTGCATTCACTAGTTTCCCAAAGTCATCTTGAATGTTGATATCAATCAACAACTCTTTCAGTTGTATCAATACAAATGAAAAAATGAGAATATCACATAAGCTGACTTCATAAATGTGAACCCGCGGCTATTAGGGCCGGGCTGAAGCTTGAAACTGGGTGTGGCAGGGGGCTCCGACGGCGCCCCCTGGAACAGAGTCCAAAAACTTGACCATAAATCAATCAAACATGCTTGCATGTAATAATATGAAACTCAGTACACAAACACACACACACACACACACACACACACACACACACACACACATACACATACACATACACACTGTATATATATATATCGGCTATTTAGGGTTGTTTGGAAAACCGCATTTTACCAAACGCAAGTTTGGTACTCCTAGAATGTTGATTAAAATATTACGAAACTCGGTCAGTGTGAAGTCAAGACATTGAGGATGAAAGCTTGCCAGGGGATTTTTGATATCTCGAACGTGTTTGACCGTGGCAAGAAGTGTGTTATAACTTCAGCATACATTAACTGATGAAACTTCAGCATTGTGTTCGTTTTAAAAGGCCGATCACATGGATGTGATTATTGTGAGTTACAAAGTTATAGCGCCACCAACTGGCAGCAGGAAGTGTGTCACTTTCAAAATGCTTTGAAATCACCCTCTTATTTTTACCCGATTTGCTTCAAACTTCATCTATATAAGGTAAACACACGCCAGATGCGGACCTGTGAAAGGATTTATTTAATTTCTAAGATATTGTTGCCATGGCAACGCCTCAAACTTAAATATTCTTTTTTTATGATTTTGAGACTCTTAGCATGCTTGAAATTGCATGAAACTCGACAGACACATCTTATTTACATAACTACATAACTTACATAACATCTGCCTACATGCTAAAGTGAGTCAATTACTGCGTCCGAATCTTCAATTACTCACTATATAGTGGACTATATAGTGAGCTCGCCATTTTGTAGTGCTGTCCGAATGTATAGTGATGATTATTATACCCTATATAGTCCACTCAATGTATCCCAGAATGCATTTTGAAAAGTAGTGTACAACCGATGGTCACTAACCTAAGCCCTACATACCATCATGCATTGCGCTGATTCGTAAAAATAATTTATAATCATGTTTGGAGTAGCGCATTATAACAAAAACGGTCAGAAATCACTTTTAGTTTTTAAATTTCGCAGAAATAAGCTCAATATAATGTAATGTATTTATTTTAAAAAATCTATTTAGCCCAGAGCCGGCTCGGCACCAGCTGACAGATGATGTAATCAACGACGCCGAGAGACGATCGAGTAGTGTCCGAAAGTGACTTCTATTACGCTGGTGAGCTCACTATAAAGTGCTCTGCTCTCTAACCCCAACATAGGGGGTAGGGAGTAGTGCTTTGAGTGGAGATTTCGGACGCAGCATATGTTTGCAGGAATATCCCACATTATAAGTGGGAGACCTGTGAGAAAGATTCAAATTAAGCGCAATCCCACACCGAAATTTTAGCCCTGGTTTATTTAACTCAAAGAAACACTTTTGCTGCGTCCCAATTCGCATACTATCTGTCCCAATAGTATTCGAAAATAGAATTAAGTACGTCCCAAACCGTAGTATGTTGAAATGAGTGTTTCAAAGATACCCGGATGGTCTACTATTTCCGGTCAGAATTCGAAGTGTAGATCGGTGCACACATAGGCATCATATAGGCAGACGCCCATTGACCGCTACTGCCTATTGGCACGGACGAGAATTGGAGCCGCCATCTTAAACCGGTCGTCCGCTCCGCTCAGTGTGATCTGAATAGCAGGTGAAATGAGCTGTCAGCGCATTAAATTAATCATATCTCACTGAATACTGAACTGATTTTCACGCGTTTTTTTTGCTGCAAAGGTCATTCATGTAGCTATGATACAGGACACATGGTTCGGCGTATTTTAATATCCATTGTAGGTTTAACAGTAATATAATATTCTGATATAAGATATAAAGTGACCAGACACAATATGTGTGATGAAGGATATAATGTATTTTATAAATCACACACTATACATATAATAAAGAAGCAGAAACAGATAGTAGCAGTAAAGTAAGATATTTTAATAAGTCGAAGAAACAATTTATGATTTGTGACACGCACATACATACGAAGAGACACACGCACACACATAAACACACGAACACACACACGAACAGACTCTCTCTCTCTCTCTCTCTCTCTCTCACACACACACACACACACACACACACACAGAACGCAGCCACCGAATCCACCGAACGCAGCCACCTGTAATTAAAATTGAGAAGAAGCTTTTCAACGTGTTTGCATCAGTAATTTCTAAAAATAAAATTCGGACAATGTCGAGAACTAAAGCCCTATTCGGATTAACTTTACAAAGGTAGATGGAGTAAGTTAATGTACTTTACCACAGGACTTCTGTAATATCAATACAATAGCCAAATCGCATGTGATAAGATATTACAATAAAACTAGAAGTTGGAGGGGTAACTCAATTTGCGTGTGTGTATATTACGTTCCTTCGATGTGCGCAAACACAAATAACCTATCCAACAGGGCAGCTGAATGCTTATCTGATAACCTAGAAGCTCTTGTAATTATTACTTTAACAGTTACCCCACCTCTCCATGCCGGGTGAACACCGGCTGATGCAGTAAACAGCATTTCACAACGATTTCAGTACAGTAATATCTAATATCCTTGCTCCTTCTCGATTATCTGGTAATATTCTATTCACAAAATACAACCAATAGTACGGTAATGTTAAGACTTACTTGTGAAAAGCCCTATTTTTGGTGGTCCGCGATTAGAACAGGAAAATGCTCCACAGTGCTCTGGCATCTTATCTGCTGCCACGCAACGAGACTAGGAATACGACCGGTTCAAGATGGCGGCCGGATTCTCGTTTTCCAGCGGCCAATAGGGTATCTAGTGATATATGATATCTATGGGTGCACACTCTAACGGCTGATATTGCCCACAAACCATTGCGCGGTGGACGAGGATTCGGTTAGAACTACAAACACGAGTAAAAAGTGTTAAAAAACTACAGACACGGAGGCGCGTGAGTTCCGCGCTGGTCCCGCGGCTGTGTAGAGAGGTTTAGATAAACAGGTTTGAGTGATTAATTATCAGTATCTAACCGGCCGAAAATGAATTTATTCAATGTTGTCCACATTATATTGCATATGCAGCAGCATTGTGAACTTTTGTAAAGACACGTTTAGCCATTACTTTTGAAATGCATCGTTATATTCAAATTGCAAACACGAGGAGAGTATCTGCATGAAAGACCCACGACTGGCAGATGAACGTGCTTGAAACGGTAGGAAATCAAATTAGATAAAATTGAGGATTTTAACTGTGACAAGATGATTGACAGGGCAGTTTACGGTGACAGGATGCACGCAGCACGCGACAGAGCTGTCTGTTAAAGATGACGTGATAGTATGTCCCAAAGCTTGCCTACTCTTTTTGCTGCACACTCAAAAGTATATACTTTTCTTCACAAAAAGAGTACATACTTTTAGGGCGTAGTATAGTAGGTGAATTGGCAGCAGCATTTGAGTGTTTCACACAATTTGATATTAATCAGATATATACAAAATAAATATAATATTATGAAATTATATCTGCACAAAATTTAGAAACATTGGAAACATTGCTAAGCCACGTAACATGCTATCTGTTTCTGATGCAGAAAAATTAGTTCATGCATTCATGACCTCGAGACTAGATTACTGTAATGCTTTATTAGCTGGTTGTCCTGCATCCTCAATAAACAAGCTACAGCTAGTACAAAATGCAGCCGCTAGAGTCTCTTACTAGGTCAAGAAAATACGATCATATTTTACCGATTTTATCATCTCCGTTCGATACTGTTTGCCATCCGAAACTGCTTAACGCACCAGTGGGGCTCGACAGCCTTTTAGACAAACGGGGTCGGCGCATATGGTTGGTTTGTGGAGAGTTTGGGTTGCGGAAAGTTTGTGAGATTGTGGTTTTCTTAACACTCAACTCCTGTATAATGGAAATCATTATGAACATCAGCTATGCTAATTATTTCCCATCTGCTTTTCTGCTGTTATCTCGGGACATTTGTCCCGAGAAAATGGTGTTCGTCAGGTCCAGTTTTGTGCCCAGCCTCTCACGGGGATTTCGGATGCCCCAACGCGTGTGATGAGAAGACCAACGCCTGTGAAGAGACGACTCAACGCCGGCGATATGTTATGGCGCCGTTTTATATATAAACAATATTTATATTTAATATTTATATATAAACAATATGAATGTTAGCCAGAGGAGAACTGGCCCCCGACTGAGCCTGGGTTCTCCCAAGGTTATTTTCTCCATCCAATCTGATGAAGTTTTGGTTCCTTGCCACTGTTGCCTTGCTTTTGGCTTGCTTAGTTGGGGATATTTAATATTTAACAATATTATTGATCTGTGTTGAACTACTTTCATGTTATCACTGTGAAGCTGCTTTGATAAAATCTGTATTGTGAAAAGCGCTATATAAATAAATGTGACATGACTTGACTTGACAAAATTACGTGAATGCACAAGTGAACTTAAATTAAGTTATGTGCCATTCAGAATGACTGTTGTAAAGTATCTCTGGTCAGGTTTTGGGCAATATGTATTCAATAATAATTCATGATTAGTTATTCATACAGTTTTGGACCAGTTAACCCCATTATTTAAAATCTCCCGATAAGGGATGATACGTCACCTGCATCTGCATACATGCGTATCTGGTGGGTGTTGAGAATTTATCACAGTTCCCTTCAATTTCTTGTTGATGGTCTGTAAGGAGGCACTCTGTGTTCTGAGTTACCTTTTTGGCTGTGGGATTTCAGTTTGCATTTCAGCTGCGTTGTTGCTGGACATACCAATGTTAAGTTTCGACGCCAACGGCGGTTGTGTCCAGCTAGCTCTGCTTGTGTGACAGTCGACCATACACTCTGGGTGTTGGTCTTGCAGTTAGTGATTCAGGAGTCCCGTTTGTTCCTTCGGGACACGGCCTGATGTCGGACCTGGTGAGATGGCTGTAGCAAGGTTCAGGGAAGAAGGAGGCAGGAACCGGATGATAATCAAAAACTAAAACTTTATTTAAACGAAATAAACAAACAAAATACCTGCCAGCAGCCCCTCGCGGACGACTGCTGGCTACCCAAAATAAAACATAAATACCGGCCAGCAGCCCCTCACGGACGACTGCTGGCTTACCAAAATAAAATATAAAACACAAACAAAAGCAGGCCTGTTCCTCTCTCAATCATCCACTCCGTCGCTCCCCTTTATAGCTCCGCTCCTTCGTGAATGATGCGAGACCGGTGTGCTTCACAGGTGCTGCTCATTAGCAATCGCACCACCGGCCTCGCGACTCACTCACGTCCCTCGGCCGTCCTGCTCACCACATACCCCCATCACCCCTCACAGGCCGGGGGGTACACCCGAGACTGTGCCTACTCCCCCCGGCGGCGGCGATCCCTGGGGGTATGGATCGACGAGCCGAGGGAAACGGAGACGGAAGCGTGAGGAGCGACGGACACGAGAGAGGGGAGAGAGGGAAAAAAAAATTAGTCCGGCTCCCACAAACGCGCTGCCATGTTGTCCCTCACCAGCTGGGCGAACTCCTCCGCGGTGCCCGGCGGCGACGCTGGATGGCCCTCGGTGGACGCCTCGACGCTCCCCCGCCCCCGGTGAACGGCGACGGCTCCTCGGGTGCCTTGGGCAGACGGCAGGAGTCCCCCGCTCCCTGCTCCTCCCCTTCATCGGCGGATGGCAGCAGGCTCCGGCCCACGGCGAGCGGCGGTGACTCCTCCTCTCCCTCCCGGAAGGCAGCCGCCCCTTCCCAGGCGGTCGGCGGCGAGCTCGGGCGTCCCACCGACAACTCATCCCAGTGCCCCGCCTCGAGCGTCCATGGCCGCGAGTCCCCCGCTCCCTGCTCCTCCCCATCTGCGGCGGACGGCAGCAGGCTCCGGCCCACGGCGAGCGGCGGCGACTCGCGCACCATGCTCGATGGCACCGCGGATTCCCCACAGCGGCGAGGACCCTCGGACAGCGCGTTCCTCCCTCTCCCCGGGTTTCGGCACCAGTGTAGCAAGGTTCAGGGAAGAAGGAGGCAGGAACCGGATGATAATCAAAAACTAAAACTTTATTTAAACGAAATAAACAAACAAAATACCTGCCAGCAGCCCCTCGCGGACGACTGCTGGCTACCCAAAATGAAACATAAATACCGGCCAGCAGCCCCTCACGGACGACTGCTGGCTTACCAAAATAAAATATAAAACACAAACAAAAGCAGGCCTGTTCCTCTCTCGATCATCCACTCCGTCGCTCCCCCTTTATAGCTCCGCTCCTTCGTGAATGATGCGAGACCGGTGTGCTTCACAGGTGCTGCTCATTAGCAATCGCACCACCGGCCTCGCGACTCACTCACGTCCCTCGGCCGTCCTGCTCACCCACAATGGCCGACTGCAGCTGTCCTCTGGTTGGCTGGAGGCACAGTGAAGATGACCACAGCAGCATCCTGGAAAAGACACAGGGGAGAGGGAGAAAGAAAGGGTGGAAAGATCTCAGTGATTGTCGTCCTTGGTTGGCTGGGACAGTCTTTTCGCTTTGAGGATGCCAGTATGCCACTTGCTTTGATGTTCCTGTGCTGCGGTGTGCAGAACATGGTGCGATCATGGGCATACACAATAGCATACCCCCCTTTTGCACTGTGGCACCACAAGCCTTCAGCGAAGTGATGTCACGAGGTGCATAACTCTGAGTGTTGAGCCGTGCACACAGCATGTGCTTGGTAAGCTGCAGTTGTCTGGGTGATTGGTGGGTGCAGACGGCTTGCTAGGGTGGTTGGAGGGGTATGAGAGGTGGTTTCTCATAGTGTACTTTGGCTTGTCAGAGTGCTTGCTCTGCTTGGCATAAGCTTTGCGGGCCAAGTCTCTTAGTTGTTGGGTAGACATGCTACGTGGGCAAGCTCAGGATGCCTAAGTGTTGACTCAGGCGATGCAGATTTTGCAGGAACAGAGTCCTGAAATTGACATCTTCTTCCATACCTGACTGGTTTTGTCCTCCGAAATAGGCTTGGCCGTAGTAGGTCTGTGGAATTCCAAGTCGGGCTTGCTTGATGTCCATGGCAGTGATAAACCCTTGGTCTGATTCTGGATCAGAGAATCACGGATCAAAGCTTGTTGCAGCAGCTGATAGTCCACTTTGACAGTCTCTGTTTGACGATCTAGGAAGCTGCGCACCTCACGACTGGACGTAATCCTTATCAGGAACAATTTGTCCCACGCCGGGCTCGTTGGTAACAGTTTGTAAGTGAAAGTCAATGTCTTGCAGGTAGGCGTGCACGTCGTGGCCTGCTGCAGGGTTCGGAGTGAATGTTGGGATGTTTCTGGCCAGCTTGTTAAGTCCTTTGGGAGCCATGCCGTGGTTAGTGGCAGTGGTTCTCTGGAAGGGCTCTTCCCTCCTTTCTGTTGCCAGGGGTTCTTGTGAGCTGGCTGGTGATGTCAATGTGGGCTGTAACCCCCCTTTTCAGCTCTTGTGTTTTGGCTGAAAGGTGCAGACTGGCTGGTCAGGGGAAACTTTGTGGTGCGTGTTTCCCCTTCCTGATTATGCTGCAGTCTATAAGAGTGTTTCAGCTCTCTGTGAACAGTGTCAAGTTCGTGTTCGAAGATCTTGTCTCTGCTGAACAAGCTTCTGGAATGTAGCTTGGGCTGCTTGCAGTGTTTTTCGCAGGCCGTGGACTGTAGGACCAGAACATACTGTCTCACTGTGGGCAAGAGGAACGTAGCACACACAAAGAGACCAATGCAAGTTCGTTCTGCGGTTAATGAAAATTGCAGTGTATGAAAATTTTGGTTAACTGATGCAGACAGTTAAACCGTTAGCTGGGGACAATTTAGGTTTGTCAGCGTGGGGCCTAAATAAAGATTTTTGACAGGGCGGTAGCTTGGGGGTCACCTGTTGATGCTAACGGCTTGGTTGTCATACTATTATTCAGCTTTTCTTGGTGTCTCAGATAGGTTCTGTCTCTAGGTGAACTGAAAGGAACAGAGTACAACAGAAAAGAGCAATAGCAAGATGGCAAAGTTTGAAATAACATGCAACAAATAAAGATGAAAAGGTCTGTAATGAAATGGCGTTAATAGTGATGGCCTAAGCCTGCAGTTTGTGGCTTGGAGAGGAGGAGGGAGCCAAACACTTCAATGACCGGGCAATCTCTAAACTCTGTGGCCATTACTAAGTGGATGGGTTTAATACCTTGTTCTAGTTTGCCTGGGGTGAAATGAGGTCATTCTGGTTGGAGTCAGCATCGTGGTTGGTCTTTCTGTCGTCCCCAAACACTTGACAGCAGTGTCCCGGCCCTTCCGTTCATCTGTACCAAGGTGTGCCATCTCAAAGAACTTGACTTTGAACACAACCGGCAGTGCCAAATTGGTGATATTGTGTAACGTTAATTGTCAGCAAAGAAATGCAATATATTGAAGCCTTATAGTCATGAATAAATTTTTTTTTTAATTTTCACATTATCCAAGAGCGAGAAAATATATATTTTTTCCTTTCATAATATCTGTTCAATCAGTCTATATAATATTAAGCTCTTGGATTTCCCAGGAAAATCGTTAGCTGTAAAATGGCACCCATGTTATTTATAAACACAGCTAATGTCAACATTATGGTTATAATAACTTCTAATCAGTGTGAATGTTCATTAAAATGATATGACATTAATAATATTCAAGTATTTAAATGCTGAATGAGTTTCCCCATTACATTACGCTCGATAGGTCACGCTAGGCTGTAAACGCTTAACGTTATGTTAATGATCACTGCTAACCTGGCTCTCAGTAAAACTGTGAAAAGGAAGTCACCTTATAAAAACTGAACTGGTCACCTTATAAAAATTATAGAGTGAGTGCTGAAATAAAGTGAATTCCTCTCTTACCTGAAAATCTCCAAGCAGAGGTTAGCTCACTGGTTAGTGGATGCTATCACCCGAGCATATGAAGCTATGGGTGAGCCTTGTCCTCCCAGGTTGCGCGCTCACTCTACTAGAGGTGTTGCTGCCTCCTGGGCTTTGGCTCAAGGCTGGCAGACATTTGTAGAGCTGCGGGCTGGGCAACACTGAACATGTTCGCTAGATTCTATAGCCTGAGTGTGGAACCTGTTTCCTCCCAAGTACTCGCTCACGGCCAGTGGTGCGAGGGAATAGGTTGTGTCGGCTTGCTATGCCACTCTGTGCCTCAGCTCGGATATGTGTGTCTTTTTGCTCCGTTGGTGCCCTACACTGGATAGCCTCGTGAGTTCCTCCTTCACCCCTCCGGTGCCAGGCGTGGCGAACCCCCAGCGCCAGGTTTACTACCTCTAAAGGAGTTGTTGTGTAGACTGGGTGTTATTTCCAGTGGTCTCTTCGGTGACCCATTATGCCACGTGCAGTCCAGCCGTGTCTTCCCCTTGATAGACTCGTTCTGTCGTCCCTGTCGCTTCCACTCCCCTTGGATTGGGACTATCTCAGGGACTGCCATATGTTTCACTACCCCCTGGGCTAGTACATATGTGTATTCCAGGCCTTCATCAGGCATGTGGTTTCCGCAGCGTTCCCTTCCCTATTCACGGGTTAGGGCACGCTTTCCCAGTGTTATACAATGTCCACTGAATGGGTCTTGCGGGACAGCAGTGTGACTTCCTAGCTAGCTCCCTCAATTTATGAAACTGCTTTGGGTAGCGTCAGCTGGGCACTGGAAGGGACAAGCTCCATGGCGTATTGTTAGGGATCCCAATACGTCAGGGAACTCCCCGACGACACGTTGGAGTTCCCAGAATGAAAGGGAACGTGTTCGGCGAAAAGCGTCGAATGCAATGTTTACTTCCGCTTTTTATGTCCGTGCTAGTAGGCGGCTCGCAGAATGCAAATCTTGCATGCCAATATTTATAGGCTTGTTTTTAATTCTCTTGAAGGCAATAGGATCCCTCAATTCATCAGGGAACTCCCCAATGACACGTCTACATTCCCTGTACTCAGGGAATGAGGGTTACATACGTAACCGAGATGTTAACAGCAGGTGTTAATCACTAATGCTCAATCATCACTTAATTATTAACTTAATTTATTGAATGCAATGTATATCTTCTTTTATGCCTGGTTCAGATTACACGTTTTTTTTGTCTGTTACGATAGTCACTGTGTCAGATTACGCGATTTTGAATACTAAAATCTTGTCGTGTTGTGGACAAGACACAATGTCAGACTACACGTTGCTTCCTGACCAGTCATCGCATGCTGTCTTTAAAGGGCAACTCCACCCATTTGCATTAAGCTTTCCATTGTTAGAAACCCAGTTATACTATTGAATGGTCATGCAACACTTATCATTTTCCCCTGAGACGAGAGAAATCTGCTATTTACCTTTTTCACTTCCTCCAACAATGACGCAAAAATCGTCATTTTACGTCATTGTTGGCGGAAGTGTAAGAGAGGCGATTTCAGTAAAAAACTACAAGCCCGAGTCCCCACCCTTCAAACCCGCCAATAGGGGGTTGGACCTATTGCGCTAACAGACCTATCACAGATCAGTGCCAATGCGTTTGATTTCACTGGCAGAAACGTTTTGAAAATGTGGACGAAACTACTGAATACGCTGACGGATGCGTTATGGAAGATTGGGATTAACATTACACATCTTTTTTGGACGCTAAGCTAGCAGGCTCTTGTTCTGTGGAGAAAGCTGAGTAGTAGGGGTTACCGTCCTCTTTTCCTGGACATGTCCGGCCGTCGATGTCCGGGATTCAGCTTTTAATTTCTGAAGTCGCCATTCATTGTTTACATGTAAGTTACAGCTTTTGTTTCAATCTAACTCAATTCCTTATGATTGGTGAATCTGACTGTTGTGTTTACATGAACGCCAAACAAGTGATCGGTTGATGCGTTTTAACATTGCTAAGAAAATTCCTGCTCCTCCGTGAGAGATACGAGACCGGTAACTTACGTCTTAGGTGCCGCTCATCGGTAATCACGCCACCGGCCTCACGCCGTCATCCAGACAGCCGGCACTCATCCCGGTCGACACAGTAAACCTGGCTCGTCTCGCGCCGTTATACATACAGCTCGCACTCGTTCCGCTTGCCACAGTAAACATGATGAATGACGACTGTAGAACGCAAAAGCCGAATCGCGGACATTTTGGGCGATCTCGAAACACATTTTCGGACAGACTCATCACGGAGAATCACTAGTAGACTGTTGTTTACATGCGAGGTTAGCGGTAGGCGTGGCCTCCTCAGGCAGCGAAGCAAATGAATTCTGGGAGTTGATGTTTTTCATTCACATAAGCCAAAAATACATTTTCTGTCTTTTCTCAGTCTAGAAAGCTCCAAATTAAAAAATAATTTCACATTTCTTCTACATAAATGACCCATTTTAAATACACATTCATCTTTCCAGAGGTGGAATTGCCCTTTAACGGCGCGTGATGTCATCGAGAAGGCGAAACTAGTAGCGAGTGACTTCCGGAAACGAACATAAACAAACAATGGATGAAGCGGTGAGTGTTGTATTGGCTGTCCTGTGTTCAGAAAAAAGTAAAATAAAGAAAGAGAAACCCGACAATGGACATGTTTCCTGGATTGCTCGGCATTGCCTTTTCAGCTTGAGAAATACACGGTGTGGCGTGTGAGCGTGTGGACTGGTTGAATTGCATATGTCTCACGGCCATTGCGTGAGACTTGAGAACCCTGCTCGAAGAGGACAGTATGGGCTGTCAATCCTCCAAAGAGAACTTGAGGTAAACTTTTGTTTTCTTATATATTTTTACTTTTATTTTTAACGTTAGCACCATAGTCTCTCTTTCGTTTAGCCATTTTTGAAAGTTGTGAACTGAAAAGATGCGCTCCTATTGGTCAACCTCATAGATGTGACGGAACCGTCGTGAACGACCATTAAAAAAATTAAACATGCTAGTCTTTGTCGTGATGTCGTGAAGCATCGCAGACGCGACGTAGGTTGTCTCCCACCTATGACACACTATACGAGATGATACGATTCGAATCTTGCGTCCCGACGCCCGTTGTCGTTTACGAATCCTCACGACACCCTACGTCAAACGGATCGTGCCAAAATCGGGCTAAAAACGTGTAATCTGAACCAGGCATAAGTGAACTCATAACTATTGGTTTCTACAATTTAATGAATTAAGGTAATCAGTGTTTTCAAATGTTATGAGTTATTTTAACCTATTGGATTTGACTTTATAGTGGATTTGATTAAAATAAGTTCAGAGAACTCATAACTAATTGTTTCTTTTTATCAAATGAATTAAATAGAGGTAACCGGCATCTCAAAATAAATGAGCTACTTGAACTTGTTGGGTTTTACAGTGCTGGTTAGATCACACTGTAAACCCCAACAAGTTCAAGTAGCTCATTTATTTTAAAGTAAAATCTAAGCAGTCTGTAGCCATGTATTTTTAATTTTTCATATATTATTTTGTATTTTATTTTATTTATTCGTGTTTCATGCATGTATAGGCTATTTAGTTTAATTTTTAAGCACTCTATATATAGTATTTGCTAATAAGAAGCAAGTATTAACAAAAAAATAATAATTAAAAAACAATTTGCTAAGTTAAATTAGCACAACATGTGTTCTGTCCTATATTAACCCAGCCCTTGGGCTAAAAACAACCTACATTGTGTTGTTCTTAAACAAGTGTTTTTAGAGTGTTAAAATATTTATTTTCACATATGTTAAATGTTTCACATAAACATAATGTTGAAATTGTCATTTTATGGTATGTAAATTATGTAAGTTGCTATGAAAGTTTTTACACCAGTGCATGGGGCCAATTTTCATGATCTCGCCTAGATCCCCACAACCCCATGGGCCGGCACTGCATGTGTCTTTGTGTGTGTATGTGTGCGCGTGTGTACAAACAAATGCAATGTCCTCATAATTTTAGGAATGCCCCTTGCTTATGTGTGTGTGTGTTAGTCAACACCCTCGTAATTCTTTTATAATGCTTTCATGCTTGACAAAATCTCCTAATTATCATACCAAAGAACTAGCGCCCTAAAAAAGCTTCAGACAACAACGCTCGAGTGCTTGAGAACAAATGCCTTCACGCTGCTGTCACAATGCCATTCTGGACTCTTTACAAATGCAAATAGAGTGTGTGAATATGTGATTCTTTTAGATCTGTTGAATCCCACTATTTAGAAACTCATGAGCACGTGAATGGCATGTGAATCACGGGAGAGAATGAATGATATTTCTTAAAGGGATACTCGACCATTTTGGGGGGGGGGAGTATCCCTTTAATACTTCAGAGGTTTAGCGGTCTGCTTTGTTTGTTATTGATTATTCAACTATTAAACTAAACAGTCGAAACTTTTTAAATAGAATAATTGATTTAGGAGTCAAAATTAACAACACTTTAAAAATATATAAATGTTAATAATGACATCTTTTCTCTTTGAACACTGAAGTGATTACACTGCGGTCAACTGATTGTGGTTCAAAAAGGTGGTTAGCAAAAAGGTTTTACCAAAAGGTTTAGAAATAGCCTACATTTGACCCTGCTTGTTCCTATGGATCAAAATACCTTTGTTTGGGGGAAGCAGGGTTTTCATGACCTTTGAGACTAGGCTCAAAAAAAAAAAAAACCTGGGTTGTTTTAACCCATGGTAGAATATGGACTAACCCAACCTTGGTTTAAAATTTAAATTTTAAACCCAATGGTTGGGTTTGACCATATTTGACCCAAACATGGGTTCAAACAAACCAGCATTTTGTACTGCATGTTAAATCGAATACTTATGATAATGCACTTCTTTCATTAAATGCTGAAAAGGTGATTCACAGGATTAAGTCTGTGAACTTTTGTCTGTTGAACATAAAAGGAGATAAGATATTCTGAGAAATGTGTCATGTGTCATGTGTTGTTTTCCCATTTCCCATTCTCGTTTTCCCATTGGGAACAATGTGCACAAATGGTTTGGTTACTAAAATTTTTCTAAATATCTTCTATGTTCAACAGAAGAAAGAGACACTTGAGGGCGATTAAATGATGATAGAATGTTTTATTTTTGCGTTAACTAACTCGTTAACCTTTTTCCTGGATTATTGGAAGGCATTTTACTGGGTCATGTATCGACCTGCAATCTCTATGGGAACTATTAAAGTTAAGTTAATTTATTTATTTGACAAGAAATAATTTATTGTAGTGTGGAAATCAGCAGTGATGACATAACATACTTTTAATATAGACACTTTTTTGCATCTCTAAACTTGACACCAATAACACAAAATAAATTGATAACAAAACAAAACAAAAAATTCTGCTGCTCAATCTTGCAGATGGGCCTAATACAAATCAACTTGGGAAAATTAATGTAGGCTATCTATATCATACTTGCTCAATTTATAAAAGCAAAACTAAACCATTAATTTTACATGCTATTTTGTAGTTATTTTAGTATGTTATGTGTTCTCTGGTAGCGGACTCATTGCAAACTTTGCATAGTCATTTAAAAAAACATCTAATATATGCAGGACAATTGTAGATTAATATCATTTATCACTAGTGAACTTGACTGAAATTGAATATTTTGCAACATTCAAAGTCAGTAATTTAACAATCTGATCTATCACTGATATGTAGGCCTATGGTAAAGTTTCATACTCAATATAATCCACGTAATGACCATGAAGGATTGTTGTTAATTCTTTGTGGGCTGCATTAAAGGGATAGTTCACTTTGAAATTAATTTTTGATATGTTTTGGCTTACCTTAAGGGCAAGATGTAGGTGTCTTTGTTTCCACAGTAGTTTCAATTTTGATATTTTTAGGTCAAACCGTTTGAGTCTATCAGTCATATAATGAAGGTCTATGGGGTCCACCTCAAAGAGCATGCACAGAGAAGTCCAAATTAAACATGATTAAATGATTTGTAAATGTAGGTACACATTAATGGCCTAAGACACGAAACGAGTGGTTTGTGTGAGAAAAAGAACAGTATTTATATCGTTTTACATCTTGTAACCACAGCAACGTCCAAGTGATCTGAGGGCACAGGCGCTTTGTGGCTGTGGTAACAAGAGGTAAAAACAATATAAATACTGTTCGTTTTCTCACACAAACCGCTCGTTTTGTGTCATTAACGAGTCATTAAATCATGTTTAAATTGGACTTCTCTGTGCATGCTCTTGAGGTGGACCCCATAGACCTCCCTTATATGACTGATGGACAAGAACGGTTTGACCTAAAAATATAAAAAATGTAAACTACTGCGGAAATAAAAACACCTACATCTTGGATGCACTTGAGGTAATCTAAAACATATAAAAAATAAATTTCAAAGTGAACTATCCCTTTAAGCCCTGACAAAACGTTGCACAAAGTTTTTTAAATAGAAACGTGATGAGTTGAACACTGTTTTGATGACGCAAGAGTTGCAACTATGGCAGCTGAGAAGGCCATTCTTTGTGTTATTTGTGAAGAATTTTGCAGAGCCTCATAAAGTCGGTATAAGTGTATTTAATACTCTCTGGGCCCTAATTTAACGATTGAAACGCAAGTGTCAAAGCGCAAAGCGCAATTAACTTTGTGGGCGGATCCTGGCGCTGTTGCTATTTTCCCGGCGGGATAAATGCCTCTTGCGCCTGGCGCAAATCTAAAAGGGGTTGGTCTGGAGTAGCTTCATTATTCATAGGTGTGGTTTGGGCGTAACGGAAACAAACCAATAAGAGCGTCATATCACATTCCCTTTAAGAGCATGATGACGAGATGCGCTTGTTCAGTGGCACAATTCTATTTTAAAGGGGAAATGAAGCAGTGAATCAAGTTTACATGATTTACAAGATGGATTTCCAATATAATCAACAATTAAATAAGAAACATGATAAATGTAAACATTTAGAAGAAAAAAAAAGAAAAAACTTTATATCTTTCGCCACCAGGGCGCCGCCATTGTGGAGTATTCTAACATGTGACGTCACGGGGTTGGTTGGCTCAGGCTCTATCCATAGACAGTAAGTGAATATCGCGACATTAAACTGTTTACACCAGTGTTTTGACCGCGAACGACTAATGTTAGGTAGTAATTAGACAAAAAGACGACGTCTAATGTTATATGTTGACAAACTGCACATAGAAACATTGTTCGTGATGTCTGCCATCATATTACCGTCTCATCAACACCATGTAAGTTACGTTGCTGTGTAGAAAAGCCGGTGGTGTTTGGGGCGAAGAGCGGGTTCTGCAACGCCACCAGGTGTCAGTGTGGCTGTTGTACTGCGATGCCTACCGTGTCAGAGTCCATCTGCTGTCAAGAGGTTGATCTTGAGCATGTATTGCGTGGTCAGTTCTGCATCACAGAGATCTCGTCTTGATGTTGCGCACGCGCGCTGGAGGGGAAACAAAACAGGGGAACCGAATTTTCCGAAACACCGGCGCGCACGTTTACCATGCTGTGCCAGGAGGTAAGTTAACAAACTGCACATAGAAACATTGTTCGCGATGTCTGCCATCCCGTCCCGTCAACATGTAAGTTAGCATGTATTTGTTAAAGGGGAAATGAAACGTCCATGTTTTCGCACTGGTTAAGTGTCTCCTCCGCTCTGACATCCTTCAGGGAAAGCATTGCCGCTTCCAACACGTCTAACGTCACGCTCTTACCTCACGGAACAGCATATTAGTAAACGTTGGCGCCGGTGATGCAGAACAGAACTGACCATGCAATACATGCTCAAGATCAACCTCTTGACAGCAGATGGACTCTGACACGGTAGGCATCGCAGTACAAAACCCACACTGACACCTGGTGGCGTTGCAAACCCGCTCTTCGCCCCAAACCCCCACCGGCTTTTCTACATAGCAACGTAACTTACATGGTGTTGATGAGACGGGAATATGACGGCAGACATCACGAACAATGTTTCTATGTGCAGTTTGTCAACATATAACATTAGACGTCGCCTTTTTGTCTAATTACTACCTAACATTAGTCGTTCGCGGTCAAAATACTGGTGTAAATACAGTTTAATGTCGCGATACTCACTTACTGTCTATGGATAGAGCCTGAGCCAACCAACCCCGTGACGTCACATGTTAGAATACTCCACAATGGCGGCGCCCTGGTGTCGAAAGATATAAGTTTTTTCTTTTTTTCTTCTAAATGTTTACATTTATCATGTTTCTTATTTAATTGTTGATTATATTGGAAATCCATCTTGTAAATCATGTAAACTTGATTCACTGCTTCATTTCCCCTTTAACGGCGCATTTACCAGGCGCGCTTCAGCATCGGTTCACAGCCGAGTAGAGACGATGTTCTCGTCAGGGCCGTAAAAGAAAGAGAAGGGACATTGGGGATGGGACAAACCCACCCAAATTAGCTTCGGGTTAAACATGCATATAATAATTTGGGTAAGCTTTATGCCTGTTTTTCCCATCACTCATGGACACAACAATGATTTCCCTCATGTTAATATATTTTTCCGTATAATAATGTATCATTTGCAAAAAGTAAAATGCATCTGCGTTGATAGAGAGAATCATCTACAGTGTATCCGCGTTGTTCACACTCTGTATTATGGCCAGCATGCACGCCTTAAATAGCATCTGAATGTACGCGCAACGCGCCACTGACTTTAGACCAGGGGCTGCGTTCTTCGTATGTCAGCTAACTCAGTTAGCTGGATTTGATTGTTGGCGATTTGCCATGATCTTGGATAGTTTGGTTCTCGAAGCTCATCCTGGACTTCTGTGGTAGCAACAGGTGGTCAGCTGAACCTCGCGGCAGGCTTCTTCATGTCAAACAGGATTAGCATCGTGGCTGATACAGGAAGTCCTTTAGCGCAGCGCGATAGTGTAGCCTAATTTCTGAGATTTATTCATTTTTTTCTTCGTGAAACGATCGTCAGTGTTTTTCTTATGGTATATTATAATTTATTGATAATGCAAGCCCTCAATGAAGGGATTTTGTGAGCAGAAAGGGGGCTTATGTAAATGTGCAGCCAAATTACTATTACAATTTGTAATATTTCCAGAATCTATCTATCTATCTATCTATCTATCTATCTATCTATCTATCTATCTATCTATCTATCTATCTATCTATCTATCTATCTTATCTAACTCTATCTATCTATCTATCTATCTATCTATCTATCTATCTATCTATCTATCTATCTATCTATCTATCATCTATCTATCTAACTCTATCTATCTATCTATCTATCTAACTCTATCTATCTATCTATCTAACTCTATCTATCTATCTATCTATCTATCTATCTATCTATCTATCTATCTATCTATCTATCTATCTATCTATCTATCTATCTATCTATCTATCTATCTATCTATCTATCTATCTATCTATCTATCTATCTATCTATCTATCTATCTATCTATCTATCTATCTATCTATCTATCTATCTATCTATCTATCTATCTATCTATCTATCTATCTATCTATCTATCTATCTATCTATCTATCTATCAACCAGATCACCCTAGCAACCGCCTAGCAACACCATAGCAACCACCCAGAACACCCTAGCAACCACCTAGCAACACCATAGCAACCACCCAGAACCCCCTAGCAACCGCCTAGCAACACCATAGCAACCACCCAGAACACCCTAGCAACCGCCTAGCAACACCATAGCAACCACCCAGAACACCATAGCAACCGCCTAGCAACACCATAGCAACCACCCAGAACACCCTAGCAACCGCCTAGCAACACCCTAGCAACCACCCAGAACACCCTAGCAACCGCCTAGCAACACCATAGCAACCACCCAGAACACCTTAGCAACTGCCTAGCAACACCTTAGCAACCACCGGAACACCCTAGCAACCGCCTAGCAACACCATAGCAACCACCCAGAACACCTTAGCAACCGCCTAGCAACACCATAGCAACCACCCAGAACACCATAGCAACCGCCTAGCAACACCATAGCAACCACCCAGAACCCCCTAGCAACCGCCTAGCAACACCATAGCAACCACCCAGAACACCTTAGCAACTGCCTAGCAACACCTTAGCAACCACCGGAACACCCTAGCAACCGCCTAGCAACACCATAGCAACCACCCAGAACACCTTAGCAACCGCCTAGCAACACCATAGCAACCACCCAGAACACCATAGCAACCACCTGGCGACACCCATCAGCAACCACCCAGAACTGCACCCTCTATACATCTATCTATCTCTATATATATCTCTATCTATCTGTATCTATCTATCTATCTATCAGTCATCAGTCTAACTCTGTCTATCTGTAACTCTGTGTATCTCATCGTCTATCTATCTAACTCTATACTATCTATATCTATCTAACTCTGTCTATCTAACTCGTGTCTATGTAACTCTGTTCTATCTATCTATCTATCTATCTGTGTATCTATCTATCTATCTGTGTGTGTGTGTGTGTGTGTATCTATCTGTGTATCTATCTATCTATCTATCTATATATCTATTCTCTATCTATCTATCTATCTATCTATCTATATCTATCTATCTATCTATCTATCTATCTATCTATCTATCTATCTATCTATCTATCTATCTATCTATCTATCTATCTATCTATCTATCTATCTCTATCTATCTATCTATCTATCTATCTATCTATCTACTCTATCTATCTATCTCTCTCTATCTATCTATCTATCTATCTATCTATCTATCTATCTATCTATCTATCTATCTATCTACTCTACTCTATCTATCAACCAGATCACCCTAGCAACCGCCTCAGCAACACCATAGCAACCACCCAGAACACCCTAGCAACCGCCTAGCAACACCATAGCAACCACCCAGAACACCCTAGCAACCACCTAGCAACACCATCAGCAACCACCCAGAACACCCTCAGCAACCGCCTAGCAACACCATAGCAACCACCCAGAACACCATAGCAACTGCCTAGCAACACCATAGCAACCACCAGAACACCCTAGCAACCACCCAGAACACCCTAGCAACCGCCTAGCAACACCCTAGCAACCACCCAGAACACCCTAGCAACCGCCTAGCAACACCATAGCAACCACCCAGAACACCTTAGCAACTGCCTAGCAACACCTTAGCAACCACCGGAACACCCTAGCAACCGCCTAGCAACACCATAGCAACCACCCAGAACACCTTAGCAACCGCCTAGCAACACCATAGCAACCACCCAGAACACCATAGCAACCGCCTAGCAACACCATAGCAACCACCCAGAACCCCCTAGCAACCGCCTAGCAACACCATAGCAACCACCCAGAACACCTTAGCAACTGCCTAGCAACACCTTAGCAACCACCGGAACACCCTAGCAACCGCCTAGCAACACCATAGCAACCACCCAGAACACCTTAGCAACCGCCTAGCAACACCATAGCAACCACCCAGAACACCATAGCAACCACCTAGCAACACCATAGCAACCACCCAGAACACCCTAGCAACCGCCTACAACACCATAGCAACCACCCAGAACACCCTAGCAACCGCCTAGCAACACCATAGCAACCACCCAGAACACCCTAGCAACCGCCTAGCAACACCATAGCAACCACCCAGAACCCCTAGCAACTGCCTAGCAACACCCTAGCAACCACCCAGAACACCCTAGCAACACCATAGCAACCACCCAGAACCCCTAGCAACCGCCTAGCAACCACCAATACACCTTAGCAACTGCCTAGCAACACCATAGCAACCACCCAGATAACCCTAGTAACTGCCTAGCAACACCATAGCAACCACCCAGAACACCCTAGCAACCGCATAGCAACACCCATATCTACTACCATCTATCTATCTATCTATCCATCTATCTATCTATCTATCTTATCTATCTATCTATCTATCTATCTATATATATATCTATATATATCTATCTATCTATCTATATATCTATATATCTATATATCTATCTATCTATCTATCTATCTATCTATCTATCTATCTATCTATCTATCTATCTATCTATCTATCTATCTATCTATCTATCTATCTATCTCTATCTATCTATCTTTCTAACTCTATCTATCTATCTATCTATCTATCTATCTATCTATCTTATCTATCTATCTATCTATCTATCTATCTATCTATCTATCTATCTATCTATCTATCTATCTATCTATCTATCTATCTATCTATCTATCTATCTATCTATCTATCTATCTATCTATCTATCTATCTATCTATCTATCTATCTATCTAACTCTCTATCTATCTATCTATCTATCTATCTATCTATCTATCTATCTATCTATCTATCTATCTATCTATCTATCTATCTATCTATCTATCTATCTATCTATCTATCTATCTATCTATCTATCTATCTATCTATCACTTTCTAACTCTAGCTATCTATTTATTCTATCTATCTCTTTCTAACTCTTTCTAACTCTATCTATCTATATATTTCTAACTTTATCTATAAAACTTTCTGTTCCAAACTTTCACAAGCCAACTTAAAGTTTGTCTTCGACAAACTTTTTAATCTAGTTTCATCTTGAAATAGTCATCTTGAATGTTATTGTCAATACACTATAAAATTTTGGGAGAGCATCAAAATTCTTTAGTTGACTTGTTGATTTCCCTTTTCTTACCATTATTGTGATTAATGTTCCCTTTGGTTGGGCACTTGGAACGTAACTTATATTTTTGTAATTCTCTTCCTATTGATTGCAGTGATGCAACGTGAAATCACAATCATTTGATTTCAAAGGAAGTGAAGCAACAAATATTTAATTAATTTACCTTTACCTTTTTTTGTGGTCTCTTGTATTTCCCCAATAACGATAGCAAATACAATTGTAATGGTAAAATAAAGCCAAAAATAGAAAAACAAAGCTATTAATTTATTCATGCCGCAATGCACTCTGGGAGTACACTTCCTCAGATCACAGACAGAATTAAGTTGACAAAACTTAAATGGATTAAGTAAGAGTAACTTGATACAATTAAGTTATGCTTACTTAATAAAATTAAGGCAACGAGTTTGCATAATAAAATTAAGTAAACTGAACTAATTGGTTTTTACAGTGTATAAACAACTACATTATTATGTTGATATCCGATATTTTTTCAATAAAACTAACGACAAACATGTCTTCTAATATCCACAGTTGTTGCGCATAACGAGCTGCATTGAAAACATTTGTAAATTATTTTCCTTAAAGGGTAACTAAACCAACTTTTTATAGTTAATGATCTGTATTGTAAGAATGGGTCTTTATTAGTGCTGATCATAGAGTAAGTAACTTTTTTGACATTTGGGTATAAAGTGTTTTAATTCTACAATATATCTTGGTGCTGCCCTGTTCAGTTTAAACGGAGGCTACTGCAGTTGAATTTTCCTATTGGATGCTTGCAGATTCTTCGTGGACGTAGGCCAGGTCACCACGCCCTGGGCAGTTTAAAAACCATCTTGTTTTGTCAAACAGCGAGAGTTGTCTCAGTTAAGAGTTGGAATTACGAGTATTGAAAACGATCAGGACAGAGTATTGTAGCTTTCTATTTAGCATAGCATTTATATGTTATTTAGATTATTCTATGTAGCCTAGTTAGTTAGTAGCATAGTACAGTTAGGATAGCTTCAAGTTAGAGGGAGTAAGCACTTTTGGCGACAGAAATTATTATAAATGCACATAAGCCCTGTAAGGGCCGCCATGATGGTTTGTTTACATCCAGCTACCACAATTCCTTGCGCTTAGGTAGTTTGGCGTGACTGACCTGGAATGCTACAAAGTCGTGATATACATGCGCAAACTTGCTTGGAATGCAGCATAAGTTCCTGTGTTTTCAATGTTCGTTGTCCTGTCTCCTTAATGTTTTGTGCTGTTTTTATGAGTTTCATCATCTGTGAGCTATATTAAATAACATTTACCCTTCATCGTCAGTGTTCGTGATCTCTACAACCCGTGACAGTTGGGGGCTAATCATGTAATTGCCTGTTGTTGGAAAAATGAAAAAGTCCTTGGGGGTCTCATTACATACTTGGAATGACCACATGTCTTGCCTTATAAGATTCATTATTTAATGAAAAACACACTTCATATATTTTGGTCCATCAAAGTGTTTTATGACTTTTTAGAAAACCTTAATATTATTTTATAGATCTAATATTTGGTATAAGATAGCTGTATTTTATTCATGGAGTTGTTTTTTTAAATAAATATGTGGAAGTCGTTGCCTAATGATGTATGTTCAAACTTACTGCTCCTAATAATGTGTGTGACTGTGCACTGACTTGGATGGGTTTAATGCAGAGGGCAAATTTCAATTGTATAGTAAAATTCCAACAAATTGAATAACAATCCTTACATATTATTTAAATTATGAAATTTAAATGTGTAAAAAAATCAAGAGCTTGAATAAAACATTTTGTATAAATAGGAACAAGGGAAGGGATCATTTAGTTTATGTTTGTATGTTATGTATGTATTCATATTAATAAATATATAGATATGTATATTAATTTGAACTGAATAAAGACAAAATGATCTTGCTGTTGCTTTACAGCAGATCTGAACTTGTCTCAAGTTTGAAGTTTGCATGAAGTTATTTCTATTTATTTCCCATTTATTATTGTGAAGCTTATTTAAAACTATTTCTGTTGTAGCCTATAAAGAGCTATAAAATTCGACTTGAATTCACTTAGGCCATTTCAGTTAGCAGCTATGTAATTCACCTTATAACACTTTGTTATTATTCTAAATAATTTATCATATTATGATAAATTCTAAAATAAATTAATATAAAATTAACCTACACTTAGATTCAAACTTAATATCTTATAAGCAAACAAGTGCAAGAGAAAAGTATTGCCACAATTATTTAGCATATTGCGTTTCGAAGCACAATGGTGACAGATGGATTCCAATTGTTTCTTTGTGGCTCTGTTATAAGTGTTGTCCAGTGAAGGGGAAACCTCCATAAAAAAATAACTTGCCGTGGCGATCTCAGAGGCTCCCTAAACGCATTTTAATAGGGGCTTCAAGTCGGCAGGGGCAATTCAATGGCCAGCTTTATTTAGTCAAAAGAGTTACGACCGTAATTGTGTCCCGTGGGAGGCGACACGCATATGGCGCTGTCTTATTGTGTGCAATCTAAATGCAGACAAGAGAACTCCTGGGACTCCGGCTGCCATTGCAAAATCAAGCCATTGATGTTGCATTGGGATACCCTGCTAAGCTATCACATGTGCTGACGAGGGGTTCACAAGCATTTGATATTGGCTAATCCTATAGAAAGCCCTTTAAATATTCTGAATCTTTACGTAAATCCTCTTTGAAAAGGACAGTTTTACATCTGGCACAGTAGGCTAGACTCCAGAAGAGAAAAGGAACTGAAATGTTGTGCTCTTGACACGTCTCATAAATTTAACAGTTGACAAATCACCATTAATGCTAGGTAGCTTTTTTTCTTCTTCTTTTTTTTACAATGCCTTATAACTGCTTAGTGAGTAAAAATTGAGTTCAGAGATAAATGTCTTAAATTTAAATCTAAAACTTTTTTAGGTGTTTTTTTTTAGGTAATGCATAAAATCACATGAACAATTGGGAGGGAATGTGATTGTCTTTGCCACAGTTGTCTTTGGGAGAGTTCTTAGTTGCAAATAAACTGAGGCATAGGTGGATCATGAAACACAGGAAAACGGTCAATTTCTTCTGCGAGTAGGGAGCACTAGGTCTGGCAATCTGTAATTTTTTTTTTTTTTTTTCAGTTTGCAAAGGAGGACATGGCTTGGTGGATGTCAGGAGTTGTATATATGCTTTCAGATTACAAGCAGCAGCAGCAGCAGCAGCAAAAAAAGTGACAGACAAGGCAGACCAAAGTGGCAGACAAGGGTTTGAAAGAGATAATGATTGGTATTGCACCTCTAATGTGTGATGAGAATGTAGGTGAAGTTGCTGACTCAATCGCAGAATTTCTGGACTCTTCAATGAGATAAGCCAATATATTTTAGATGGCATTATAATTATACATGTAGCCTACATTAATGTTTTAAACAGAATTACGATTACTGTAGGCTAATATATGTAGCAGGGCATTCAGTTACTTTTGAAAGGACAACAATAGTGTCAGTGTATTTCATAAGAACTTTGACTTTGCCAGCTATATATTCAAAGCATCTCCTCATGTTTTACCATTGCTTTTTAGTGATAGTTGATATGCATGGGACATTCACAGTGATGGCCAGACACACTCACTCCTTTCTTCTCACAGCTAGCCACACCCATTTAAGTTTTCATTTTTCAAAAGATTGTGAGCTAGACTGAAAGAGGGGGTTTCATGACCGTTTAAAGAGCTTTTAAATTGCCTTTTTTTCAAAAGCAGGGATTAGTCACACTTAATCTCATTTGCATTGAGATGTCTATAAACCACCCATCCATTGCAGTTTCTCCGCAGCTGCGCATAGAGCTGACAGTGTGTGCACCGAGAGACAACCTTTTTCCTCCTGGCTTCAGATAAACAAAATACATGTTTATTTGACAACTGTTGGCTTTAAAATATTTTCTCAATTGAAATTACATACACAGCGGTAACTTCTGACAAACCATGATGGGAGGGAATCCTAGCAGTCGGGGTTTTGTGCCATTGGTGGACAGCGGTTGCTTTTGTACTGCCTTTCCTGTCTACTTTAGCAGTGGGAATGGTCATGAAATATCAGACTTATGAAGAGGAGGCTTTATTCACTGTCATTGGGAACTTGGCCAAGGACATGAGCTTAATTCCTCAGATGACGCTAAGACCAATTTCAAAATGATGAAGCAGTTCAATGCATCCTTTATTAGGCTCCGAGAAAAAGACGGACAGCTAACAATTGGAGAACGGTAGACAAGAAAATATGTAAGAATGTGGTCCAGTGTCTTGTTGCATTTGATGTTGTCAGTCTCTTGAATGAGCAATTTAATTTAATTCACATCTGAAGTGGAAGTAAAGGACATCAACGACCATGCTCCTGAGTTCCCTAGAAAGGAATCAACTTTGGAAATTTCAGAAAACACAGCAGTCGGCACGAGAATATCATTAGATGTTGCATTGGACGAGGACGTGGGTTCGAACTACATTCAAAGCTACCAAATATCTGTCAACAGTCACTTTACTATAGACGTGTTGAGCAGAGCTGATGGAGTTGAACATGCGAGTTGGTTCTGATGAAAGTAACTAGACAGGGAGACACATGCCTCCTATGTTTTGGAGCTCGTCGCAACAGACGGAGGAAATCCTTCAAGGTCCAGCACCACAAATATCAATGTCAAAGTAAAAGACTTTAATGACAATAGCCCTGTGTTCGAGCGGAACAATTTTTCAGTTGATATACCTGGAGGACTTGCCGGTGGGGTTTCTACTTTTGGACTTAAATGTGGTTGATCAGATGATGGATTGAATGGGGAAGTAGTGTATGGCTTCTGAAATCAGGTGCCCTTGTAGATCGAACAACATTTTCAGTGTTGACCGAAAATCCGGGCAAGTTGACACTCGAGAGCCCGATTGATTTTGAGAGCAAGAATACATATGAGTTCGATATACAGGCATCTGACTTGGGTCCTAATCCGAGTCGTCATCCATCTGTAAAGTTGTTGTTCATGTGCAGGATGTGAATGACAATGCACCAGAAATCACAATTACACCATTACATTACATCACTATTGCCTCTGTCACAGCTGAAATAGCATACATCACAGAGGATGTTGCTAAAGAAAGCTTTGTGGCTCTGATCAGCACCGTGGACAGGGACTCAGGCGCAAACGGACAGATTCACTGTGCCCTCTATGGGCACAATAACTTCAAACTCCAAGCGAGCCTACGAGGACAGTTTTATGATTGTAACAACATCTGCACTTGATAGAGAAAAAATTGCGGAGTATAACTTAACGGTTGTTGCCGAAGACCTGGGATCACCTCCCTTAAGAACAATTAAGCAATATACTATAAGGTTGAGTGATGAGAATGACAACGCCCCTGTCTTCAGTAAACCTGTCGATGAAGTGTCCTTGGTGGAGAACAATGCACCAGGTGCATATATCACAACTGTAGTGGCTACAGACCCAGACTTAGGGGAAAACAGCAAAATCAGCTATAAGCTCCTGGACACCTATGTCATAGGCTCTCCGGTGTCAACTTTTGTCTCTCTAGATCCCACAAACGGGCTCGCTCTATGCGCTCAAAAGTTTCAACTGACGAGGTCCTCAAACGGCTACAGCTTCATATTCAAGCAAGTGATGGAGGCTCGCCACCACTCCAAGGCAGCACAATCATCAATCTAAAAATCAGTTGACCAGAATGATAACGCTCCCTCTATAACACAGCCTGCGCTAACTAATAGTTCTGCCGAGGTTCTACTACCCCAAAACGCGCCTTCAGGTTACGTTATTACCCAGATACATGCTAGGGATGCAGACGAAGGCATCAACGCAGAATTGTCATTCAGAATCTCAGAGGGTGTCTCCTCTGTGTTCTCCATTAATAGTGCCACCGGGAGAAATTTATCTGAATTCGTGAGCTCAACTACAAAATTTACGAGAACTTGAGAATAGCAGTAAGTGTCAGTGACAACGGGAGACCTTCACTTACTACAGTGGTCACTATCGATATCAAGATCATTGCAGGATCTCTTCCCAGTGACCGCAATATATTCAGGCGGATAACTGACGAAAAAAATCTTGAAGGGGATCATTCACTCGTTATAATTGTGGTACTGCGCGGGGAGCTGCACACTACTAACTTTTTAGCCATTATTCTCATTGCAACTTCTTGAGAATAAACGAAAGGGGACTAATCGAGGAGACAGCCATTCTGGAAACGAGGACAAAGTTAAAGCGGACCACAACGACCCACTTAATTCCAATTCACAGTGACATCGGGTTTGATATTCAACCGTACTCAAAAATGTCAACTTTTCCTGGCTTTATACAGACAGGCATCGATATTTCCTGCAGCTCTGAAGATGGTAGACCTACGTGTGTCTTTCTATCTAAAGGACAAAAGCCGCGGAGTCAAGTCAGAAGTAAGTTATAGGTGAATGTCTTGCACTTTGAGGGTAGCAGGATATTGCTATCTTAATATTCTAAAGTTTTTTGTTGTTTATATATATATATATATATATATATATATATATATATATATTTCTTTATCTTTTTTTTAATAATCTTAGGATTATTCCACTCTACCTGGTTATGGTAAAGATGCTCTGAGACTTAGTAAAATTTGGAAAGGCACCTCAACTATATCAGCACAAGACCCTCAATTCAGTAGAAAGGACAGCTGGTATGGAGAGAGCGACTTCAATGACAGTGATTCAGAAACAAGCGGCGATGGACCGAAAAAAGACGATCATCAAAACAACGTTCAAAATGGTAACCCTAAGCATCAGTGGCATCTAAATATGTGCGTGTCCATGTAGTGTAAAGTAGGAAGTGAATAACAGATGGTTCATGCTTTTTTTGCACTAAGAGCAATAAGCCAGTTTTATGTTTGCTTTATGTTAATTTTTAATTACCTTTAGTGTAGTGGAAAATATTATGAAGTCTATGTAAAAAGAGCTGAGACTAAAATGTCAACAAATTGAAATTAAGATTAAAATAGTGTAAACCAAATAAACAATTAGAAAACTACTATACTGAAGTATAATAGCATATTGAATTGTTTTCATTCTAGATAAATGTCTCCTAAAGTGTACTTTGTGTGATAATTTACAAACTTAAAAGAACACAACAGTTATTTGATAGCTGCACCCTGCCTGAAACTCAAATGTAAAGTTTGCTTTCGTATTTTAGATGCAGAGAGAATCAGCACTGCATGTTTTATGATTTCCTCACTTATTTACCTTTTGGATAAGCATGTTGTGATTTATTTTTTGCTGGTAGATGTTGCCCTATATAATAATTAGTAACAAAAAGCGTCTTTGCATATAATATCAAGTCTTAAGGACATAGCAAATAACCTATAGAAATGTGGTTTTATCTAGAGAAAAGAGATGTACTGCCTATTTTGATATCAGCTGACATATTGTATATGGTCTAGTAAACATTTAATACCTCTACGTTGTCAGTTTTCATGGACTAAATGGCTTATACCTACTGACAATGGTCTTCTTTTGTTCATCAAGGTCTGTGGCATGTACAAGCAAGTGCAAGATTTTGGGCCATTCAGATGACTGCTGGTGTCCAACTGCTGCCATGACAAACAGCAATTTAGCACATTCCTTTGGTCAGATGGGTATACTTCAAAGAGACACTCAAAGGATGGAAATCTACAAGCCCACATTCCAAAAACAAAGGGATTGCAGAATGTCTGGTGAGAAGTAATGCTCAGAGAATATGACTATATAACTATAGTTAATTCACCTCAACAAGTCAGGGTAGCTACATGAAATGAACAATATTACAATTCCAGTGTATTCACCAACAGAAAGCACACTGTTCCACATGAAGTGTAATCTGTTGGCAATTTGTTTATTGTTTGGGCATGTGTGAAAAGTGTAATGCTCTTGTTGAGTTTTTTTTTACACAGTCAGTTGACCTTGTACAGAATATTTGTTTAAATCTTTTTGAAAAAGCTGAGTATATTTTTTTATAATGCCACTGAAAAATAAAAAACAAATTACTAAATGAATTTGTAATTACTAAAATAATATTGATATTGCTTGATTAGAAAAGCATGTTGATATATTTTTCATGTTTATATATTTATTTGTATATTATGTCTGTAATGTTAAGAAAATAAATTGTACATTTGAGTTGCATTTGTTAAATGTCTCATTTTACTTATTATTTTTACTGATTATTATTATTACTTGAACCTTAAGGAATATTTTTTTTCTTTTAATCGTATTTGTAATAATAATTTTATTTAGATGTTTGACACTATTTATATTCATAACTGATCATAAAAAATCTGTAATGAGATGTGTCAGTAATGCACATGGTGAATTTCCAGACCCCTGGGCATGGTGTCTGATATGACAGTGTATCACAGTCAAATAATCGATATTTTGAATCTCTATTGTATTAATTAATGTTCCTAGAACACAAACACACACACAATGTGGTTGGGATGGTGCTGCTCCTCCTAGTAATATGGCACATAGTCTCAGAGATCAAAAATAACAATCTGGGGCTCAGGTCAGGACGTGAGACAGACTGGGCTAAACCGACCATCTTCTAGCTGTCTCATGTCACTGAGGTCTGATAAATCCCATCACATAGAGACTCTTTCACCTAGCTATCATCACATAGAGACTGTGTCTATTCCCCGAACTAGGAAAGACAACAAAAAAAAACTCCCAAACCCATTTAAGGTTTTAAATGATGCACTGCATCAGTTTGTCAAGATACTGTATGTTTGTTGAGATATTCTTGGATGACGCCTTTGTATTAACGAACTACAGTTTGGAAAAAAAACCTCCTAAACTTCAGTGACAAGTATCCCACGGATTGAGATCGCACTGCGCAGGGCGCGTATTCACAGTATAAAACACTATCTAAATCAATTGAAACAGCACTTTAATATTATTGCAATAACAGAAACTTGGATAAATAGTGAAAAGGGATCAGATTTTGACATTGAAGGATATGAAATGTCTTCTATTAACAGAGTAAACAAGAGCGGGGGTGGTGTGACACTGTATGTGGACAAGGATTTAATTTATAAGGTGGTGGAAAAAATGTCAATGGTGGTGGATAATTTACTGGAATCTGTCACAATAGAAATATGTATGGAAAAAAAAGAAAAATATTATTGTAAGTTGCATATACAGGTCACCAGGTTCAAATATTGACATATTTAAGGACTGGATAGAAGAGACATTCACAAAAACTAGCCAAAAAGTTATGTTCATTTGTGGGGACTGAATATCCAATTTGTTAAACCCACATAACCATAAAATGACTGAGGATTTTATCAACACCTGTGTTTAGGCCTCTAACCACAAATTACCAGACCCAGCCGAATAACTTCTCATTGTGCAACACTAATAGATAATTTATTTACAAATAGCATACAAAACAATACAGTGAGTGGATTACTGATAAACGATATCAGTGACCACCTACCAATTTTTACAGTGTATGACAGTAAACACTTTAAACAGACATGGAAATAAATCAATTTCCAAAAGGGTCAGAACAGAAGAAACAATGGAGGCATTTAAAGTTGATCTGCTAGCACTAGAAATTTATTGATAATGAAAAAGATATTGACAGAGCATACGTATGAAGAATTCCTAAGGATATTTAAATTATTATATGATCAAAATTGCCCAATTAAAATATATAGCAGGAAACAAAAACAAAATGATAGACCGTGGATTTTCAAAGGATTACAAAACTCCTGTAAAAAGAAAAATACACTTTATAGAGAATTCATAAAACATAGAACTATTGAGACCGAAAATAGATAATAAGTAAGTAAATAAGAAATAAGAATAACCAGTATTATGAGAACTTGTAAAAAAGAATATAACACAAAATGATTAGATAATAATAAAAACAATATCAAAGGTATGTGGAACATTTTAAATATTATTAAAAATAATACTAGACAGGCTACTTATCCCCATTACTTAATTGATAATGATAAAAATTGGGGCTGTCAAATGATTAATCACAATTAATTACACCAAAAATAAAAGTGTTTGTTTACATAATATATGTTGGTGCACTGTGTATAATTATTTTGTATATATATATATATATATATATATATATATATATATATATATATATATATATATATATATATATATATATATATATATAAATACACACACATGCATGTATATAGAAGAAAAAATATTTATATTTATATATGATATAAATTATATATAAATCTATATAGAAACATGAAAATATTTCTTAAATATATACAAGCATGTGTGTGTATTTTTATATATAAAATAATTATACACAGTGAACCCACATATATTATGTAAACAAAAACTTTTATTTTGGATGGGATTAATCACGATTAATCATTTGATAGCCCTAATAAAAATATCAACAACATGGAGGATGTGGTTAATGACTTCAATAATTTTTTTTTTTTCGCAAACGTGGGACCAAACTTAGCTAAACAAATCCCAGTTCCAAAAAATACAAATAAACCATCCACTGATCATGATGGAATAGATATAAAAATTATACAAAAAGTAATAGAGGGGATCGCCAAACCTCTAAACGATTATCTGAAATTTATCATTTCTAACCGGTCAATTTTCAACAAAAATAAAAATAGCAAAAGTCATTCCTCTATACAAAACTGGAAATAACCACTTCACAAATTACAGGCCTGTCTCTCTACTGCCACAATTTTAATTTAACAACAGATTAGAGATATTCATTGATAAAAATAAACTACTCAATGACAGCCAATATGGATTTAGAAAAAAATAGTTCAACATCACTAGCACTAACAGAACTCATTGATGAAATCAAAAACTCCACAGACAAAAAGAAATATGCAGTTGGGGTATTCATTGATCTAAAAAAGCATTTGATAAATAAATCTTGAAGATTTAATCAGGAAACTGGAACAAATTGGGATCAGGGGGGTAGTTTTAAACTGGGTAAGTAGTTATCTGAGAGACAGACCACAATTTGTGAAGATGGGAGATTATTCGTCTGAATATCTGGGCATGACTTGTGGTGTCCCCCAGAGGTCGTGTTGGGACCAAAGTTGTTTTTATACATCAATGATATTTGTAGGGTATCTGAAGTATTGAAATTTGTATTATTTGCAGATGATACAAAACATATTTGGTTCAGGGGACAGCTTACAGCAAATCTTGGAATTAATCACTTCAGAATTCAAGAAAATAAAACAATGGTTTGACATTATATATTATCTATATTTTTGAGAAAAACTACATTCATGGTATTCGGAAATGGTAAGTCAAATCATTAAGCACAGATACAGATAGAGGGTGTTGCAAGGCATTCTCACCCCCAAGCAGTGGCGCAAAAAGTGGGTATGGGCTATATGCGGCGGCAGGTACGGGTAGTGAGTTGTCGTAGAAAAAGATGGATAAAACAAAATGCTGTGGGGCTAAAAATAGAAAAAGAAAGAGAGAAAAGGAGATGGCATGTCAATTGATGCGACAGCAGCTAAATAAGTGCATGCTGAAAGCCGACAGGTAGGATTTAAGTGTGACATCCAGGCTTGTAGGCTATCTATAAATCTCTGTGCACAGAGGCCATCGGGACCAACGTTACCGGGAGATTCCGGGTGGGCTGACGACGTGCTTTTTCGGCCAATACATCTCATCCTTTTTTATTTATTTATCTTAACGGCCCACAAAACTCGTACATCGGCGGCCCATTTGTTTGTTGTTTTTTTTTTTTTTTGCTTAATCGGCGGCGCTGGGTTAGTGCCGGTGTAATGCATTGGTCAAAAAAAGTCAGCTTTAGTTTTTTTTTTTTTTTTTTTCTGACACACTGGCCATGAAACATGTCTTTATGCACTTATATCTTTCAAGTATAGAAATTAGTGCAAGACTCATTATCGAAAGTTTCCTTTATTTTTCTGTGCATTTGTTTTACAACAGCCTTTATGGCTATTACTATCATAGGGATTAATATTATAACTCTTATGTAGTAGTAGTGTAATGTAGACAGACAATAACTAAAAGAGTTTCAAATTTTTCTTTGTTTAATTTGCACCCTGAATATGGGTTGGAACTTTTAATTTTGAACTCTCAAAGTGCACCAGACTGCTGAATTTAACATTACAGAACACAAAATTTTCTTACGGGGGAGCATGCCCCGAACCCCCTAGTAGAAACAGAGGTCAACCTACCACAGTTTTACCTAAAATCCCGTGAGAAAACACTTGTATTGCTGTTCCAATGGAGCTTATAGTTTTCTTAGGGGGGTTCATCAAGGTGAAAGTATAGCTATAGTGTAATTGTATTAAATAACAACAATTTTGCACTTATTTAATCTGTTAGCTCTCATTTGTTCCTACTCACTTATTACACGGCACACTTACATTTTAGTTTTGTAATGGGGGGGGGGGGCGCTAAAATTATTGCTGCATACCCCTCTGAAACTGGGTAGTTTCGCCCCTGCCCCCAAGGCGTCACCTAACTGACGCCTTGGGAAGCATTGACCAAGCTTCAATATCTGACGCTTTGGGGCGCCCTCTAGCGTCAGTCCATGACGTCCTAGGAACGCGTGTAACCCTACCCCTGCCCCAGACCTAAACCTAACAGCGTCATCCAACTGATGCGTTAACATAGAAAGAGTACATGAAAATAAATATCTTGGCTGCGATCATTGATGAGAAGATTTGCTGGAAGTCTCACATAAAATACATCAAAACCAAACTGTCCAAAAGTATTGCAGTCCTAGCAAGAGCTAAGCACATACTGGAGCTTAAATCACTTCGCATTTTGCACTGTTCACTGTTGTTACCCTATTTGAATTATTGAGTAGAGGTTTGGCAAAGCACTAATCTACATTCACTACAGCCACTAGTTAAGAATAATAGATTTAGAACTACAAGGAAAAGATTATGTTTATCAATTTGTGGAATTAAATTGTGGAATAAACTAAATAATAAACTAAAGCAGTGCTCAAACATATTCCTATTTAAAAAAAATGTACAAAAAAATCTTTTCAAGAGGTATCAAGAAGCACTATAGTGAAAGTAGGAGTGCTCCATTGTTTATGTTGTTTTTCTTTGTTTGTTTGCGCTGTCATTTTTAGTTGTATTTTTTATTTTATTTTTTATTTTTGCTGCTTGAATAAGTACATAATTGAGGTTAGACAAATGTATGTGTGTACATATGTATTTGTGTATTCATTAAAGCTGCCGTCGGCAACTATGGCTGATTGAGTGGACTTTGGCAACATTTTGAATGTTTACAACTCATATGGCCCTCCCCACTATCAACGAATACCCTCCCACAGAGTTCGTGAACGCGACCGTCTCATCAGCATTCATCAACACCATGGATTATTTGGAGGTATGCTGCCCTGGCTAATCTACCAATATATTGCAATTGCTAATGTCATTTATACTCTAAATGAGGTTACTTGGTTTGTTAGTGTTCCGCCCAGGGCCGGCTCTGAGGTTATTTGGTGCCCAAGGCGAGAGTTTTCTGTGGGTGATAAACACAGAATATTGGTAGGTACCAGCATTCTTGTTGTGGCTTCAGTGCTGGTGCGAGCTCTGCTCGATCGGCATTAAACATTCGCTTGCATGAAGTTGAAGAAGTGTTCTTTCATGCCATATTTCTTCTCCAGCATGCGACGGAGGGAGGTGAGGCGAATTGACGGCATGTTGTCTGTTGTTGGGCAGACGTTGCCTGTTTGGCTTAAATGGTAGCAGTGCAGCCCAGCGGTTTGCTAAGTCTAGGTAGACTTCCTTATCCATGAGGTCAAGGAACAACTCATCTTTGATGGACAGGCAAAGCTGATCGTTGCGCTGTGTTCTTTGAAACACGTCTCTGCTCGGGCTATCTGTTTCTTTGGCTGTACTGGACACACATGGAAAGGTGTGGGTGGTATAGCATTTGTCAATCTTCTCTCTGACCATTAAGTTGCTGACGCATGGGTTAAAGATGGAGTGGCGTCCGCTTAGCAACACACTGGTTCTGAAGACGTTGGCAGAAGTAGTTTTATGCATTCTTCCCAGACACACATCTCCGATTATCACCCATTCAAGATTCGAGTCGCTGCGCAAACGGTGCATTGTGTGGCCCATTACATTATTCACGCACTTTGTGCAGCAGAATTATGTCTCGCCCAAGTAGAAGGAGGGATGGACGCATCGGGATCCAGGGCTGGGATTTTGTCTGCTAAGTGTTTGAGGTGAGGATGGTGTCTGGCTACCTCTGGTGATGGAATTTTGGACCTGGCTGCATGTCACACTCAATCAGAGTAGGCAAGGGAATGTGGATTTTGCCATCTACTGACTCCACTATGAAGTTGTTGCGCGCGTCGCCCCTGCTGTTTCCACCACTCCTGAGCATGTCTTCAGAGTGTACCTCGACCCTGCACTTTGAATTCCAAAATGTTCAAAGAATTGTGTTTTTCCAAGAGACTTTTTGCTCTGCTCGTCAAGAACAATGTAGGTCTTCATGGCTTTTTCTCTTTGGCCAGCAGAATACACTAAAGCGAGACAGATTTTGGAACAGGATTTTGACGTGTTTACACCCACAGATTTCTGTGCATTTGGACATCACAGACGGAATGGCCTCCAGCGACTGCCGCTCCCCGCTGTGATCCATGGTACTCACATGAACATTTGTTTTCCATGGGGCTGGCCCTGGATGTAGCGCTGACAGGTGTTTGTCACTGTTGCACTCCTGGCACAACAACGGCCTGTTACAGTCCTTAGCGACATGAGTTGCTGAAGCACAGCACTTGAAACAGATCCATTTTTCTTTCAGATACGCTTTCCTTTCTTCAAGAGTTTTGTTTCTGAAGCCACAACATTTTCTCAATGGATGAGGCTTGTTATGTAGTGGGCACTGTTTGTCGGGATCCTCTTGTTTCCGGACTACTGTTGTATTATCGCTGTCACTGCCACTTGTTGAGATTTCAGTCCTCCTTACAGTAACTGATGTTCTTACGTGCTGACTGGCTGGCTGATAAACACTCTTTTCTGTCTTTGCAGCACACCATGCTCTTGTAATGCTGGCAAAGCCAGGGTCGTTGCGTGTTTTTGCCTTTTCACAAATAAAGTTGATGAAGACTCCAAAGGGAGGATATGGAACCCTGTGTTGGTTTTTATAACGTGATCCTACAGTAATCCACTTCTCTTGTTGGTTGAGAGGGAGTTTCGGAACCATTGGGGTTACTCCACGGGAGGTGTTGAGATATGAGAGACCAGGTAAGTATCCATCGGCTCTGGCTGATTCATGAGAATGTCTCCCAGTTCTCTTAACTTGTGGTTTTCTTTGGCTGAGATCTTAGGAAATTCCTCAACTTCTCTCAGAAGAGCATTTTCAATTACCTCAGGTGAGCCATAAACATCATCCAGTCTTTGCCATAACATCCTGAGGCCTGTGGGTGCATTGTGAATGTGTACTGCTCTGATTCTTTTAGCTTGCTCAGATGTTGAGGGCCCAAGCCATTTGCACAGCAAATCGAGTTCCTATCTAACAGAAAGTTTCAGGTCATCACTAGAGCTGTTAACCCTGTGGGGACCAATAACGCGTCCCGCGTTTTGATCGTTTTTTTTTTTTCACATAGCTGCAACATAGACTTAAAACACTCTGTCATTAATGGTCATATAAATAAAATCAATACATAATTATAAACTATAGAGGGTCTTCTTTTTTGCGTACACTCTTATTAATATCAAAACCTTGTGTTTTTGTAAAATAGATAAATTAAACAGGGTGCGCTTTCAGCTCACTCTGTCTCCACAATAAATCTTTCTGAAATGCATCCGAAAAATGAGCTGTAATTCATTAAAGGTGGGGTTTACTGCTTTTTTTCTTTGCATGAGAAAAATTGTGTTTATGGGGTGCAATATAGCATGTATCCGTGGTTTTTCTTTTTTTAAAAGTGTTATTTTTCATAAATTTCACCTTTATTGTCAGCCGCGCTCTCCTCTGTCCCCTGAACGACCGGTTCACTTCCTGATTCTATGAAAACACTCCCTCAGAATGACGTTGTGGGCTCAGATTTGTTCGTTTGAGCTGGTGTGTTGTGATTGGCTAAACTGTCGCTCACGTTGTCCGGAAGGTTAACGCCCATTAGCTTTACGGGAGACGCGAGCTCCGGTCCAGAAGTAAACATATGTCGAGACTGCAGTATCAGTTTGAGGCAGAATCAGACCGAGAAAGCCGCGATGAAGAGAGTCAAACAGAACCTCACCACACACGCCTCTTAATAAAGGTTTCTGAATGATAATTTGCTATATTTTTTAACTTTATGCACGTTTGTTTAACATAATAGCATCTGACTGGCAACAATAGCAACTGGCTGGCTACTAATGTTATACTCAAACAGCGTTGGCAGGTTTACGTTCTTGATCAAATCGAAAATAACGTCATAAAACATATTTAACATGAAAAATACGTTTACAACATTAGTACTTATACAAAATGCAGGTCCATAATGTTTGTACGCGTTTGTCGTTGACACAAAATAGCATAACTGCTAGCCCATAAAGCCTATAAAGCCAGCGGTGGCATTTTAAAAATAATAAAACACAATGCTACGTCTGGAATTATACATGCAAATACATTTAAAATGATTAAGTCTTAGCCTACTTACAGGTTGTGTCCGGTTGTGTCTGCCTCTTGTTTTAAAGTTGGATCTGCTTCATGTTTAGTAACTGTTTCTTGTTGAATTTTGAACTTGTGGAGATTCTGGAAGCTGTCTTCCGTAAAATGCGCAGCACAGAGAGCTAGATTACGATCGTCACTTTCAGCAATTATACTTCCTGATTTTTAAAATACAATATCTCTGCTTACACTAAACTTTCAGTGCTGCAACTTTGCAGATACTGTTCATGCACCAACAGCAACATTACACACTATTTAAAATCAAAAATGTGAACTTGCAGTAAACCCGCCCTTTAAATACTTGTCACAGACACACGAAAGATCTCTCTTTATGAAACTGAGATTCTCTTCTTTTAAAGTCATTCAAATAAAAAAGCAACTATTCTTATTTGATGTAATCTGTATGAAAAGAAAGAGATGCCAGTCTTTTCCCTTTTACCTCATTACAGCGAATCACGTGTAAAATGTGACCCCGCCCACTGAGAGCGCGTGCTATTCAAACTTTAATGTTCAGGCAAGCCATGAAAACGCCCAGATCGATAAAAACATACAGTTTATTATGGATCTAATCTCGTCCTAACCTTTCGTCTTGCTGTGCAGTGAGGAGATCCTGGAAAAACGTTACCTCAGTTACAGTTTCATTTTGAGGAGCACGGATTCAGCTGATGTAGTAAGTCATTATTCGTGCTTTGCTCTAATCGCGTTATTAAAAAGTGTCTCTAAACTGCACAAAGACTGTTTAAATATAAAAAGCGTGTCGGATAGGAAGGAATAGACAGACGCGCGCGCTGTGTGTTAATTCACTTTCCCTCCGACATTAGCAAGATAACATTAGTTATCTGTGTAATCAAAAGAGTGTTTAAATATGATCCGGGTGTGTGAACGAACGTTCATTTAGTTAAACTGTTAGAGTTAGAGTTTCTGCTCATATTATTTTCTTTTCAAGATGTTTTAAACTCTAACTTTGAACCATTCTACATGGCACCTATTTGATCAGGATTTGTTTCCAGGTATGACTAAAAATGTTTTTTTTTACTTTTGTTTATGCTTTGATTTTATACATACATGTATAAAGAGTTCAGATGCCAAAGCCTCTAAGTGCCCTTTTAAATTTTCTTCTAGAATGATAATTTTTAGAATGATAATTTTTATCAAGCTTGTATAATTAAGTTCCGTAATTTCACTTAAATGGCAACGAAGACTACCTATGGTCATTTAAGTGAAATTACTGAACTTAAATATACAAGCTTAATAAAAATGATCAAGCTTGTATATTTAACACACACACATATACATATATATATATATATATATATATATATATATATATATATATATATATAAATACTCATTTATATATTCTATATATATATATATATATATATATATATATATATATATATATATATATATATATATATATATATATATATATATATGTGTGTGTGTGTGTGTGTGTGTGTGTGTGTGTGTGTGTGTTTGTGTATGTTGTTGTCACGGGGTGACAAAACTCATTCATTTTTCCAGACGGAATTAATGTTCTCTGAGTTTCTGCCTCCCGCCGGACCCATAACAATGGGACACCGGGCTTGCAGGCTTTCCCCTGACTGTTCCGGGAAAGATTCAAAGCTTCGAGAGTGTCGAGAACAGCGCCATCTGGTGCTTATTTAAAATAAAGGAGCCCGAAGCTCTGGCAGATGAACAACACACTACAGAGTTTCAATATTATGTGTACAAATAAAAACCTTACATGTTTGTGTTTGATTTGTTCATTTATAAATTCATTTTCCCATTAAAGGGAGACATGTAGTGAACGTTATCCATCTGCTTGCGGTGAAGCCTCCAGCTGTAAGTTCCCTGTCTGACACGTAAAGAAGAGAGTAAGTGCTTGTACTCGCCTGTCTCTGCAGTAAAACCTCCAACCGTAAGCCCTCTTTGTTTGACACTTTAAGAGAAGTACGTACTTGCATACTCGCCTGTCTGCTCTGCAGTAAAACCTCCAACTGTGTTTTAAATTGATTCTCTCTTGTCTGTCCTCCTTGCTCCGTCCGACTCCCCAAGGGTGGTCCGGGTCTCAGGGGGGGTGCAGGTCAGGTTGGCCCGCCCCAACCTGTGACAATGTCCTTTCAAATTTTTTTCTTGTCTGACTCACCTGAATGAAAGGCTCATTATTATGCGTGTCTTTGTCTCTCAGGTGAGAATCACCTAATTATTCATGATGGGCTGGCCTGTTCACGCCCATTCGCATATTGCCTTGGCAAACAAAAAAATGTTTTTCACAATATAACCCAATTCAGTTTTATGCGAACGATAAGGAGGAGGATTTTCAGATCATTGTGCACAAGAACAAACCCTAGGCAACAACATCAATTAGTCAAAAGTGTTGTGGACACATATGTAGTATGTTTTGTGGCCTTATTTCAGAAACTTTCATTTTTAGTTTTTACAATAACCACGCATAAAAAAATATTCTCTCAAAAATACAAACATGTACTAAACATGTTGCCCATATTTCATAGTTGCCCTGTTTCTGCTAAATATAGTGTAATTTCACCCGTGTCATTAATATGTTTATAAGCAGCTGAAAAAAAAACACAGATGTCAGGGCATGTCAGAACATCTCAAGGAGCCCAAATACCCCTTGGTCCCCAGAGGGTTAAAAGACGCCTTCCAGGCCCAGTAGTTCTCTGGCTTGTTGTCGAACTTCAGTAGGCCCAAGCTCACCAGCTCTTGTCACATCAGCCACTGAACTGGGTGGGCTTGTGTTGTACATAGGGAGTGACTGTGTGTAGTAAGATTGAGGAGGCTTGAAATCGTCACTGGTTTGTTTCACATAGTGGGAGAGTTCACTGTAGTCGTATGATTTTCTCTGTGCAGTACTGCATATCTAGCCTAGAAATCTCAGATGCACCCTAGCAGCAGCAACATTTTTTTGCCGCAAAGTGTGGTCTAGCAACTCTCCGTTGACTTTCGTTGTGGAAAAACCAAACTCTGGTCCGCCAATCACATCGTCTATAGAGTTGGTGGGCGGGCTTAACAATGACGGCAGAGTTGTGACGGTTCTACGCCGTGATTTCCATTGGTGATTTCCCTGCTACTTAAAAACAAACAAGATGCAGCTGGCGAACAGCGGTCTTTCCGATTCGGCTTTGGCCGCGACTCGGATGACTTGGAGTTAAGAGAACGTCACTTGAGTCATTCTTAAAAAAGGAAGATGTGTTTGGAGTTTTGACGACCGGATACGGCAAAAGTTTAATATATCAACTTGCTCCGCTGGAGGGAAAACGCATTGGACTCACTCATCCACAGCCATTCGTTGCTCTGGTTGGTTAGCGCTATCCTATGGCGTGCAGAGGGATTTTGAAAGACAACCTTTTATCCCGCCCCTCGGATTGAGGTATGACAATTGAGAGTTCCCAGACCTAACATCCTGATGTAGGTCTGGCATGCCAGGCTACTGCATATCTGATTTGGGGTCCAGATTGGTTCTCCTTTGTACGAGTGGTGTTGAGTCTGTTCAAGAAACCTGTGTTCACTGATTTCACTTGGTGACTCGACGCTCGCTGACCTGATTGTCACATCTGTTTGCTTCACCGCTGTCCACCAAGCTGGTGCACTGGTGAGGTTGTATGTGGTCTTGCATCTGATTGTGAAACTGTAACTAAATTTCCTGTATTGGCTGCTTTTGCACTCTGATAAGGATGGTGACCTGGATGTATAATAGCAGCATTTCCACAATGCATTTCGCCTGGAGTTAAAGGTATTGTGTTTTTTTTTATTTGCTGAAGTGTATTTAACAGTTCGTGTTCCTCCTCAGCAGCTGTTTCAAGGCTTTCAGCTTCGACGTTAGCAGGAGCCAGCGCCCTTGCTAATTTCAGTTCATGTAAACTGGCGTTTAGAATGGCTTGTTGTTTTATTAGCTCTGCCTCTTTTCTAGCAAATGGAAGCTCCGCATGTGCAGCTTCTGCTTCAGCCCGTGCCTTCTGTACCATAGAATTAGCTGCAGATTGTCTGCTGATTCTTGAGCAGTTAGATATTTGTGATCTGGTCTCTAATCCATCCAAATCCTCTTCTTCCATTCTGTGTGACATGATGGCTGCTTTATGTGATTGTCTACTCGCAGATTGACGACGCTGGCCGTTAGAAGAGATGCATTTTTACTGTTCTGCCCCCGCTTTGTGTGTATGGCATGGCATAGCCTGTTACAACAGCTCAGCAGATAGCTAACAGTTTCCCCAAGACGAAGAATGAAACTTGTTCATCCTTTCCAAACTTTACTCAGGAAGCACTGTCAAACTACAAAGAACAATATATTTCAATATTCAATTCAAATACATAAGTTGTTCAAGAACAATATTGAAATTTAATCTGTTGAACGTATAAAAATAAATGCGCTAGCTTAATGCTAACTTCTATAGGGAATTACATTACAAGGTTAACGTTTAGCATATGCAATCAATATACATATTTAGAACGAACTCAACTTCAAACACAAAGGATCTTACTATTAGTATTCTTAGTTAGATGATGAAATAACTTTATGACTTCGTACTTACAGGCAAAACTGACGCGAGACTACTAGTAAATGTAAACAGCACGCTATGTTAGGAGTAGCCACAAGAGGTCTCTCTTTTGCCTGGATAAACAACAGAACATAACACTAACCGTTCACATCACATATACGAAGATATAGCTCACTGGATGCACTGGAAAAACTCGAAGTTGTACCTTATCTGACTTAAGTCCAGTCGAGCTGATGTCCGTCACTGTCTTTTGTCCTTTTAAAGCAGTTTTGCCTCCTTTGACTGCAGTCTAACCATTCACATCACATACAGGAAGATATAGCTCACTGGATGCACTGGAAAAACTTTTTAAGCAATGTCTTTCAGAATGACATTGAAGTCATACCTTATCTGACTTGGGTCCAGTTCGAGCTGGTGTCCGTCACAGTCTTTGGTCCCTTTAAAGCCGTTTTGCCTCCTTTGACTGCAGCCTAACCGTTCACATCACATACAGGAAGATAGCTCACACATCACATACACTAAAATGGGATTTGTGGCATCAGAAATTATTTATATATTAGTTAATTTACATTGAAATTCTGGATTCAGAATATTAGAATACATACTTTATAACATTTAATACATATTAAATGTTAGAAAGTATAATAAAAAAGTGGCCATTTTTTTATGTAAAATCGTAAGGAACAATGAAGTGTGATAAGTTTGATTGTATTTGATACTGCAATACCACTTTAGTTTTCGGGAATGGAAAACCTTTCTTTATTGGCGACATGTAGATGCCTTTCTTGGAAGGCTTTCTCTCCAGCGTTCAACATTTATCCTGTACGTCTTTAATAAAGCAGATTCATTGGAATAATTACTTAAGAAATAAGTACAGGTAAGTACTTATACTAAAGGTAAACATAATAAACGTACTTTTCTCTTGCGTGTAGAGTTACAGAATTCCATTAAGAGAGCATTATGAGACTGTTGATAAATCTGCACAAAGTCATCAAGCCTTGTGAAACGACGTCTCTGGAATCTATTTTTTTAAGATCCCATTGGCTTTTCTCCATTATACCATGTGTCTTGTTGTCCTCAGTGTAGTTCTACATTATTGGTTAAAATAATTACTGAGAGTTAAACATATTAGGCATGTAATTTTGTGTAAGACATTATCATACATGTACCTGTGTGCCTGACTGACTACAATGCATAAAAATCTTGGACAAATGTTTGTAGGCTGGTCCTTTTCCATGATGGCCAAGATCGCCTATTTTAATGTAACTATTTTAGACATTTTAATGCAATGTCAAATGTTTACCATTGCTCAAATCCCACAGCCTCTCCCCAAGCTATCCTAAAAATTTAAGTTGTCACTTACCGAGCATGAGACCAGACCATAAAACTGTCTGAGGTAGGAAATATTTGACAAGGTTAGGCATGAATGTAGGTGAATGTTACTCATTTGGCTCCCCCTTTTCATCAACAGGTGCATTTGCCACAATTTCCTCAAAATGAATTTGAAATGTTGTGGGTCCCATGGTGATCTGCAAATGAAGAAATACTTTCAGTCTGTATTCAAGCAAAGACACTTGGTTCCATAAAAGGAGGAAAAGAGATACTGTACCAATACTTGATGTTATATGAAATCATGATTGACAATTTTGATTAAGGCCCATATTTCATCACATAAAGCCAATGCTACATGATAGTTCATACTCTGTCACTCAAATTTGCAACAGTTCCCTAACATAATTGCAGCGTCACATTACGATCATACACCATGATATAAGAATGTCGTCGCTCGTCATGCTTTCAATTCTTCTGCTTTCTTTTTTTTTCTTTATCTTTATGTCTTACACACACACAAATGGTTTGATATGAGGTGTGTATACTGTATGGGGCGTCCTGTATAAGACCTGATCATTGTAATTTTCAACTTATTTGGGCCCAAGCCCTGAAAGGGCACAGTATACTTATACTTCATACTATTACTTTTTACCCCAGCCCAACAGGAAGTCGACTATTGAGGGTTCTTTGTAAAACACACGCAATGCAAATTAAAGTACTCCTCCTAGAGCACTGATCCAAATTCGATGAAACTCGGTCAGCGTGAAGTCAAGACATTGAGGATGAAAGCTTGTGTGGGGATTTTTGATATCTCAAACGCAGTGGTGGGCCCGTCAGGGCCAGCAAGGCCTTCTCTGCTGGCCTAAACACTATCAGAATCACTGACTTGCACTTTAATATATTTTTTCCATGAATGAGCATTAAATTATTCCAAATAGTTCGTTCTCTTAATTTCATAGCTTTTCTTTTGGTTGCGCTTCTTCCAGTAGTATGTTTTTATGTTAGAGCTTGTATCCAATCATATTTCAGCCATCATGCATTGCTAGGTATATAAATCTGCCTGGAGGCCTTCAGAATCGACAGTACGGGCGCCTGTAGTATAAAATGAATGGCAATGAAACCGTTTCTTTAACCAATCAGATAATCCGTCAGATTTAATCAGCCAATCAGATTTCGCTTTGACTGCAGCTGGGCCATCTAGCTGGCATATAATAACGTATGTATTTTCTCGTTCTTTGATTGGATGCACGTACAGACCGCATACTATTACTGGTGGTATCTGCATCTGTAGCGAACTGCGTAAACTAAATATATATTCCTGTAGATGTAATCGTTTTTCAACCCAAAAATTTATGTTTCTTTCCTGCTCGACCTCCAGCAGAAATAAATCCCTTATTCAGCCTGAGCTAAACTCAGAGTAACGCAACTCTATTCAATCTCTCCGGGTAAAAACAGAACTGACTAATGTAAGTTATGAAACGAATGATTTTGAAGGCAAAAGTCCCGCTGATCTCGTTGATTTCGTTCAAAACTCTGTGTGAGAGCATGGGGAAGCTGTACACATCGTCATGTTTTGCGGTGACTGTGTGCTTCTGTCGACAGGCACTCTCAGCCATAAAGCGAATAAAAACTTATGCTAGAAATATGACGAGACAGACACGACATTGTTGGAACTGAAACGCAGTTAGAACCTGTACAACAGTAATTGAAGTCTTCTTGAGGAAAGAAATAATGATGGATTTTGTGTAAAGAATAATCTGTAGTTTTGGTGAGTTTTGTCATGGCTCTGGTTTGATCTTCAGCATTTCTGCTGTGTTTGTGTTTTGATTGTCAGTTCACCTCACCTGAATCCTATCCTAATTAGTGCTCTCACTCTCATTGCTTACACACCTGTTTCCCATATTCTGCACTGATTTTCTCCACTACTTATGCTTCTCTCTTGGTTCTCTGTCAGTGTGTCTTGTGCCTCGTTTCCACTGAGGGGTACGGTACGGTACAGTACAGTACGGGTCGGGTCCACCATGATCAGGCTTGCGTTTCCACCGCCAACAGTACCCTTACTTGATAGGCGTGGTTGCTGGAAAGAAGCGATCGAACGTCATTTTCACGCGAAGAAAGCGACTTAGTAAACAACAATGGATGACAGACAGCAGGGAACGAATTATAGATTTATGAGACTCAAAGATCACCTGTTAGGTTTATACAAGACGAACTATATCTCATGTTTAACCACTACAGAGACGTCCGAGTCAGCGGTAAACATCAGAACGACTAGCCGAGGAAAGGCTGTTCCAGGCGGGGAGACACGAATGGATCTCAGTCAAATTATCATAAATCTATAAATAAACCACAGACTTTCTCGCCTGAAAAATTCTTAAAAATACATTTCGTGACGCAATAACAGTAGAATTATATTTCAACTGTATAATGCCCTTGTAGCACGCGCGAGTGACGATACTCTGTCCACCAATCACCGTTCTGCAGTGAGTCTAGCTCCACCTTTTAGTACCCTTTCACTGTGCTAGGTACCCCAACGGAAGGGTACCCAAAAAGTGGTATGGTGCGGTTCGGCTTTTTGGTACCATTCACAACTTTTGACAGTGGAAACACAAATAATTGTGCCATACCGTACCACTCAGTGGAAACGAGCCATTGGTTTCTGTCCGCTTCACTACTGTTCCCTTGTTTGAAAGACCTTAAAAGCCTTGTTTGTTTGTTTGACCCTGTTTTGTTGTTTATTTGCCTACTTCCTGTTCCCTTCTCAACTTAGCTTGCTCACCTGGTTTTTGACTCCCTGCTCTCCGTCCTGGACTATTGCCTTGGCTTCTCCCTTGGTACTGTTGGCCCGCTACTGGTTTTGACCCCAGCCTGTTTACTGGTTTTTGCCTTCGTCTTGCCCTCCTGCTTGGTAGCTCGGCTACCTTTTATTTTATGTTTTGTTTTGTTTTGTTTTCATTCAACCTTTTGGACAATAAATCCTTCTCAAATTGATCTGCTCTTGGGTTCCTGTTGTCTCTGCATTCCCCTAACAAGTTTTGCTTTTTTCCCCGTGGTGAATATGATTTTCTTCTTAATTTTCTTATAAATTTATGATTCGAAACTTTATTTTTTTTCAAACATTCATACTATTGTAATGTCTGAAAAGGGACTATTTTAGCCCTTGAACGACAAGATAAGGGAGGCTCCATTTCTTAACTTGTAATCGGATTCGGAACGCAACAACCACTGTACAAACGCACAAGCCGAACTCACGCGCTCGTTTCTCTCTACTGGTCCTTTCCCGAACGCATTAATCCAATAACTGCGGTTGCAAAATAAAAACAACAATTATAGAGAGGCTTTGCACTGATACACTATTAAAAGTTATTAATTCAGGTAGGAAAGAAGGCCTAGGTGTGAAATGCACGGTTGGCTGCTCAAATGGTTTGGCCGTGGTGAGGAAATGAAATTGACCCTTCGCTGAAGCCACGCCCGAAAACCGCCACTGGCCAATCGTGTCTTAGCAACCGTAACTATGCGCGGGAGGTCTGGCAAGCTTTCGAGCAAGGGAAACATGCTGAAGCATTGTGCGTATGGATTGTGCAAATCTGATACCGGTATCCTAAAAGTTTGGACGCGGGAGAGGAATAGTTTTCCTTCCAGAAAATCTAAAAGCCAAGGGGAGAAATGATGGGCGTGATCAAGCAGTGTGGGAGACCCACTACCGGTAAATGTCGAGATGATAAACAAAAACACCTAACGTTATTGGAACGCTTGGAAATATTGACGGTTCTTTGTTCATAATGATATAACGTAAAATAAGACAATTAAAGACAAGACAAAGGCTCACTGACATACTTTAAAATATATTTCAGCATTTTGTTAATCGACGTCCTACTAACGTCACCCCTGACTAAGTTACTTTAACCCAATCCGATCGCGGCTCTCTCGGTATTAGTTTTGTTCCACAAGATTTATGGATAAACTGTTTGATTTATAATTATTAGGATTTTCACATACCCTGCTGTGCATGAACATAGCTGTTCCTCAATTTGTGTCTTTCCCATTTGAACGGTCAGCATATGAGGCAGTTGCTGCTTGCGCTGGGACAATAACGTTAGGCTTTAGCTTAAATTTTTGAGAAATTATTCTCTAATCGGTTGCATATAATGTCGTTGAATATATCCCTCGAATGCAATACTGCAGTCCCTTTTGTCTCGCTCTCTCAGATATTTCACTTTTCGCTGAAAATGACTAATTATCTCATTGGGAATGTCTGACACCGGTGCAGACACACTGTATAGATGTGCCAGCCGCGAAAGCTTGACAGGCGTAGCAACAGTAAAGAGGGAGGGCGGGGCTTCAGCGAAGGTCAGATTATGGCGAGAAACGTGAAACAGGAAGTGTGTTATAACTTCTTTATACATTAAATGATCTTGATAAAACTTCAGCAGTGTATTCGTTGTAAGTGGCCGATCACATGGATGTGACTATAGAGCATCACAGTCCCGCCCACAGCCCGAGAGAGCGCTGGTGCCGGAAGTAAATTTCCCATTCATTTCTCCCATTGACATTTTGTAAAATCCATATCTAAAGAGTATTAGAGCATGTCTGAGGATAACCAGCTACGGCTGAACTCATAAGCATACAACGTATCATTTTGAGTGAAAAAACGAAAAGAAAATCCCAAAAAAGTCGAAGGTACAAGCCTGTGTACATATTTTCATTTCCGAGCAAAGGAACTACTCCTCCCATAAACCACCGCGCCTCACTGAAGTCGACTGAAAGCCACCGTGAAAGAGCCTTTTGAGTGACTTGCAAATCTGACGACGGCCGCGCAAACTTTTTCCTCCTGTGAATTTTATATACTGAATGTGCAGGGAAACTCCTTTTCCTCGATTTACTGAAGCTTATGCACATGCTAAAATATTGAGCATCAGGCTCGCTCATTGGCTCTGCTGTGGCTACTGTACATCCAATGGCGCGGGGCGTCTCTGAGGTGCGACCAATGAACTTAGCCCTACGTCATTACGCGATCGTCAGTCTTCAAACGCCTTCACGGGGTTTCAGACACGTGACACGACTTCCACCAATCAGATGTATCACTGTGGGATTGTGGGATTGTTCAGGATTGTGGGTAATGAAGTACTTATCCAATACATCGCGAATAAAAGGCATTTATCTTAAAACAAGGTTAGTGCCCCATGAACTTTTGGCGTTTATATGAGCATATACAATCACTTAGTACAGCCGTAGCTGGTTTTAAGTCTATCATGTATGGTTATGTTTTTATGGCTTATATCCCAAATGTCAATGGAGAAATTGCATTGAATTTTTACTTCCGGCACCGGCTGTGGGCGGGACTGTGATGCTCTATTGTGAGTCAAAGTTATAGCGCCACACACTGGCAGCAGGAAGTGTGTCACTTTCAAAATGCTTTGAAATCAACCTCTTATATTTACCCGATTTGCTTCAAACTTCATCTGTATAATGCAGGGGCGAAGTGGCAATTCGGGACGATATGGGACTATTCCGCAGGTCGGCCCGGCCGATGAATTTACGCGACCCGGCCCACAGATTATTCGAAACGGCCGTAAAATTTAAGTGGCCGGATACTGAGGGAGGGCGCCGCTGTATATTTCAGTGATGGTTACCCTGCACACTCATCTCTCCCGTCAAATAGTGACGTTTCTCCCATCAATTCAATTCTTCTTATCAGGCGTTACAGAAGTTTCATGGTCACAAATAAAAAAAAAAAGAAAATTTATTTTGTTTGTTTGTTCTTAAATTAACGTAGAATGGATGGAGCAAAGCCTCTTGGAAATGGAGAAATGCGTTTATCCAATGAACCAATTGCAGGTCAAGTGTCAAGTCTATTTACAGAAATATAGGGAGATAAATGAGCGCCCCCTCGTATAATGGCATGACCCAAAGATAATGGCATGTGATAGGCTCACGTCAAACAGTGTCAAACAGAGAGAAGCTAGAAAGTTTGAGGAAAATATATTTTTTGACAGTCAGGAATCAGGATTAAGCGTGGTTGCTTGCTGTTTTGAGTATGGAAGGCAAGAAGGAGAAAGGAGGGGCCGAAAAGGCCAGAAGAAGAAGAAGAAGGATGCTGGAGAAGGATGCATCAAAGTGCTCAAAAATTACGGATTTATTCCGAAATCAGGCCTCAAGGAGTGCTGCTACAGGTGAATTGACAGAAAAACAGTTGTTACAATCTAATGAGATATACTTTATTCTAGCTTGATTCGATTTTGGCAATGCATGTTTAATCGATTTTTTAAACTGTATGGTTTAGGTGGTGTAATTAGCTTTCCCTTCAATTGAAATTGGCAAAATAATTAACCAGATTTGCCTTTGCTTTGTACAATAGAGGACTCTATTGTGCTTGTGCATGATGGAGGAAGAGGTCTTGAAATTGTTAATTTTTATTTTTATTTAATTTTATCTGTTGTTTTATCACATCTAGACGATATATACGTCTAATGTATAAACTAATTTTTATATATAATTTATTGTGTTGCATTTAACCATGTAGTGGTAATACTGCTGATAATAACTCTTTATAGGTAACACTTTACTTGAAGTGGTGTATATAGAGTCTGACATGACACCTTCAAAATCATGACATGAAACATGTCATTAAGCGTAATTCGCTCAATTATGACATTTTTAATCCAAATGTGACCATGTTTGAGATGTCTTTGTTATGACTACTTGTTACGTACCCTATCCGTCTAGGGGTCGGAAGGAGAAGTAACAAAAGAAAGGAAACGTAAAATTAACATAAAGAGGCGAGAACACACTTCAATTCCCCTGTCCCAGAGTGAAGACCAGACTAGTTGGTATATGAATCAAAATAAAGGATTTTGTTTACAATGGCAAAGTAAAACACAGGTGACTGGGAGCAATGGCTCAGGGGAGAGCAAGGCCCAAAATAACAAACAAAACAGCCTTCTACCTAATTTAGGAGGAAACCTAAATAACCTAAAGTTAAAGAAAAAGAAATGAACAACATAAACTTCCCTCAACTCCCTCACTATATCAAAAACAAGAGACATAAACAGTATTAAAGAAAAGATAGGCACTCACCCCCTACAGCTTCCCTCACAAAACTAAACAGGTTAATAACAAAATAACTTCTGGTTGAATTCGTTGTGAGAACAAGATCTCTCAGTATAAGCCACTGCTGAACTCAGTTAGCCACTGCTAACTCACAAGTTTAGTCTCACTATCAGACAAACATATCACAAACACAAACAGCGTTTCAAATCTGGAGACACGGGAGAAGTGTGTCCTCCTCCTGCAACTCTGAACTGCACCCTTATGCTCTCCGTCTCAGGCACACTCCCAAACTAGATACAGGTGTTGATGATTTAGGCCTGAGAATGAGTAGAAAGAGAAAGAGAGACAGCAAGCAAACAAAAACACAGGACACACAACCATGCCCACACAGTCATAAATGATCATAATAACAAATGAATGAATACGTCCTTGGACGTAACACTAGACAAATAAATAAATGAATACGTCCCTTGCAACGTAACACTACTTGATGAATAAACATAAATTGCCATAAATATGTGACTGTCACTAAACATGACATAGCAGATTAATTATTAAATTTAAGAACCACTTAGCTTTATGAGAACCAGGCTATGTTATACTAGCATTATAGGCTAAACTGTTTTTAGAGATAAAACTATTTACATTCGATAATCATGAAAACAATTCTCAGATAACGGTTGACTAGGTAACAATGTGTAATTAGACCAAAGGTTCATTTTGCGCCAGAGTTCTCCTTTAAATTTGTACCACTGTAGTTGAGGTCAAGAAAAGTATACAAGACAATTTATGTTGTCTTAGTAATGTCAAGTTGTCATTACCAAGACACTGACAGGTTTTTGATGTTTTGGTTTATGTCAGGTTGTCATAAAGACATCTCAAACAATGTCATATTTGCATTAAAAATGTCATAATTGAGCGAATGACACTTAATGACATAACATGCATAAAATATCAATATCATAAACATGCATAAAACCTCCTTTATATTCATGACATGATTCATGTCATGATTATGAAGGTGTCATGTCAGTCTTATGCACACCCCTTCAAGTTAAGTGTTACCTTTTTGTTTTACGTCATCTTAACCAGACATAGAGGGAAGATGCTTTGTCGATCAGTGCAAGGGAGAATGAAGCCTCGGGGTCCAGGATAGAAACAGATGAGGAGAGGAATGTGGAGAGTATAGAGGCTGGAGCAGCTGGGAGGAGATTCGAAAGTAGAGAGGCTGGACCTGCTGAGGAGGAGATTCAGAAGTAGAGAGGCTGGAGCAGCTGAGGAGAAGATTCGAAATGCGTCAATTATTTTGCCCGTTGCAAGTCTAAAGATCTGTCTTTATTTTTTCAATATCACCCCAGACAAACCCCAAGAAGAACCTTGCCTAATATTTTTCATAGTAGGGATGGAATCAACCGCAAGTGGTTGACTTGCTGTGAAGAAAGCCATGCTCTCTGTTGTTTGGCATTTTCAAAGCCCTCGCCTTTTGACAGCGCTTTTGTTAGAGGAGGCATGCAATCCTGGAAGCACGTACATCAAAGAATTGAGGAGCATGAAAAAAGTCGTATCCATCGAAAATGTGCAGAGGCTTACTTCTTGAGGGCACATAAAGGGGGCATTGAGAGTAGATTAAGAGGAAACCAGCTCTCCCTCCATCAAGAGCAGAGTCAGAAGAAAATGGCAGGTGATGGATCGTGTGGTCAATGTTGTAGAGGAAACTGGAAAACAGGGCCTAAGCTACCGGGGCTCAGAACTTGAAGCTGCCTACACTTTGGAAGACCAAAGTGTAGACCACGGTAACTTCCTTGAAATGATCATGTTCCTGAGTATGTATGACCCCTGCCTGCAACAACATTTGAATAAATGTATCAAAAAAGTAAAAAAACAGCATGAAGCTGGGGCAAGAGGCAGAGGTTCATTGGTCACTCTGCTTTCAAAAGATACAATCAACAAGGTTTTCAAAGTGATCAGTGGGCTGATAAGGGAGACAATTGCCAGTGAGGTCAGAGAAGCTAAAATGTTTTCTGTGCAGATTGACACCACTCAAGACATCACATCCAAAGACCAGTGCTCTGTGATTCTCAGGTATGTCACAGATGTGGTCCATGAGAAGTTGGTCGCTCTGAGTCGATTGTGAAGCTTCTACTGGGCAGAATTTTCTCGATGTCCTGAAAGAATCACTCACAAGACTTAATCTTGATATGACATTTTGTGTCAGGGAGTACTACAGATGGGGCAGCCAATATGCAGGGCAGTTACAAAGGCTTCTCTTCCCATTCTATCAAAGGAGGCCCCTAACCAAATCCATGTCTGGTGCTATGCACATGTCCTAAACCTAGTATTAGCGGACACAACAGGCAGTGTTATTCAGAGTGCATCGCTTTTCACTCTCTTGAACGACATTGCTGTTTTTATAAGGGATTCTTACAAACGCATGAATAAGTGGGAAGAAACCAGCACAGACAAGCGACACAGAATACTCTCTCAAATAGGACAGACATGGTGGTGGGAAAAAGATGCTGCTCTCACAAAGGTGTTTGGGAGTTTTGGAAGCCCTAACAGTGCCATGTATGTAGATCTAGTCTTGACTTTAACAGTAATTCAACTAGACAGAACCATGAAGCCTACTAGAGCCAAGGCCAAAGGATACATTGAGAGTCTCCTAAAATTTGAGACAATTCTCACAGCCCAAATCTTCCTACGGATTTTTGAGCACACGTCACCCTGTCCAAATACCTGCAGACAAGCGGAATGGATCTCCTGACTGCACACCGCCTGGTTGTGGGAACAGAGGACGGGCTGAAGAAGTTTGTGCGAGACTTCAGTGGCGTAAAAGAAGCTGTAGACCAGTTTGTGGAGTGGGCTAATGGTGTGTTGCTGGAGAGGGAGGACTGTGAGATAGAGGTGGAGGTAGCACTATCTGAAAAACGGGTTAAGAAAAAGAAGATCATGCCAGGAGAGCTGGCAAGCCTAGCCACACAGTGGGAAAGACTAAAGCTGTCCCCCCTAGAGGAGTACGAGGTGCGGACCTTAGGAGAAAATGATTCACCTGAAGGCACAGAGGATGGTGATGAAGAACCATGTGATGTAGAAAGGCCAGAATTGGTCCATGTTAACTGTTCTATGTGTAAGAATTGTGTCATTTGTGTTTACCTTATCTTGGCACAATACAATTTACTGACAAATTCCTACCATGTCATTGGACTGGCCTACAAATTTCTTTTGACATTATCCACTACTCAAGTGGCCTGTGAGAGAAGTTTTTCTACCCTTAAATTTGTGAAGAACAGACTTAGGAGCACTATTGGCCAAGAGCACTTGGAAGCATTTATGCTTGATAACAAGGTTGCAGAGACCAGTGACCTTCTGAGACGACGGGATGACGGGCTTATGTTTTAAGGTAGGACATTTTTCATTTGTCAAGATGTTTTGTTTTCATGACAATTTAATATGACTGGTCATTATGCTGACCAATTCTATTATGACTTATGAAATACTGTAATAAAAATGAAAGGCACTCCACCCTTTTCCCTGCTTATGTTTTTCAGACAAAAACTCCTACTTCCCACCTCCAGACTCTACTCTCTGTGCCCCTCAGGAAAGGATACTTCCTCTGTGCCCATGAGGTAAAGACACTACTCTCTGTGCCCCGGAGAGAACGATACTTCCTCTGTCTGTGCCCCTGAGGTGAAGACACTACTCTCTGTGCCCCTGAGGTAAAGACACTACTCTCTGTGCCCCTGGGGTAGAGACACTACTCTCTGTGACCCTGAGGTAAAGACACTACTCTCTGTGCCCCTGAGGTAAAGACACTACTCTCTGTGCCCCTGAGGTAAAGACACTACTCTCTGTGCCCCTGAGGTAAAGACACTACTCTCTGTGCCCCTGAGGTAAAGACACTACTCTCTGTGCCCCTGGGGTAAAGACACTACTCTCTGTGCCCCTGAGGTAAAGACACTACTCTCTGTGCCCCTGGGGTAAAGACACTACTCTCTGTGCCCCTGAGGTAAAGACACTACTCTCTGTGCCCCTGGGGTAAAGACACTACTCTCTGTGCCCCTGAGGTAAAGACACTACTCTCTGTGCCCCTGGGGTAAAGACACGATCTCTCTGTGCCCCTGAGGTAAAGACACTACTCTCTGTGCCCCTGAGGTAAAGACACTACTCTCTGTGGCCCTGAGGTAAAGACACTACTCTCTGTGACCCTGATGTAAAGACACTACTCTCTGTGCCCCTGAGGTAAAGACACTACTCTCTGTGCCCCTGAGGTAAAGACACTACTCTCTGTGCCCCGGAGAGAACGATACTTCCTCTGTCTGTGCCCCTGAGGTAAAGACACTACTCTCTGTGCCCCTGAGGTAAAGACACTACTCTCTGTGCCCCTGGGGTAAAGACACTACTCTCTGTGCCCCTGAGGTAAAGACACTACTCTCTGTGCCCCTGAGGTAAAGACACTACTCTCTGTGCCCCTGAGGTAAAGACACTACTCTCTGTGCCCCTGAGGTAAAGACACTACTCTCTGTGCCCCTGGGGTAAAGACACTACTCTCTGTGCCCCTGAGGTAAAGACACTACTCTCTGTGCCCCTGAGGTAAAGACACTACTCTCTGTGCCCCTGAGGTAAAGACACTACTCTCTGTGCCCCTGGGGTAAAGACACTACTCTCTGTGCCCCTGAGGTAAAGACACTACTCTCTGTGCCCCTTAGGTAAAGACACTACTCTCTGTGCCCCTGAGGTAAAGACACTACTCTCTGTGCCCCTGAGGTAAAGACACTACTCTCTGTGCCCCTGAGGTAAATACACTACTCTCTGTGCCCCTGATGTAAAGACACTACTCTCTGTTACCCACTGAAAAAAGGACACTTATCTCTGTATATAATCAGAGGTCTATAGTTCACTATAAACCCAGGTTACTCAAAATCCCTGATAAATGGTTATATGGTATGTATATATTTTAATAGTTCTCTACAAACCTATTCAAAGTGCCTGATTTTCCATTTATTTAATTACCTATGTTATTAGGTTGGCATTGTCTACACTTCCTTTTCTAAATTAATACAGGCAGGCAACTATTGGAGTGATATGGGTCTGATACCCAGATACATGTCCTTGCATGATGCACTTAAAAATCTATATAGTTACTTACAAATGTATTGAAAGTAACTGGTTTTCCAGTGGTAAAATGGCTTGTTGTATTGCATTAGCACTATCCATAGTTCCTTTCTCCAAATGTATACAATGCTATTACTTTGATGTATACAAAAACATATGTTCATATTTAATGCTGGACATTTTTGAATGTACAGATTGATATGCATAGCAGTTGAATGGCCTGTTTATGCCTGCCCGGTGCGGTAAGAATTTTCCCTGTGGATTTTAGTGCCCCACTCCACCCCTGGTATAATGTAAATACACGGCAGATGTAGACCTGTGAATGGATTCTTGATATCTTTGATACTGTTGCTGTGGCAACACATCAAACTTTAAAATTATTTTAGGATGCTTTTGAGACTCTTAGCATGCTTGAAATTGCATGAAACTCAACAGACACATCACATTTATTAGCCAGTAGACGTGCAAAATTTCAGAAACGGGCGTGTTGAGGGCTCAGTAGCGCCACCTTTTGACAAAAGTGGGGTTGTTAGTTGTATCTACAGTTACAAAAATCGGTATGTATATTTGTATCTCCTCGAGCTGGACAACTTTCTAATTCACACTCATTAACTCGGACCAAGAGGAAGTCCGATAATTTGGTTTGAATGGGTATAAAATCTCAGAATTTTGCCAGTCTCTCAGACAGTGACAGTGTGAGTGAGAGGAGGGGGGCCTGTCAGGTTAATTTTAATCCTTTATTTGCTGTGTGCGACTTCTCTGGCATTTTGGGGGGCTTAACATCCTCTAAAACTCTTGAAACTTTGCACACGGGTCAGAACCCACGGCCATCAGGGTTCGGGCTGAATCTGGTATCCGGGCATGGCAGGGCGGCTTGACAGCGCCACCTGGACTGGGATTCGAACACTTGTCCATAAATCAAACACACTTGCATAAATTAATATGAAACTCGGTACACTTATAGATCACATCAGGCCAAACAACTTTCGTGCTCTAAGTTTTACAACAGCTCAAATGGAAGTTGGCTATTATGGGTTGTTTGAATAAATGTCCTAAGAGAAATACATCAAATTACAATGCATGTGGTTACCAATCACCACCAAACTTGGTGTGCAGACATTGAGGATGCTCAATTCCGGACGGATCTTTGATATCTCGACCGCTTTTGCCGTGGCGAGGAAATGAATTTTATGACTAAAAATAAAGTGTGTTATAACTTTGCTCGTTTTACCTACAGTTACAAAACTTGCCACGTATATTGTTCTCGTCAAGCCGATCAACTTTCTAATTTAAAGTCATTCGCTCTGAGCAACAGAAAGTCAAATATTGTAGTTTGAATGGATTTATTTCCCCTGCTATTCTCTCTCTCTCTGTGTGTGTGTGGAGGGGAGGGCTGTTGTCTGTGTGTGTGTGTGTGTGTGTGTGTGTGTGTGTGTGTGTGTGTGTGTGTGTGTGTGTGAGAGAGAGAGAGAGAGAGAGAGAGAGTGTGTGTCTGTTCGTGTGTCAATCATAAATTGTTTCTTCAACTTATTAAAATTTCTTACTTTACTGCTACTACCTGTTTCTGCTTCTTTATCATATTTATAGTGTGTGATTTATAAAATACATTATATCCTTCATCACACATATTCTGTCTGGTCACTTTATATCTTACATCAGAATATTATATTACTGTTAAACCTACAATGGATATTAAAATACGCCGAACCATGTGTCCTGTATCATAGCTACATGAATGACCTTTGCAGCAAAAAAAAAAAAAAAAAAAAAACATGTGACAGCTTATTTCACCTGCTATACAGCGTATGAGCGGTTTAAGATGGCGGCTCCAATTCTCGTCCGTGCCAATAGGCAGTAGCGAGTCGATAGGGCGTCTACCTATATGATGTCTATGCTCAAAACTATTTGATCAAAACAGGAAACAGAAGTTCTGCACACATAGTTCAGCATGGTTTTGAAAAAAAAAAATAAAACATGAATGAACAAATCTTTTTCAGAGTCAATTCGTTCATTTTGTTCGTTGAATGAACCAAATGACATGACAATGACAATTTTTTTTTAAATGAGCGATTGTTTCGCTTGATAAGACCCTTATTCATCGTCTGGAATCGTTTAAAGCCCTTTGAACAGTTTGCACTGAAACTGTCTTTTGGATCTTGAACCGTTAGGTTACCAGTAAAGTGCATTATATGGAGAAAAATCCTAGAAAGTTTTCATCAAAAACTTTAATTTCTTTCCGACTGAAGAAAGAATGACATGGACATCTTGGATGACATGGGGTGAGTAAATTATCAGCAAATTTTTTTTAAAAAGTGAACCACTCCTTTAACGGAATGCGCTCGGAAAGAAATACATCATTGACAAAAAAAGTAAATAAACCAATTACAACGAGGACAATCGAGAAATCTCCACGGTTGCGAACTAAATCTTTAAATGTGTGACAATATGCATAGAACGATAAACGTGACGGCTCCGACATTTATTTGCCTAACATGCCAGATGGCAACTAAATAACATTACGTTAACAGCTTATTTGATATTTAGCAAAACATAATTTTCGTTTTTAAGTTTCAAGTTTAACGAAAACGATTCGCTAAGCTGGTCTAAGCTGTTTTTTTTTTCAACAGGGTTTACATTAGCAATAATAAACATATTTTATTATATGATTAATATCCCATTTTTAAATAATGGTTTCATAATAAATATGGTGATTATCTCTAAAGTGGACACTAGGCTTGCTGGTGTTACCGCTGGTGTTTAGCCACAACACCGGTTACATCAGTTGCCCACTGCAGCACCCCACCAACCCCAAAAATCGCATCTGCTCAATTCAGTTTGAGTCAAACCTGAGTGCCAGCACAGATCAGCAGCAGGAGTCGGATTTCATTTACGACGAGTGAGTAGCTTACTGACAAGACCATGGCGGAAGATTTGTTTTCAAAGCGAAATGTACAAGTGTTTATTTGGCAATATTTTGAATATAAACCCAATGCTAGTTGGGAACCTGCAGAGTATTAGTTCGTTTTTATAGTTTTTCATTAAGAATAATAATGAATCCATGATTCAAGCAATGGGCTCTATGCACGGCAGTATTTCCGGTGAAGACCTAAGGATGCTCGGTAACTTCCGCCGACCGTAGAGTCCAATGCAATACCGAAAATTTATATTGAATTTTATACTTCATGGTTATACTAAAGAAACGTTAGTAACAAAAACAGACAAAACAGACACCCCTCGTTGTGTTTATGCTTATTTTTAAAATTATATTAAATAAACATAACTATATATAAAATTACATCTAAACGTACGAAAGTTTCGTTTCAAAAACGGAAGGACAGTCACTTTTGAAGACTCTGCCATAATTCCGTTTTCCTCGGTTTTCCGCGCTTTAATCTCCCCAACCGGTCCGGAAACTGAAGAGCATCCTTGCGTCAAATGCGGAACTTATGCGTGCATATAGCCTATTGCTGCCCCCGAATGGCGCTAATTATAATGTGAAAGTAAAATGCGCACGGTCGCACTGGCATTCATAACGGTGCGGGTCCACTGGTGCGGAGCAGGGGGGAGCAGCGGAGCAGCGTTTTTCACGAGTTCACACTTAAATCAATTAAACAGAGGAAAGATTATGCGTATTTGGCGTGCTGTCCGGGGGAGGGCTCCAAGCTTGGATTTCTGCCCAAACCCAGAGTGCTCCCGCCATTGTTGTAAGAGTATTTAGGACAAGAAGTGAGGAGATGGGGTGGTGGAGGGATGCTGTTAAACTGTCAATTAATTGAGGTAAGTTTGTTGTGTATATATACACCTCTAACTTGTTGATTGGGTTGATTAACAGAGTGTGCTCCACTCATGTCTAATTAGGCTTGATTACCTGAATGTGCTCCACATGTGTTTAATTATCTGAACATGCTCCTCCCAAACTTTGTTAATAAAACATCATTTCACAAGTTCACACTTACATCAATTAAACAGAGAAAAGATTATGTGTATTTGGCGTGCTGTCCGGGGGCAGGGCTCCGAGCTCCGGATTTGAGTGCTGCCCGAACCCAGAGTGCTCCCCCAAAAGCAAAAAAGCAAAGGACAGCCGCCACACTAAAGACCCCCCGAAACACAGAAATTTGGCGGGCTGGGCTGGGCAACCAATGCTCGCTGGACAGAGAAAGAGGAAACATAGATGCATGCGACGTCCGCTGGGAGACCAATGCTCGCTGGACAGAGAAAGAGGAAACATAGATGCATGAAACGTCCGCTGGGAGACCAATGCTCGCTGGACAGAGAAGGAGGAAACATAGATGCATGCGACGTCCGCTGGGAGACCATTGCTCGCTGGACAGAGAAAGAAGAAACATAGATGCATGCGACGTCCGCTGGGAGACCAATGCTCGCTGGACAGAGAAAGAGGAAACATAGATGCATGCAACGTCCGCTGGGAGACCAATGCTCGCTGGACAGATAAAGAGGAAACATAGATGCATGCAATGTCCGCTGGGAGACCAATGCTCGCTGGACAGAGAAAGAGGAAACATAGATGCATGCAACGTCCGCTGGGAAACCAATGGTCGGTGGACAGAGAAAGAGGAAACATAGATGCATGAAACGTCCGCTGGGAGACCAATGCACGCTGGACAGAGAAAGAGGAAACACAGATGCATGCAACGTCCACTGGGAGACCAATGCTCGCTGGACAGAGAAAGAGGAAACATAGATGCATGCAACGTCCGCTGGGAGACCAATGCACGCTGGACAGAGAAAGAGGAAACACAGATGCATGCAGACGTCCGCTGGGAGACCAATGCTCGCTGGACAGAGAAAGAGGAAACGCAGATGCATGCAACGTCCGCTGGGAGACCAATGCTCGCTGAACAGAGAAAGAGGAAACATAGATGCATGAAATGTCCGCTGGGAGACCAATGCTCGCTGGACAGAGAAAGAGGAAACATAGATGCATGAAACATCTGCTGGGAGACCAATGCTCGCTGGACAGAGAAAGAGGAAACATAGATGCATGAAACGTCCGCTGGGAGACCAATGCTCGCTGGACAGAGAAAGAGGAAACATAGATGCATGCAACGTCCGCTGGGAGACCAATGCTCGCTGGACAGAGAAAGAAGAAACATAGATGCATAAAACGTACACTGGGAGACGAATGCTCGCTTGACAGAGAAAGAAGAAACATAGATGCATGAAATGTCTGCTGGGAGACCAATGCTCACTGGACAGAGAAAGTCATCACTTAGGGGTTTTAACAGGAATATATTAATTCTGAAAAGTGAGATACTGGAGAGAAGACATCACTGCTGCAGCAGTAGTGAAACTTACCTGGAGAAACGGAGCTCAGTGTAGAAAATTAGTTAGAGAAACAGAGCTCCAGTGGGAGCAGAGGAGACGTCACTGCTGGGGCAGTGAAGAAAATTAGCAAGAGAAACAAAGCTCCTGTGGGAGCAGAGGAGACATCACTGCTGTGGCAGTGAAGAAAATTAGCAAGAGAAACAGAACTCCTGCGGGAGCAGAGGAGACATCACTGCTGTGGCAGTGTAGAAAATTAGCCAGAGAAACAGAGCTCCTGTGGGAGCAGAGGAGGCATCACTGCTGTGGCAGTGTAGAAAATTTGTCAGAGAAACAGAGCTCCTGTGGGAGCAGAGGAGACGTCACTGCTGTGGCAGTGTAGAAAATTTGTCAGAGAAACAGAGCTCCTGTGGGAGCAGAGGAGACGTCACTGCTGTGGCAGTGTAGAAAATTTGTCAGAGAAACAGAGCTCCTGTGGGAGCAGAGGAGACGTCACTGCTGTGGCAGTGTAGAAAATTTGTCCGAGAAACAGAGCTCCTGTGGGAGCAGAGGAGACGTCACTGCTGTGGCAGTTTAGAAAATTTGTCCGAGAAACAGAGCTCCTGTGGGAGAAGAGGAGACGTCACTGCTGTGGCAGTGTAGAAAATTTTTCAGAGAAACAGAGCTCCTGTGGGAGCAGAGGAGATGTCACTGCTGTTGCAGTGTAGAAAATTGGTCAGAGAAACAGAGCTCCTGTGGGAGCAGAGGAGACATCAATGCTGTGGCAGTGTAGAAAATGTGTCAGAGAAACAGAGCTCCTGTGGGAGCAGAGGAGACATCACTGCTGTGGCAGTGTAGAAAATTTGTCAGAGAAATAGAGCTCCTGCGGGAGCAGAGGAGACGTCACTGCTGTGGCAGTGTAGAAAATTTGTCAGAGAAACAGAGCTCCTGTGGGAGCAGAGGAGACGTCACTGCTGTGGCAGTGTAGAAATTTTGTCAGAGAAACTGAGCTCCTGTGGGAGCAGAGGAGACGTCACTGCTGTGGTAGTGGAGAAAATTAGCCAGAGAAACAGACCTCCTGTGGGAGCAGAGGAGACATCACTGCTGTAGCAGTGGAGAAAATTACCTGAGAAAATTTAGCTATGGTGTGAGGCCAAGCGCAGGGATGAGTAGATTGGGGCCTGGCGGGCCAATGCTCCACTTCTTGAGCGTTAATCAAAGATGTGAAGAAGAACTGTGATAAAATACTTGCAGAATTATGCGCACCTGAAGTTTAAGTGGCCGAGCATGGTTTTAACCTTTTAACCTATTTTCTCAATTTAGTTTATTTTCATAATTTCTATGAGTCACATTCCCTGCCGATTTGTTTCAATCTGAATCAGAAAAACCAACAGTGAAGCTGTGGGTTTAAAATTACCTACTTCAAAATTAAAAATACATATAAAATGTAAAATGCTAGAACTTTAGTTTCGAAGCGATTTTTGTAAATTAATTCCAGTATAGTGTTAACGAAAGGTTCTTAATGATTCTGTGTGCAATCTACACTTAATGTGCGATCTACTGTTTAAGTGTGAGTTTATCCCATGAGGAAGAATCATGTTAATGAACGGCAAATCATTTGTACACAAACTTTTTAAAACGCGTGTTCCCCCGATCAAAAAATGGTATCCAGATAGCAAAACTTGTTTGTGATTCAACGAATGAAGCGATGCGAAGTTCAATCAGGGACAGAAAAGTTTTTGAGCTAAGCACTCACAGAGCTGACCCGGCAGCTGTTGAGAGTGTGGACTGGCCGGGATTGAATCTGCACCGCGGCTTACTTAGGGCCTGCTGCGGCAGGCTGGCGCTGGAGAAAGGCCTGTTCCTTCGCGTTAAGAGGACAACATTGCCTTATTGTCAATTTCTCTATGGCAGGAATTATTTAATGGTCCGGTTTAAAGAAATTCACGGAAGTAGATTGCAGATGTTTCGTCCCTGGGTAGTGAGGACCCGTTTGTTTGGCCTGGCGCCCACGAGATAATAGCAGAGGATTGCGGCAAAGATTCCTAATTCAGAAGGACGAAAGATTCTTCATCAAACGCGGAGAGCTAGATTCAGACATGTTAGAAAGGTACTGCGGTGCCAAATGCTGTTAAACTGTCAATGAATTGAGGTAAGTTTGTTGTGTATATATACACCTCTAACTTGTTGATTGGGTTGATTAACAGAGTGTGCTCCACTCATGTCTAATTAGGCTTGATTACCTGAATGTGCTCCACATGTGTTTAATTATCTGAACGTGCTCCTCCCGAACTTTGTAAATAAAACATCATTTAGATCATTCCAATGGATGAACTGCGCGTGTTCATTTGCTAGAATGTATGTTAGTTTAAAATGGCGATGAACTTACCTATACAATAAACTGGGTAAAATATGCATTCACCAGATTAATATTGAGTATCCAGATGTTTTAAACAAACATAAATTGTATGGAAACTGAAAATAAATGAGAGGATTTCTTATCCTGTGGCTCCCTGGGAATGTCTTTGGGAAATTGGCTTCAGTGGACCTGTAGTGTGTGTTCCTCTAAATACTGCAGAGTAAAATATATCATAAAGATGAAACTGACAGACATCACTCACAAACAGCACTTTGGGTATAAGTTATGCTTTGTATATCTCATGTGACTGTTTTTATGAATTGATTCACTGAAGACTCAATGTGGACAATGGACTGTCTTTATGAATGGGCCATACTCATTCAGGAATGAAACAAAGCTCTGATATTATTTGCACTTGTCTAAACTTTGCACACAACTAATCTCAAAATGTCTGCCTTGCACAAAAAACATTAAACCGTTTTAAGTATGGGCAGCAGGATGTGCACCACTTGATCATGTCTAGTTTAAAAAGAAAAATGTGAAATAAGAAAAATTATGCAATGTGTAAAGTGTTAAAGCTTGATTTTGAAGCTGTAAAAGTTAAATTTGTGTGCATGATCAACATGTTCTTAGACCCCAGGCCTCAGATAATTACAAAATCCATCTCCATAGTCAGTTTTAAAAAAGGTTTATAAAGGAACCTTGACAGTAGGCCACAAAACAAGAACATTTTTTTTAAAGAACTGCCAAATACCCTATTTTTTTATAGAACCTGTTAGTTCAACGTTGACCTTTTACTGATATGCAAAAGTTCATTAAAGTGCACTTAAATATTTTTTCTTCTAAGATCACTATATCCCAAATCATAATGAATTGAACATATAATATTCCTCTAATACCACTATATGCTAATATTGAGCACAAAATTTTCCACACGCAGCAACAGTATTGCTCTACATATTCATACTGGGGATAAACATTTGCCCACCAATTACTTTTATCATGGCATTGAGCTATTCTGCTAATCATAATCTGATTTAAAGATAGCTTTGTAAAATAGAAAAATATTTGAAAAGTATATTTTAAAGTTGATAGTGTATATAAGGTTAGTTTCTAGATAAAGACTGATCTATTATAGGCCAAAATGAAACTGAACATTAAGATCAAAATAAGATTTTAAGTACTACCATACTTTAAGAATAAAAAGTTTTGAACATTCTTGATATTATTATTAATGGATATTCTTATTAATGGAGAGGTGATAGAGAGGACACTTTATTTTGGTAAATGAGTACAAAGGTAAACTGGTATTAAAAAGAAATACACAATGTGTCCAAAAATATTGTCAACATTTGAACTTACCTTTTTTAAAATCCAGTTAACGGAATCCATAAAACTTCTGATTACTATGGCACTTTATTTATATGGCAAATACAGAAATTACCATCAAAGTTAGACTCTAAAACCAGTGAAAAGTAGTAAAAACATAAACTAAAGACAAAACAGAATGATAAACTTTACTGTTGCACTGTTGGCTCCTAGTAATTTAAGGTTGAAGTTACCCTCTAGTGCAGATCCCTGACCAAGCCAAATCCAAACATCATATAAATACATATATGTTTGTATGTGTAAAGTAACCAATTATGTCTCAGATAAGTGCAAAAGAACAATATGTACTCCATAATGTAGGGCAGGCAGTTGAGTTCTATTTTTGAGGCAACCACATTTTTATCAGTAAGCTAAAAGGTCCAAGAGATCCATAAAAAAATAGGCTAAAAATAGCAGGACATCTCTGCATCAGTCCAATAAGAAGGCAGGTCTCTGGTAATCAAACAGGCTGAAATCTCCCTGGTAGTGAGCATAGAGGCGACGGACATCTCGTTGGCTGATTCCAGTAAAATAGCGTTCCACCTTGGTGAGATTGTAGTGAGTTATCCCTGGTGGGATATTGGGGTATGACACCAGGTCAGCAATACCAGCAGCTTTTAAAATATAAGGAGCATCAAACTCCAGAGTCTCATGGTGTCCCACGACATTGTAGGAAATATCACAAGGAGCACACAGCTCAGCATATGTCAGCCAGTGAATAATGTGGTCACCAAACTGCCTGTCCAAGTGTTGTCTTCCTGGCTTGTCACCTAAGTACCGAACAAAGTCTTCAAACTGAAGACCCACACTTTCACCATCATCATTGTGACTTTTGCGATATTTGCGAATGATGGCTGGGGCAATGTCATGTTTGTACCAGGGTTCAAATCTTGGGTTCTTCACAAACTTGTCCTTGAACGCAGATATGAGGCGCTCAAATGGGTCTCGGACAATAAAAAACTTAAAATAGGTATTCAATCTGTGAACCAAAAAATAACACAATTTCAGTATAACAGTATCTTATCAGAAATGTAACAAAACATGGCACAATATTACTTGCCATTAATTGTGAAAACAGCAATCTGTACAATTCTTAAATTATACATAAGAGAGAATGTACTCACACCCCATTACTCAATATTTTTGTTTTTACAATAGTAAACTATGTATTAAAATGATGAAACAGAATATATTAATATACAAATATTACAATTGTGTCCTGAGGGATAGACAAGTTCAATTTCATCGAACTCACATCTCTAACCAGTGGTGTAATTTTGTTTTTAAAAGTGGGTGGGACAAGTGTGTGGGAGGGAGGAGGTTGCTATAGAATGCTAAGATATACTGTATATGTGTACAATAACAATCTTTGGAAAAAGAATAACATTACGATGTCAAGAAATCGATTTCAATAGTACATTGGGTTTAATTTGCCATTTAATAAGATATTCCATGGGCTAGTGGGTGGCAGAACTTTTCTAATCCGTACTCATATAGTTTTTTTTTTTCTCATCAGAACCAAATATGTTAATCAGTGGTTGTATATCAAGCAGGGACACGTTTGTGTGCATTTTGTTTTGTCATTTCACTGGAACGAATAGAGAGTCTTCGTAACGGTGATTGAAATGCATTTCCGAGTGAAGAAAATGTAGCATAAAAATATTTCTAGAAAAAAATTAGTAAAAATTAAAACTGAATTTTGCCAATCCCACTGAAAATGTTGGAATCTAAACTACTAACCTGACTGGCCAGCTAATCAAGCAAACAATAATAATGTGGATTGTTGATCCTTTTTAGTAAAAAAAAAAAAAATCCCAAGAAACAGTATTTTTTTGTAAGGTGAACTTATGTAAACCTTTGATGGATTTCTGGGTCAGTCATAGAGGACAGGCGAGGTAAGCCATTTCTTTCATGATCATGAACCATGTTCTCTGGAATAGCTTCAACCTTTGAGAACTTTCCTGAAACACAAAAAAATGTTGAAGTTCAAAGAAAGATATACGTATGGGAATTTTGTACTGGAACTCCTACGTCTCGTCGGAGGAGTTTCCAACAAATTGCGATCATGCTAGGGAGACCAAACTGCCTTCGAATGAATTAAAACGAGCCAATAAATATTGGCATGCGGGATTTGCATTCCGCGCCCGCCTACCAATGTGGGTAATAAAAGCGGAAGCGAACGCACACAACATTTTGCTTTTAGCTTCGGAGCCAAACTAAGTGTCCTCTGAGTGAATGAGCTTCAAGATTATCTTTATCTTCATGCTCAATGAGTCTGCTGTTTCTCTGTGTTGGTGTGATGGTGCTTCAGCTATCTTCGCGATCTTCCGGTTGCCAGCAGTTGCTGCATGCAATCTGCCTTTTTTAAAAGAGCTGTTGTCATAGATTTTAATTGGCTTGCAGTTTCCCCGCGTGTTGCTACATTTGGTCCCTGTGTGCCTCTACACAATAAAGAGAGCGTTTTTCTCTGAAAGAGCAACACGTAGTGAAGTGTGCATCCTTTTCAGGATGATGTTTCACCCATGTGTTTCTGGATGCGGTCAACATCTGCCTCCGGCTGATGGTCACAATCGCTGTCCCACGTGCTTGTAGGTTCTCTTCCAGTCTGACTGGAAAGGCCTACACTGCGTGTGGAGAGGCTGCCTCTGCCCTGCATGCCATGGCGCTCCTGCAGGTCCACCAGGCCCAGGTGCTCTGTGACATACAGGAGGGTAGTGCTGACCCAGGGGTGCTCCAAGAGTCGCGCACAGCGACGGACCTTGCCCTACGGGCGAGATGAAAGTCACTGCACTTCTCCCATATCCCAGGGTGGCCCTCTTCGCCGATGTGGTGGAGAACTTTGCCTGACAGTTCTCCACCGCTCAGAAGCAGTTGGAGTTGATAAAACACATCATGCCTCAGAAGCGGGCTATGGCTGCCCCGCCTCCGGCTGCTCATCCTCGAGGGCACCCTCCTGCCACCGCCTCCACCCCTGGTCAGCCCAAGTAGCAGCCAGCTAAGTGACAGGGTGCCGGCCGCAAGAAGGATGCCCAGCACGCTGTAGGCTTCGAACCAAACCCCCCAGCAAGAGGAGAGGTAAGCAACCCTGAGACGGGCCACACAGGGGACACGGTGACTGCTCTTCAGGAGGGTGCCTCTGCACCTCTCCTTCCCCTGGAAGTGGGCAGGGTGGAGCCCAACTTGTCAATAAAGAGCAGTTTCTGTTTCCTCTGGGTCACCCATGGTCGAAACTGGCAGTCTAGAACAACGCTCAATTGCCTCATCACTCTCAGTCTCCTCCATCCAAGAGGGCCAGCATGACAGTATGCGTCGCCACGTTGCCTCACCACTCTCATTCCCCTTACCCTAGCGCTCAGATGCCAGTGCCAACTCTCAAAGCCTGGCTAGCGCTTCCAAGACCATCCAGGTGGCTCATTCGCACCATCCGGTTCGGCAATGCAATCCAGTTTTCCCGCGTCCCTCCCAGGTACAGGGGTGTCCTTCACCCAAGTGCGGAGTGGCGACGCCCCTGTCCTGAGGACAGAGATGGTTGCCCTGCTGGTGAAGGACACGATCGAACTGGTCCCTCCAGCAGAGATGAGGTCTGGGTTCTACAGCCCTTAGTTCATTGTACCCAAGAAAGGCGGCAGGTTATGACCAATCCTGGATCTGCATGTTTTGAGCAGTTGAAAGCAGTAAGCTTAGCCTTGTGCTGCCTCAAGGGGTTGCTTTGTCACAAGCACGTCACCGGTCCATTCAGACAGCACTGCAGCCGTAGCGTACATCAATCATCAAGGTGGTCTACGCTCCCGCCTTAATGTCGCGACTCGCCACCATCTCCTTCTATGCAGTCAGAAGTTTCTGAGGTCGCTGACATGCTGTTCACATCTCGACTGTGCTCACGGCAACCACCCCATCCGGGGGAATGGCGACTCCATCCCCATCCCCAGGCGGTCCAGCTGATATGGCGCGTCTTCAGAGCCGCTCAGATAGATTTGTTTGCCTCTCCGGACACAACACATTACCAGTTGTTCTACTCCCTGACCGGAGGATCTCTCGGCATGCATGCACTGGCACAGAGCAGCGTTTCCCCCAGTGAGCCTTCTCGCACAGACACTGTGCAAAGTCAGGGAGGATGAGGAACAGACCTTACTGAGTTGTGCCGTACTGGCCCAACTGGACCTGGTTCCCAGAATTCATGCTCCTCACGACAGCACCTCCCTCGCCCATTCCTCTGAGGAAGGACCTGCTTTCTCAGAGACGGGGCACTCATGGCACCCACGTCCAGACCTGTGGAGACTCCATGTCTGGTTCCCTGGATGGAACGCAGAGGTTCAAGATGGCCTAACACAGATGAGGCACCTCTATGCGCTGAAGTGGAACCTGTTCGTCTTTTGGTGCTCTTCCTGCCAGGAAGACCCCCGAACTTGCCCGATCAGTGTCGTGCTTTCCATCCTACAAGACGGGTTGGAGTGAAGGCTGTCTCCCTCCACACTCAAAGTGTATGTTGCCGCAATAGCCATCCATCACAATATGATTGACTGGAAGTCATTAGGGAAGCACAACCTGATCATCAGTTTCCTTAAGGGTGCTAGAAGGTTAAATCTTGGGACTTAGCCCAAATGCTTAGAGCACTTCAGAGGCCCCCTTTAAACCCTAAATGATATAGAGCAGAGGTTAGACCACTGGCTAGTGCAGGGCTTCTCAAAGTTTTGATAGGTGAGGGCCAATTTAGGAACTCAACATTGAACTGAGGGCCACCAAAGGGGCGGGGGAGAAAAAAAAAACTAAAAAGAAAATCCCATTTGAAAAATGTATGACCAAGTTGGATCTACAGTTTACATTAGTTGCAATAAACACATTTTAATTCATAACTGAGGCTAAACCTGGCAAAACTTGTGAAGATCATTTCATATCTATCATTGCTTGTCAATCACATTCCAATTATTGCAGATTTGCATATTATTATCGATCTTTTTTAACCCGTAACTGAAAAACGAAAAATTAATGGTTGTTGTCTTTTTAAAACGCAAAAGCTGAACACAATTTTAATTTGAACTGTCTACACCAACTGCTGTGCAAAAACAGTAAATATTGACAGACTTCTCAGATTTTTGTTTAAATGACTTTTTGCCCCTTTATTAAACATTTTGAAAATTCACAATAATATGGAAATAATATGGAAAATATTCCATATTAAATTTTTTTTCGAATAATATGGAAAACATGTCGATTTTACTGTTTTTTTAAGGCCAAATTATAACCTGGAATTTATGTTTTTCCCGCAGTAATGAATGAGAAGAGCCATAGCCTGTGTCTGATCTAGCCTGATTTATAGGCGAGTTATAGGCTGATGATTATAGATGCATCTGAAAAAACAGTTAGGCATTTTAATTGTTTATTAATAAACTATTGTTTTCTAAGTGTCGGCTTAAAACATATCTCCATCTCCGCTGTTAAGCAGATGCGCTTTTAGAGAGAAATGCACCTTTCATACAGATTACATAATCAGGTATTTACTTTCTATTCGAGTTTGTTCGTTTTAAAGTGGACGTTTCAAGCTTTAACTTACATAGGCTATATTTAGTTTCAGTTCTCACACTCCAGTTCACGGAGATCATGAAAGCGTGTAGCTTACTGATTGTTTTCTTTTATTTTACAAAAGCACAATGTTTTCTTGTTATTATTAGTTTACACAAATAAAAGTTGTTGCAAATAATGCATTATTATTTTCTGTATGACCAGAAATGATAGACTATTTTAAGTTGTTTCCACTGTTGATACGAAAATGCAAGTGTTCGTGCCTGTGAAATTTTTTAAAGGTAATGGAAATGTGGCTATTAATAAGCTAGACATTAAGTCACACTGAATATTGATTACATGGTCAACATACCCTTTTAAATTGCAATGGGATTTGTGGTGCTGGTTTCAGTTGGCCACGATTCCTATTCCTGTGTAGACAACCACTGTTCTGTTGATGGCCTTGGGAGTGAGGTCAAGTGAGATTGGTCTGTCGGACCATATAATTTCCGCGTATGCCTATAGAGATGTTTATACACCACTAAACGGAGATATACATTTTTTCAAACATTGTACAGTTTTAACAGTTTTAAAGATGTTATCAGACGTTATCGCGGGCCGCCAGAGATGTTTTGGCGGGCTGCCATTGGCCCACGGGGTCGCACTTTGAGAACCTATGGGTTAGTGGATGCTATCGTCCGGGCTTATGAATCCCAGGACGTGCCTTGCCCATCCAGGTTGACGCCTCACTCCACTAGAGCCCCTTTCACACAGAGATTCCGGAAAATACACGCAGTAATGTGAGCCGGCATTTGTCCCGGGATTGTTCTGATTTCGGTTCATTCACACTGCCAGTGATTTGCCGGAATCTGTCAGTGCATTCACACACAACCCGTAAAAATCCCAGGAAGACATATGACTTCAGGATGAGACGTATAACGGACGCGTCGAAAACATGTACACGCGCATACCGTCCCACAAAGCTGGTGAACGATCTCAGCTTCAGTATGGATAGTGAGGAGCTCCTGGTCTCTGCTGCATTCCAGTTTGCAGGTATTTGTTCGTCCTTTCTTTGTTGATGATGAACACAAACTTTCTTCTTTTTACAAAATTTCCTGGGATCAACGCGCTGTGTGAAAGAGGCTTAGGAGTGTTGCTTCCTCCTGGCGCGCTGGCACAAGGCGCCTCGCTGGCAGATATTTGCAGAGCTGCGGGCTGGGTGACACCTAACATGTTTGCCCGGTTTTATAGCTTATGTGTTGAACCGGTTTCTTCCTGTTTACTTGCTGGCCAGTGGCCAGTAGCGTGAGGCAATAGGTTCTGTCGGCTTGCTGTGCCACTCCCGCCTAATGAGCCGGATCCATGTGCTTTTTTGCTCTGTTGGTTCCCCAACAAACGGCTAACCTCATAAGTTCCTCCAACACACTCCAGCACCAGGCGAGCGGCATCGCGCGGCGCCAGGTCTATTACCTCTCATAAGAAGTTGTTTATAGACTGGGTTACCTTCACGGTGGTTTCCACATGACCACTCTCCATGTTCCATCTACCCTACAGGCAAGCTCTGTGTCTTCCCCTCGACAGATATAATTCTGTCATCCTTGCTGAGTACGCTCCCAACCTACGGGCTAGGACTACCTCTAGGACTCCTGTATGTTTCACTACCATAAGGGCTTGTACATACGTGTATTCCAGTGCCTAGCTTCTGGGCGGACCAGGGGCTTCGCAACGCTCCCTTCTACAGATTGAGCACGTTTCCCCAGTGTTATCCAAATCCACTGAGCGGGTCTTGCGGAACAGCAGTGTGATTTCTTCCTAGCTAGCTCCCACCCTGAAAGAAACTAAGAAACTGCTTGGCAGGTAGCTCAGCTGGGCACTGGAAGGGGCAAGCACTATGGCGTTTTATTTGGGATGCCAATTCGTTGGAAACTCCTCTGACGAGACGTAGGAGTTCCCATATGAAAGGGAACGTCCTCGGGAATGAGACGGGAATGGAGACGTCTCGTCCCGCCGCCATGTTTGCTGTACCTTCGCGGAGGACTGGACACCGCCCGGCTCTCAGCGTAAAGCAAAATGTGTGTGCGTTCACATCCGCTTTTATACCCGCATTGGTAGGCGGGACGCGGAATGCAAATCCAGCATGACAATTTTTATCGGCTTGTTTTAATTCACTCTAAAGCAGTTGGTTCTCTGAGCGTGATCCCAATTCGTTGGAAACTCCTCCTCCTATTCAGGGAACGAGGGTTACCCTATGTAACCAAGATGTTTTTCCAATATGCCTAAAATAGGATGCTGAATTATTATTTATACAATTAGTTAACAGGTCTAATTTGGTTATTTATGGTAATTTTACAGGTCTAATTTGGTTTATTATGGTTCATTTTTGATTAATCAAAAGTTACTTAACCTAAAGACATTTCTCACCATTGAGGACAATTAGAACCTTCTTCCACTGTGTGTTTCCAACTTTGGGTGTCTGACAGAAGAGAATCTTGTGCTTGTCACACACAAAAATGCGGTCCAAGACAAACTTGCGCACAGTTGTGTGGGTGAGGTTCCAAAGAGATGAATTTCTGCAAACAGTTGTTAACCGCTCCAAACGCTTCTCATTCACTGACTGCCAGTCTATGGGCTCCACCACAGAGGGACTAACTGAGGACTAATAGTCACAACACACATGCACATATACATGACACCCAAAAACAGATAATATATAACTCTTAACAATTCAAGTAGTTTTTGAATAAAGCAAATATGTGAACCCAATGTACACTGACTCACCAATACATATGGCTGTGATGCTCCCTTGTCTGGCCACTGGACAGAAGGGAGTTTCGTTGTAACAGATGGCATGGCCCAAACAAACATGTCTGTCCTCCCTACATAGTCTGGAAATATATTGAGGGAAACTTTCAGAGAGCCTTATGTGCAGTGAATATAAAATACAAGTTGTGGGACATTTTAAATGACAAATGCAATATAGGTAGACACTTTTAAACAATTTCACTACATGGAAATGCTGACATATTGTGATACACATACCACCTGGTATTCTGAAGCTGAAGTTGATGAACTTGCTGACGAACATAAGGATGAGTAGCACCCAGCCACAAGCACCAACCAGCAACCAATGACGACGCATTATTGGCACATCGACAGGCAAAAAAAAAGTCCTACAATAAAAACATATTTCGGGTGAGAATATAATGAGTAACTATCTCATCTTTTTCCATCTTTTCAGTCTTTTCAATTCCTGAAACATGCAAAAGTATTTTAAGTAGTGCTTTTATCCAAAACAAAAGTTTGTGTTTACCTAATATGTGTGTACTGTGTATAATTATATATATATACATGTACATATACATATACATACAAATATTACATGCATGTGTGTGTATTATATATATATATATATATATATATATATATATATATATATATATATATATATATATATATATATATATATAATAATACACACACATGCATGTAATATTTGCATTGTATATTTAGCCTAGAAATCTAGACGCACCCTAGCGGCAACAAAAATCATTTTGCTGCCAGTGTGGTCTAGCAACTCTCAATAGACGTTTTAGCTGGAAAAACCCAACTCAGGTCAGACCAATCACATTGCGTATAGTCAGCGGGCGGGCTTAACATAATGACGACAGAGTTGTGACGGTCAGAGCAAGCTTGGACATATTCGGCATGAAGTCGTTCATCCTCGCCGCGCGCTGTTTCAAAAAGCTGGCAAAACGATCAACTTGTCATTTTTGCTGTGCTTGTGCAGACGCGTCAGTATAAAGGCTTTATTTACTCAGTGTCAGCGCGCTCTGATCGGTAACGGACCTCCAAATCATCTCCAGCACTCAGCCTCCGAAGCACCACTACTCCGTTTACCTCGTAAGCTGATATTTTTTAAATATTCTCTATGATATTATTTTTTAATGACACACTGTCTCTTTCTCATACACTGTCTCTTTCTCTCTACACATATGTAGGCTAGTTATAAACTCTTTAGACTCTTAATGATTAGTGTTTTATTTTTAAAGTTTGTGGGTCATGTAAAAAACAACAACAAAAAAAAACAACTTATTTTGGGGATGGATTCTGGGAAATGTCCCTTATTTTCAATGTTCAATGTTGACAGCTAATGGACTGGATACAGTAAAAGTTTAATATATCAACTTGCTCCGCTGACTACGCCACCTTCTTCGTTGCTCTGTTAGGTTGTAGCGCTATCCAATTGTGTGCAGAGAGAATTTGAAAGACAACCGTTCTATCCCGCCCTCGGATTGAGCCCCGTCACTGAAGAGTCCCCAGACCAAACAGCTTGATGCCAGGCTACTGTAAATGTAAATAAATAAAAAAAATGTTTAAAGCTACAACCCGCGTTTTTCCTCTTTGTTGCCATCTGTGTTCAAAATCAACAGTCAACTTTACGTGAGTTGTACTTCAACACCGCCAATACGGAACACAGTGAAGAAGAACACATTATTTGAGGAAACTGAGGCTGTCAGTCATCGTGCCAGTGTGGATGCTGGCATTCACAATCACAGATTATTCTTTTTGGAAGTATGACCAACATAAGAATTTTCACCGGAAAATGTAATCTGAACTGTAAGAAACATCTACCTTTGTTCTGGTTTATTCATTGCAGTAAATCGCGCTGATTAAATCTAACTATCACTTATAAGTTATCATATCATGCAAAACTGTGCAAATTATAAATTAGAGATGTTCCGATACCCTTTTTCTCTTCCTGATACCGTTTCCGATACCTGGACTCAGGGTATCGGCCAATACCCGAGTACCGATCCGATACCTGGGTGTGTATAGTATCTATTCAGCGGCAATTCTTTCTAGCACTGTACGAATTGATAGAATTATTATGGTGTGCTTCAAACTTATCCCTAAATTAAACATGAACAAATACATAAAGCGAACTAGAGTATTTTATTATCTGAATTAGATTTCATAACAATATTTATCTTAAGTAAAAAAATAACTTAAAATGCAGCTACACATCTAATACAGTAAACTAAAAAAGGCATTTTAGATTTACAAAATAACTATATATATAAAAAAGTGCAACAACTAAATCTAGGAATCTAAAAAGATTATATGAAAAATATAAGAAAATAATCTCTTTATAACTGAAGATCAATAAACAATTTTGCTAAATAAAAGACATTTCAGTTTGACTGCGGCTGGTCATCCAGAATAATAAACTCAACAACTTTCATGTTGTTGGTTATATTTATTGTTCGTTGGCTGTCTTTTGAAAACATTTATTTTCGTTCTGAGGCCCTGTTTACACAAGAACGCTCACGGGAGAAAACGTAAAAATATTTTATCGGATGTGCCTTTCGTTTACACGGTGATGACGTTTTTGGGGCTTAAAAATGCAAAAAAGTGAAACCTCCCTCCAGATTGGAAATCTTTAAACGTTCTCATCGCGGCGTTCCCGTGTAACACCGTGTCCTGAACTACACGTGACGCCGTCGACACGCGATAAAAGGTATCTTTTCCATGTTAATCAGAGTTTTTGTCCTAACCAGACGCTGAATGCCGACGCGCGAAGTTTCTATTTTAGAAACAGTTCCTATTTCTGCGACGTCGCGGCTTGACAGATATCGCCCACACAGAGATCTCATTGGATGGAAGTTCTGCGTTCACTGCGTTCTGTTCACTAGGTTGTGATAGGCCCCTTGCTCTGCTCTTCTTTGATTTATTGGATGCACCCACATCCTCGTCTTCCTCCCTGTAATAAAGAAAGGCCACTAATCTCTTCCTCCTCCAGAGCTCTCGTTTGAACCTTGGACCTTGGGGAAAATAATGAATGCAATATTTCGTATTCAATAATCTCATTTGTAATCTTTTTTGGTCATTAATAATCTCAGGTGTTCATTGTTTTTTTTTTTTTGTAGGCCTATAGTATTAAAATTGTCTCATTTGAGTTTGAATATATTTTCCTTCCATCCATAATAAATCGACGGGATGGATATGAATTTCCCTATGAACAAGATCGAATAAACTGATTGTCATATGAATAAATTACACTGTTTGAGTACACATTATTTATTTTAGTTAAAAATAGGTTGCTGTGCCACAAACATAATGGATAATTTACCTCAGATTTTGAAAGCATTTAATATAGCATTCAAAATGAATTTTATGCAAACATACAACTGTACTTCATAACAAAATTAGCCAATGAGTATGTTTTGTTAATGTTTTGATTTTTAATAATGTTATTTCTTGATTTGATTATGTCCTTACCCATTTCCAATGCCAGTGCGGGCCAGCAGTGCGCTTTCAGAGAGACTCCGCCACACGCTGTTCTGAATGGCTGTGATTTTTGATTGACGTGTAGCGTCTCACAGTCGCGTCGCGTCTAGTGTGGACAGACACACTTGCTGTCGCTGGAATTTCATCGCATCGCGTGTAGTTAGGATGCGGTGTTAGTGGTAAAAACGCAAAGGTCTTGCTTGACAGTGAAGATTGTACATCAATTTCACAGACATCACCATCTGCACGCGGATTTCACACTCAAAACGCTCGTCTAAACGCAGAATAAAAAGTGATAACGCAACGCCACTTTTGCGTTTTTTCTTCAGAATCGTTTCCGTGTAAACATAACCTTAATGAAGCTTTCAGAGATTGTTGATTCTGACGCGGCTCATCTTCCGTCTGCCATCGTGTTCTGTGGGTTGACGGGACTTCAAATGCTTAAGTTACTCGTGTTGAAGTTGCTAATATTGTTCTGACCCCTCGAAATTGCAGTATGCATGAGACATGTCGCCGTTTTACTGGCTGGTTGGTCCAGTTTGAAATACAGCCAAACTGCGGACATTATGCCAGGGCACGCACGTGCATTTTCTTCTTCACTGCTTAAACAGTGGTTGCTTGTGGCAACAGCACGACTTCCTGTGTTTCCAGTAGCAACCACTATTTAGAGCAGCGAAGAAGAGTTGATCTCCTTTTGCAGCAGTCTCTTTTTTCTGTAGCCAAGTTCGAACAGTCTTTTGCATTTTACAGCGGGTGAATCTGTTTTCACTGGTGATTGTCGTTTGAACCTTTCTGGATCCGCCATCAAAATGATAAGTTTAATTATATCAAGTGCAGTGAGAAAATGCTATAAATCTCCACCTCCAGCATCCTCACACACATTATAGCTTACTAGCAGAGACTACTTCATGTGTACAGATGTGACGTAATGACTGCAAAGACATGCTCAAATCTCCAGCGGAAACCCACCAGTTCCACTGGAATTTAAAGGAACACGCCGACTTTTTGGACTTCAGCTTATTCACTGTATCCCCCAGACTTAGATAAGTCCATACATACCTTTTTTCATCTCTGTGCGTTCTGTAACTCTGTTTGACACACCCATCGCTAGCCTAGCTTAGCACAAAGACTGGATGTAAATGGCTACAGCTAGCATACTAATTTTCCTATTTACATGTTGTGATTTGTATAGTCACAGAGTTTACAAATCACAAGGTCATAAGACACACATCCATCTTTTAACCATACAAAATATTGGGAACTATATTCAGCACTATATATATAGCAGCACTGCTACTTTAGTGGAGTGATAACTGCAGCATTGTAGCAGTGCTTCGCCTTCTGAGAAAATAGTTCCCTATATTTATATGGTTAAATCATATCTGTGTCTCATATTAACTTCTTATTTGTACACTCTGTGACTATACAAATCACAACATGTAAATATGAATATTTTGCGTTATTTTGTCACTTATTGGGAGCAGTATGCTAGCTGTAGCCATTTACATCCAGTCTTTGTGCTAAGCTAGGCTCAGCGGTGGGTGCATCAGACAGAGTTACAGCATGCACAGAGATGAAAAGGTATGTATGGACTTATCTAATTCTGGGGATACAGTAAAATAAGCTAAAGTTCAAAGAAATTGGAGTGTTCCTTTAAAACACTATTACAAGCTTATCGCTTTGAATTCGAGCTAGCAAGCAGATAGTTTTGAATACTGACTGGTTATGTATTTTCTTAAATATGTATTTTGGATCATTGTTTACCCAAAAAAGCTACAGACTGCAGCTTTAAATATATATACATGCATGTGTATGTATTTATCTGACAAAATAATTTATACACAGCACACAGTATGTAAACACAAACTTTTTTTTTGATGTGATTAATTGTTGCTCAGCACAAATTTTAAGCTATTCAAATGTATTTTCTTCTGATTTAGCAGTACAGTATATCACACACTGTTTGCTTCTCACCAGCTCCGTGAAGCAACAGAGGTCAACCAGGAAGGTCTGCATGTATCCAGCCGTGCTCAAAGCCTTATCCTCCTCTTTGGCACACTTATTTCAGACTTATCAGTAGCATTCTTGTCTCTGTGATTAAGACAAGCAGGTGTAAGTTTTTAACTATAGTCATTTTTTATTACTTGAAAACTGTAGCCTCTGGCTTGGTGACACTTAATTTTCAACAACTGTATTGATTTGACTGCACTGACACTACTGGATGAGAATTTGAACTGACCTGGATGATGACATCACTGTTTTTTTGTAGAACTGCTTTGTAGATTAAATAAACTAATTTAATTTAATGATCTTTATAATGAAACTGAATAAACATTAAACTGACTTTAACAATGACACCACTTTCTTTTAGAGCTGCTGTAAAGCCGAAATGAACTGTTTTTTTGTTTGTTTTTTCATTAAATCATTTTCCTGTTATCACTGTAAAGCTGCTTTGAAACAATCTGTATGTATACAGTGCTATATAAATAAAGGTGATTTGACTTTTGAATACTACAGGGAAAAGTGAACTAACAGCTCCCATTCAAAAAGGTAGATCTGACAGAAAACTGATAAAGAAATAACACAATAAAAAGGCACAGTCATTTATTAGGGCCAGAGCACCGATGGGTGAGAGGAACCTCTTGGAATTGCTCTGGGCCGTATTCACAAAGAATTTTAAGGCTAAAAGTAGCTCCTAACTGGCGAATTTAGGAGCAACTCCTAAAAACAATGGGCGTGTCACTCCTAACTTTAGGACTCCTACTTCTTTTCACTTAGAGGAATTCACAAAGCATTTTAGCCCTAAAAGTAGCACCTAAGTCTCGGACAGCTTAAAAGAATTCCAGAGGACTCCTAACTCACTTCTCAAAAGGATTGTAGCGCATACCAGCACCTCTCACAGTCCTCTGGGGTCCGCGACACAAGCGGGAATGCTGCATTCATCTGCAAACAAATCCTCTCCCATGTCTCATGCTTAGTTTTGCTTGAAATCCTATTGCCGAAATCACTTTTATTATGGTTTTTTTTTTCTTTTTCTAGCACCAACTGGGCCAGCAGCAGTAACTGATCCAGCGTCCAGTTGGGCTTTCTTTTCCATTTTGGCGAGTTCATAATCCACCGTCATTCAACTATACATTACTTCAATAGGAGCAACATGTCCTTGCTTTATATAGTATAGTTAGGCTAAAAGAATGTCAATTAACCAAGCAAGCGTTAATGCAAGTGTCATTTTTCATTATTAGGCAAGTTAAGGTTTTCATTAGGATATTAGGCACCATTCACATATAGCGCCTAAAAACCCAAGGCGCGCGTGATTCTTCCAGCGGTTGCGCTTCCGGTTGGTTCTTGTCACGCGCACCACTCCATACGGACGCGCTTGGAAAAGCGGGCGCACATATCGTGTGCCTACATTTAAAATAACGAACTTAAGCGCGCAAAAGACGCGATAAGTGTACACTGCAGGCCCTTAGGCAACCTTGAATAATTTCATTCATGACTTTTCTCTCTCTGCCTTTTTAGAATTACACTTCAGCTGGGGCCTGCACAAACATGTCATTATAATAACCTATGCATTTCGATGACATTACTTTTTTTCTGATTATTATTTTGTGTAGGACACAGACATATTTAGATGTCGTAATTCTATGATTTGTTGCTGTGTTATGTTCCGCATGATGGCCCTGTCATCTAACAACCAATCACCGTGATCATTGCAAGGAAGCTCGTGCATGAAAATTGACGTCATCCATAGCAACGAAGACTCACTTAGTTTAGGAGTTGTCATTTTTCCTTACTAAGAGTAGGTCTGAAAGGCGTTGTGAATAACTTTTAAGAGAAATCTCTTAGCTAAAATATTTTAGTGTGATTTAGGTGTACTCCTAGCCTGACTACGTCAGACTTCCTACTTCCGCTAATTTCATTTCGCTCCTGTAGTCAGTCTGAGATAGCGGCCTATCTTTCAGTTTTCCACCGGCCTGAAAACAGCCGGCCAATCAACGAACAGAGGGCGGGCTGAGAGCCGTGACGTAGACGCTAAGCGCTGAGTTTTACATTGTAGGTTAGAGAAATTGAAAACCGAAACAACCGCAAAAATGGGAAACAAGACACGGGATGCAATTCGCCCTGTTATGGAGAACATTCCGGGTTTTTCAAACTGAAGCAAAAGTCGTTTACAGCAATGTTCACTACAGTATTTTCGCTCGCATCATCAAGTGTTTACAGCAATGTTCACTCCGCTATTTCACTCGCATCATCAAGTGTTTACAGCCAGGACCGGCGCGTGCACTTCTGTCGCTCTAGGCGAAAAGCAATTTTGCTGCCCCTCTATTTGCAACGTATACCAGCAACAACCACAGATGCAGCCGTTTATTTTTGCAAATCATACATTCTAACAAGGAAAAATATTAACACTTCAAGCTTACACATTTAGGCTACCCAATTTTGTTCAGGCTAATTGTAGTAATGACGTGATCAGACCTGTTTGGCCATACCTATATGAATAATATGCATAACTGTAAGCAGTGTTCGAACTATACCGTGTCCTTTGGGGGGAGCCCAATTTCGTACACTTGGGCGTGCAGAGGATTTAAGCACCTTTCAGACAGAACGCGCAATGTGCGGCACTATGAAACCCATTCATTTCAAGGACTTCCAAAGATACTAAACAGCTACAAATGTATGCAAGCACTATATACAGGATTCACCGTATTGACACAAATTGATAAGTCAAACAGCAAACAGCCATCCACAAATAGTCTATAAATAGGCTGTGTTTGAGTTCACCTGAACAAGGGTTAAATTACTCGTCGGCTACAGAAGATTACCATAATTCCTTCGTTCAATTAGGCCTAAGACATCGAGAGTCAAGCAGACCTATAACAACCCAGCCACAACATATAATTGGGAATAACGTGCTTTACCTTAACACAGAATGGATTTCAAAGACTTGCGCAGATCAATGGCCTCCAACGTTTTATATTTTTTCTATGAATCTTTGAGTTAACATGCATTAAACGTGATTGGAATTTGCACTGCAGCGCCACCATACCTTGATGCTCATGACAAGAATAGCATGTATAGTTACCTTTATTGAAGTGTATTAGGTTTAAATTGCCATCATGCACGAATTAAAAATATTTTTGATATTTTACACATAATACTGCAATTGCACGTCAAAATACAACTTTGTGAATATATTTTGAGACCCCCCAAAATTTCACAAATAATGTTTTCAGGGGAGCCCATGCCATATTAAGGGGAGCCGAGCTCCCCCTGAGCTCCCCCGTAGTTCGCACCCTGACTGTAAGGACATAACTTACCCCCATTCAACGTCACTTCTCTGTATTTTACAGCCATGAAAAGAACTTCGGTCTCCTCGGCTGTGAACGCTCTTATTATCATATTATTATTATTATCATAATAATAACAACAATCCACCATATTTCGTTTCGACATCCTGCTGCATTAAGTCCCAGATATGTGATTCATGAACGATGTCTGTTCATTGCGTATGTCACGTGACAAATGAACGCAAGACTCGGAAGGTTAAGTGATTATTTATGTTCTCTGTAAATAATTTTTTACTGCATTATGATTTCTTAATTCAGAATATGATCAACATTGCGTTGGTGGATGTGATTGGGTAATTGGCTGTTAAAATTATCGAATGACTCGGAGAGTCAGTAAAATGAACTTCCATATTAACCAGTCATGACTTACACGAGAGCAGGGGGCTCGGGCTCTGGTGCTGCGGGGCGGCGATCAGTCATGACTGGTGAGAGCAGGCACACCGACACTGCGGGCGGCCGCAGCTCAGCAAATCATATAAATAGCCTAGTTTGTGAATTGTTCATTCCGGTTGGCACACATTTTGCAGCCCTTACAAAAGTGCCGCTCCCTGTTTACAGTGGAAGTTCTGATCATAGATTTGAGTTCAATGCATAATGTCTGTGGTTCGATGCGGATGTGTCGACGCGTGACATACATCATAAATAAACTTATCTGATTGGCTTAAGGGTAACCAATAATTTTAAACTTCAGAGAAGCGCCCCCTAGCGAGAGAGAAAACACTTCTCTATTATGCCATTCCAGACTCTGTCTATGAAGCAAAGTGAAGTAGCAGAGTCTGGTATTACCAGAGTACTCCTAGTTGTAAGATAAAATTCTTTGTGAATACGGCCCCTGTTTATTATTATTATTAGGGCCAAAGCCCTGAAAGGGTACAGAGCCCTATTGTTTTCCTTAGGATTATTTATTAGGGCCCAAGCCCTGAAAGGGCGCAGAGCCATATTGTTTTCCTTAGGATTATTAGGGCCCAAGCCCTGAAAGGGCGCAGAGCCCTATTGTTTTCCTTAGGATTATCAGGGCCCAAGCCTGAAAGGCGAAGGCCCTATTGTTTTCCTTAGGATTATTTTATTAGGGCCCAAGCCCTAAAAGGGCGCAGAGTCCTATTGTTTTCCTTAGGATTATCAGGGCCCAATCCCTGAAAAGACAAAGGCCCAATTGTTTTCCTTAGGATTATGTTTTTCTATTATTAATATTAGGGCCCAAGCCCAGAAAGGGCAAAGGACCTATTGTGTTGTGAGGATTATTTATTAGGGCCCAAGCCCTGAAAGGTGAGTTTTACAGTCAAGTTTTATGCCAGGCCATCAGGAAGTCAGCTATTTAGGGTTGTTTGGAAAAGTATCCCTCCTAGAATATTGATTCAAATTCCACGAAACTCTGTCAGCGTGAAGTCAATACATTCAGGATGAAAACTTGCCAGGAGATTTTTGATATCTCTAACAGTTTGGCCGTGGCGAGGAAACGAAATTATGGCGAGAAACCTGAAACAGGAAGTGTGATGTAACTTCAGCATACATTAACTGATCTTGATGAAACTTCAGCAGTGTGTTCGCTGTAAGAGGCCGGTCACATGGATGTGACTATTGTAAGTCAAAGTTATAGCGCCACCAACTGGCAGCAGGAAGTGTGTCACTTTCTAAACACTTTAGTTTTATCTACAGTAACAAAACTCGGTATGTATATTGTACTCTTTGAAGCCAAACAGCTTTCTAATTTACAGTCATTAGCGACCGCCAACAGGAAGTCAGATATTTTGGTTTGAATGTGGTCATTCTCTCTCTGAGCCTACATCTCTGTGTCTGTGGCTGTCTGTGTGTGTGTGTGTGTTTGTAGGGAGGGGGGGAGCTTGATTAACCATTTCACTGCTGTGTGGCCTGCATTAAAAAATTAAATAAATGTCTTAAGCCTTGTATTTTTTAAATAAGTTTTTGATATCAATATAGTACATAAAGCTTTTTTTTAATCAGGTATGGCTATTATATTTATATATAAATATATTAGGTATGTGGCTGTGAGGATATTTTCTCACCAGTTAATCGAAGTGTGACACCAGCGGGGGCTTTTAAATCGCTAATATAAAAGTGAAAGTAAAGGCGCTTTTACACAAAATATCCCATCATATTTTCAGTCAGCTCTTCACTCTCATGATTAATGATATTGACTCCTGTTGCTGATCTTTGCTGCAACTTTCGTTCAGCTCACAATTTTGTAAGCAAACACGTTCAGGTTTTAAAGGGGTGATGAACTGAGAAATCAAATTTTCCTTGAGCTTTTGACATCTAAGAGGTCATCATATTATAAGAATATCCTGTAAGTTTCAGAACTGAAAACGACCTTGTTTAGTCCAATAAATGCTTTTATTGACACCAGCCTCAACAAACGTCTTGTTTTTGAAAGTGTGGAAGTATGACGTCAATGACGCTAAAACCCAACCCGCTCATTAACGCGGACTTCAACACGGCCGGTTCATTTCACCGAGGATTGTTTTGTGAACAAGACAGGTCGAGACTGGATTTACAGACCGATTAAGAGAAAAGAACGGTGATATGCCGTTATATTGGATCTGACAGGAATTGTGCAACACACGGACTCTGGGGTCGAACATGTATGGGCGAATGCGGTTGCCATTTGACAACATTGGACGTTTTCCCACGTGCACTGACGGGTGAGTTAAACTCATTATAATATAAGAGGGAGAAATGAAGACGACACAGATATGCATTTTGTGTATGACCTAGAAGTATTTATTCTCAGGGATGGGCATTTTTCTAAAATATTGCATTCGAATATTCGGGCTCATAAAAATTCAAATATTCGAATATTTGATTTATTTAAATTATGTTTAACAAAAAAGACGTTATTTTAATTTTTTTTTACGTTTTTGTCACCATTTCTGGACAAGCTTACAATTAGGCAATACACAACAAGCTTACAATAGTAATTAAAGTTTTCTTTTAGTTGAAAACATTAAACAGTAGGCCTATGAGTAAACAAAATATATATATAAAAAAGCATTATTAAAAGCACGCTAAAGCAGCGCGAGCAGAAAAAACCCTAATAAAGCAGATTGCGTCAGATATCGTACAGAACGTACACCTATACACACGAGTCAGCAAATGATTGATCTTTATATTGTTTCACGTTTATGTTGAGAAAACAATAATATCTAACGTTACATGCAGGGGCGTCGCCGGATGCCAGCACTTTATGCTCGAGTGAGAAAAGATGCCGCGCTGACAGACGTTTCAGAGACACAAAGATAACGGTGTTTCTAACAGCACTTTGCATTTTCTGTTCTTAAACCGGTCTCCCCCAACGAAACTTAAAATAAGTGTGTCTCAAAATCATTTTGCTATTAGATAAGTTAACATCTTTGATCACGCGGGGTCCAGCTGCGCTTACCTGCAGTTGTGATGCAATGATGAACAGCTGTCTTTCCTCACTCGACTGTTTGGATTTCATGTGATTTCTCATGGTGATGATATCATAACTCAGATTAATTAGTTAATTTGATCAAAAGTCATTCCGTTTAGTAAGATCCTTTTCAAGTAATGTTTATTCCCAACTTCGCGAGGCAGACGACACCATTATGTGATCAAATACAGACAACTTGTTAACACACTCCACAGCGCCATCCAGAGCATTTAATTGTAACTGCGAGTTAGTTCTTTAGGATTTATCATGGACTCAATGCATTTACGGCCAGCAAAGCAACGTATTCAAAATTCGAATAGTATTTTATTTTTCGAATAATAATTACATATCGAATATTTGAAAATTTGAATATTCGTGCACATCCCTAATTTATTCAGCGATTGGGGTTTAAAGTTAATCTGTACGAACATCGATGTTGTACGGAACATGATTAGTCTATCGTTACCTTCTATATTGGATCCAACAGGAGTGGTGCAACACACTTATGGGAGTAATATTTCTATTTTAGAAATAATAATCTACTCGGCTAGCATTGCATTGTTACAGATCGTTTGATATCTAATAATTATGTGTATGTGTCTACAAGTATCCGTTGTATTCGAGGTGCTGTTGGTTCATTGTCCTGCGATTCGGGATCGGACTCTGGGTATGGGCGAATCATTCGGTTGCCATTTTACAACAGTGGTTTTCAAAACAAATTCCCCACGTGTATCGACTCGAAACCGACGACAGAGTTGAAGCTCATTATAATATGCAAAACTGTTATCCACTCACAGCAGTGGGCATTTACTTCCTAGTCTTCAATGTGATACGCCCATAAAATCCGAGCATGTTTCAAGTAGGCTGAAAAGTAGGGAAGAAAATAGCCTGTTAATGTTAATAGCCTAATTTTTGATACTGTTGCCGTGGCAATGCATCAAACTTTAAAATTATTTTAGGATACTTTTGAGACTTGACAGACATGTCACATTTATTAGCCAGTAGACATGTGCAAAGTTTCAGAAACGGGCGTGGTGCAGGGGCTAAGTAGCGGCACCTTTTGACAAAAGTGAGAGTTATGGCTCGTTTCCACTAGTGGTACGGTACGGTCATGTACCGGGATTCAAACACTTGTCCATAAATAACACTTGTCCAAATAACAACTTTCGTGCTCTAAGTTTTATGATAGCCCAACAGAAAGTCGACTATTATGGGTTGTTTGAGTAAACGCATGCGTTGTAATTTGATGTATTTCTCCAAGGATATTTATTCAATCACAACCAAACTCTGTGTGCATGAAGTCAGAGACATTGAGGATGCTAAAATTCTGGGGAGGGCTGGTGTCTGTGTTTTATGTGTGGCTGGCTTGATTTTGATTCTGTATGAAGTCCTTGTCTTTTTTTGTAAATGACAAAATATGCATATAACCCCATCTTTTAAATGTATAGTTTGCTTTAAATAAAAGTAAGATTGTATTTGTAATTGAAGTTGAATGAATTTAAAATTCATGTGCTATATTTAAATATATTTGTTTTCCTTAAAATTTTAAAACACTAACCTCATTCTCATCTGAATTACAAATAATTTTTTTCTGTATAAAATAACACTCTGACTAAAAACACATTTGATGTTTCTTTTTTAATCACTGTAGAATGTGTAACTTAAAAATAAACAGATTAGTGCTCTGTTTGAGGACAATCCTGTGTGGGGAGGGGGCAGGGGATTCTCTGTTGGGTCAGAGAAATAAGATAAAATGTGTTGTTTATCTTCGTTATAAAGATAAACAACAAATCCATGATGATCTATGACAAAAATGCTATTATAAACTAGATGAGTGGATAATACACATTGCTCTTTGTATTGTTGTAAAATACATTCCTGAAAACAAGATAACAAAAATCTAAAAGATGAACTATTTTAGATAGAGCCATGGCAACTATAAAATTGAGAAAACATGTTTTAAATTTATAGCACAGATGTTTAATGAGGCAACAACATATAATAGATAGGACAGAACTAGGGATATCTGGAGTTATGTTTGGACTTCATCTTGACTGACGTCTGCGTGTGTATTCGCAGCCTTTTGTTTTATGCAAATGTAAGTTGTAATAGTTTATTATGTGTACGTCTATATCTGATTTATCGCATTATGTTAAAAATTGAAGCGTGATCTTTACCGTGCGCAGCTCAAACGGCAATGCACGACTAATAATGACTATTGGGAGTGTCATATATTACATAACATATAAAGAGAACAATATTGCAATAAAACGTGGTGAATAATTTGGGTTTAGTTGTCCTGTCGCGTTGTTCCAGGAAGAGCGTGTGCACAACATTCAGTCATTTTGGAATGGCACGTAACTTGGATCAAGTTCACTTGTGCATTCACGTCATTTTGTGAAGATATTATTTGTAATATTATGTTCATTTTGTATATCTGACTAATCTCATATCGTTTGTGTTTCTTTATTTAAATAACGAAAGGGCTCCGCGGTTATTAATTCAGTGCGCGCAGCTCAACCAGCAATGCACTAACGTTACTAATAATAACAATGATTAATTTGTGACTGTCAGCTTAGATAACATCAGAACACTATTTTATTAAATCGTTGTGAATTCATTGGGTTTGGTTGCTGTTTTCAGTGCGCGTCCACAACATTCTGACAAGCACGTCACGTTGGTGAGGTGACACGTTTGAGTCGTAATATTTGATTATTGAATAATTTAATTTAATTATCTATAATATTAAAACATTTTACAATCTTTTTTAGATTAAAGCCCTTTATTTTTTAGCCCTTTATTTAGATTAAAAACAATTATCTTTAATTTGGTAAGGAAAATAGCATTTTGAGCAGTATTTGCAGAGACCCTGTCCAGCTGTTGGTCATACTCCACCCAAGTGCTGCTACTAATGTTTAATTTTTTTTTTCATCCAAGTAGTTTACCAGATAGATTATTATATGTAGACTTAATATATTAAGGCTAAGCATACCCATATGAATTTTTATTAACATTTATTTTATCTTGCTTAATGTTTGCAACAGGTGAGCCAGTGCAGAAATATTTTTTATGTATTTAGATTTTCTGTGCATAATTTATTTTGTTAAACTACATAAATGCCACTCTGTACCATATCCCAACTGTTACAATAAAACACCATTTGAGCAATATAACATGCATTTTTATTCAGTATATAAGCAATTTTTGCTTCTTATGTTAAAGACTCTATTGATACAGTGAGAAATGTACATTCTCAGGAAATCTCCGCTTATCAGTTAATCGTTAATCGAATCGATAGGGTCAATCAATTAATGATTAATGAATTAATCGATAATTTGCATCCCTAGACAGAACAAGAAAGTCTATTAATAAGCTTTCATTGCATCACTGCATTATGATATGAAAGGCTCCAATACAGTGCGGCACAAAGCGATTATGTGCAATTCGAGCGGAGAACGATGTGCTTGAAGCCACACAGTTACAGCGCGCAGTGTGTCGAGTCCGCATTGAAAAGTTCAAAGCACAAAGGAAATGCATATTTATGGACAGTGTATTATACAGTATCTATCTATGCAATAGTTTGAGCCTTTTTTAACAGTTTTAAATTTCAGTTACTGTGCGCATGAAGAACAATTATAGTGCTCTGACTCTACTCTAGTGTTGTGAATGGAGAATGACTGACAGCCGCAGCAGAGGGAAAAGTTTACGTGATCTTGAATTTAATGACTAATCTCTCTCTATAATATTAATTTCTATCTCACATAATGGCTTCAGAACACTTATAAAGTGCATGAAAACTTTATGGTACTTTAGAAAGTATTTGTGCCTTTTGTGGGGCTTAACAATAACAAAGAATAGTATAAGCACAATATCGGATTTGAATCAGCCTCGTCTGATCGTCACCGATCCGGCAAAAATGGCATTATCGGAAACCAATACCGATCCTGAGTATTCGGATCGGCACATCCCTAACTACTATAATGTAAACACATGTAGATGTAGACCTGACCTTTCAGAAGGTTGCTCACGCATACTTTGTGGTTGATATGTGCCCTCGATGTGCATTTTTGCAGACCCCCCACTGATGCAAGCTCTTCAGCACACTTATTTTGGACAGTCAAAGCAGTGTTATGTGTATATATATATATATATATATTAGGGGTGTAACGATACACAAAACTGACGGTTTGGTTTTCCACGGTTTTGACGTCTCGGTTCGGTTCGGTTTAGAAAGCTAAAATGGCTTTTTTTTTAAACAGTGGTTTAATGAAAAAAAAGACTTTGTCTTTAAATTAATTCAGTTACAATTAAACATTTCACAAGGATTAAAAAAAATCTGCTAATGCTGTGAACTATATTGAAGGCTGCACGTTACTATAACATCTAAATGTTGTAGCCTAGACTTTTAACCTAAATTCAGATGCCATTTATTTTTTAGATATAATAATCAACACACAACACATTGTATGAAAACATGTAAACTGAACATAAGGCAGTTTTTACATTAACTTGTGTTTTTACTCTAATAATTTACACAGTTGTCATTTTCATGAAAGATATTTTAAACATAAATTAAATAATCAAGATATCATTAACAGGTTAAGTAAAATATAATATACAGGCTAACATAGTGCATTTATTTAGTGCAAAGGTTCATTGAAGTTGTGAACACTGAATCACTTGCCTGCTGAGGTAAATATAATGCTAGTGACAAGCTAAAGCTTTGCTGTTTTATTGACGTCTTTCCGCGGCTGAAACACTGATTGAGCGATTACACGAGTTATGATGCCTTTCAGTAAGTATACTGTATCGTTCAACATACCTTCAGGTGTCTTTTCTGTAACTGAGGAAGAGATGGTCGCGTTTACTCGCGCGCGCGCTGCCGCTTGAAATGAGGAGCCTCAGTAAGCGATCTGTCACGTCACATCAAAGAGCGCCAAAACGCCATTTATTGTTTGAATTTCGTGATCAAATAGACAGAATCTGAAAGATTACACCTTGCTTATTATCGAAAGTAACAAAACACGGAGCTTGATATTTGGTGTTAATGGTGGTTAGGCTACAAAACTGAATTCATTGTGTACTGTTTACATAAGAAATGAGGTCCATGAAGCCGGGCTGGGCGGGCCGGGGTAGAAGGGGGCGGGGCGGGGCGTGTTCGGTACGCGATGAACAGTATTCGCGATTCGAATCGTGAGTTCAGTATCAGCGGTTTTTTCGGTTCGAGTTCGAAAATCGTTTACACCCCTAATATATATATATATATGTGTGTGTGTGTGTATGTGTGATCTAGGAAAACCCACCAGATGGTGAAATTTTACATATTACAGGTTTTGAGACCATATTAAAGCTGGGTTCAAGCCCTTTCCAAATGTGTTTTTATTTCTTTTATCATTTGTCTGTAATAAAAGTTATGGTTATCTGAAGTTGGCTGATCGCTATGATTTTCAGAAACGGAATTCTGAGAAAAACAGGTTTAATTAACTGTTCCGTCCTGCTAGCAGGACGACTGGTGCTCGCTTTTGTATCGCCTTTTTTCATATCACATATTTTAATAATCATCATAGATTAGTTATTATTCGAAAGCCTACAAACTCTAAATTCATCCTGTGAAAACCGTTTTGAAATTGGACGATTAAGAGGCGAGCAAGGTCTTTTAAACGAGCAGCTTCAAACTCTGTTATTCTCTTGTGCTCCGCATCACACCACACGAATAACGCTGGATAAAAATAAATAAATAAAAACTTGCGTGCTGTTGTAGTTCACCCAGGACTGGACTTTATTCTGTTATGTGGTTTATTTTGAAAGGTGAACTGTCTTTGTAGTGTTAAGAGAAGGAGAGCTAAACAGGAGATATGTTTTTGCCCCTACGCTCCGCCTGCATGTTCTTAAAGGTGCCATCTGCCATAAAAAAAATCAAATCATACTCCATATTCCATACCAGATAGGGGCAGTATGCCTCCAGAAAGTGAGTTGTGCGAAAAGCTCAGGCTATTATTTGTAGTTTTACGGTATTCATTTTGTTCATATTACATTTTTATTGTTAGTTGAATTGATTTGAGAGCATTCGCTGATGTTGACCAAGCTAGCGCCATTCAGAGATGCCATTACATTTGCAGCCTGACTCATATGAGTATTCAATGTGCGGCAACATTCTGTGATGTGCGAGCAGCGCCAGGGACAGTGTGTCTGTTAAGAGTGAGCGGGAGACACACATAACCTGATTTATAGAGAGCCTAAGTCCCTCCCCTTCCGGTCGAACCACCATGGGACCTTATGTTCGGAAAAATATTGAATGGTAGTCAATGGCGACAGATAACAAATATTTTGATTTCGTTTAAATTGATCCCTGAATTACACATATGATGTTTGTCAATTTAAAAGACACATTTTAAAGTCAAGAAAGTCGCAGTTTGATGTAAAACTGTTGAGATATAAGACTGTGAAAATACGTAATTACAAAGACTACAAACCCCAAAGGCGCACATTTTCTCTCAATGAATGAAGCGAACTTTACTGAAGCTGTGTCATAGTTTCTATAGTCTTCCGTTATAATCGTAACGTTACCGTCATGAGTGTGTAATTCCAGACTGCACACACACACAGCAGCTGATCTCGCTTGTTGTTTCGCCTCCCGGGAAATGTAGTTCATTGAGGGTTTTTCACATAAAACTAAAAGTTACTCTTCTGTTTTATGACGCACTGCGACTTTCTTGGCTTTCATAATTATCTTTTAAATTGACAAACATCATATGTGTAATCCAGGACACAGTTCAGACGGAATAAAAGATAAGTTATCTCTCGCCATTGACTACCATGCATTGTTTTTCCGAAATAAGGTCCCATGAACCGGAAGCGGAGGGGCGGGACTTAGGCTCTCTATACGAGGTTTAACTGGCCGTGTGACAAAGCTGGAATTAGATGGACACGAGTGCGAGTTTGCGGGCAAATTTAATAACGTGGAAGCGTTGTTAACTAACTGATCCATATATAAGGCGCTCCAGATTATAAGGCGCACTGTCGTTTTTTTGAGAAGAATAAAGTCTTTTAAGTGTGCCTTATAGTGTGGAAAATACGGGGTAGTTATGATACATAAAAAAATCTCAGCTCTCAGATTCTGTCAACTTTATTACGCAATTCAAACAATACATACACTTTTGGTGCTTGTAAATGTTACACGACAGATCCCTAGCGCATGTGAACCGAACACGAACACTGTTGAAAGATATAGTATGTTTACAACTTACCAGAATGTATTCCTCATGCATAATATCGACCAATCATTTTTTGAACTCTTCCCTGAACTGAAATGTAGTAGTGGGCTGTACTTTCCATACAATTGACATCAGGTTCAAGGACACCCACAAGCCGTGTGTGTTACTCGTGTATTTCAGTTCGGGTGGTGGTATGTTTTCCTACTCGATAGCGCCTCCCATGGCCCAAACTGGTATTATGACAACTGCCGGGCTGGGGCTAGTAATTTAGCATGCTAATTCAGGTTTATCTTGGCAGCACTATAACTTGTCATTTTTTTAATGACATCATTGACCTTATTTCTTTCTCATTCTTTTGATTCGTGTAGTTAATTTTTTAGATATTTTAACTTCAATTAATACAGATGGCACCTTTAAAGAGAAAAACAGTCTTTTCAGCTGGACATTATAAATCGCTATTTTTCTGCACTAAACTACCTAATTTTCCCAATATATATTCCAGAGATGATAAACAAGATGTTATACCATCCCATCCCATACCAACTTTATTTGTAAAGCACATTTAAAAACAACCGAGGTTGACCAAAGTGCTGTACATTAGCATAATTTCAGACATGTGAAAAACATGTAATTTGTAAAAACATGGGCAACAACAACAAGCAAGCAATTAAAACAATAAACAGACAAAAAAAAACTATACAAGGTACAACTCTCAAGCAGGTGTAAATGCCAATGAATAAAAGTGCGTCTTAAGTCGTGATTTAAAAATGTGCAGGCTAATCTGACATGCAGAGACAGATCATTCCACAACCTTGGGGCCACAACTGAAAATGTTCGATCACCCTTATTTTTGAGCCGCGTTCTAGGGACAGAAAAGAGTAGCTGGTCAGCGGACATTAATGACCTCGGAGGAGCGTGTATCTTCAGTAGTTCGGAGATATAAACTGGGGCTTGACCATTAAGAGATTTAAAAACAAACAACAGAATCTTAAAATCTATTCTAAAACAAACTGATAGCCAATGAAGGGAGGCAAGAATAGGCGTAATGTGATCTCGTTTTCGTGTTCCGGCTTAGGACTCGTGCAGCAGCATTTTGAACCATTTGTAATCTGGAGAGGGATGTCTGGTTAATAGGGCTTGAACATTAAGGCTTGTTCGCTTGCCCGGGACAAGTGGATTTTTTGTAGGACAAGTAGAAGAGAAATTCAGTTGTCCAACCGGACAAGTTAAATTTCAAACAAAATAAAATGGCATGTTACTTCACGTTATGTGCCACTCGTTACGCCTATCTTTCCCGGCCGAGGACCGGTTCTTTGGCTGTCGAAACACAAAGAACTGGTTCGCGCGCAGGCACCGGCTTCCGAACCGGCTCTCAAAATGCTTTGGTGGAAAAGGGGCTAGTGAGAACTGCTGGATACATTATGGAAATGGAGGGATCAAAGGCTGGGAGTGAGATGCTAGCCCTAATGGTGCCACGCCTCCTTGACAAACTTATTCAGTTAATAGAATGTATATGGTCAGTTACCCTATATCAGTTGAAATGGTTCTAAGTTAGCCTTCTGTGATGGCTCTCTAGCCTGTGGAAAAGACAAACTGGTTCTTTGAAAGCTCGTCAGTCGAACCAACTCCGAACCAGCACTAGCTCTGGCTCTGAACCAGCACCTGATTCTTTTTGGTGGAAAAGGGGGGTACCTGACAGAGAATGTTGCTATAGGTCTCCTCTCGTTTAGTTGAGAGTTATCCTAGCTGAGATCTCTAGTGCCCTGCATGGTTAGGCATTAGAATCAACTTCGCCTACTCTCATTATGGAAAGTTGTTTTGCTGAGGCTCATCAGAGCTTCTTCATATGGGCCTTGCCATGAAATCACTCTGCTTGTCCACCAAAATGTATTTTTTAGAAATTATTCAGTTTATATTTTAGAAATCTGAATAGAGGAAATAGTATGTAAACAAATATTTTTCATAGTCTTTGCTTTTTTCCTCTCCATACTTTGAGACCTGGAAATAAATCAATTTAAATTCCATACTTTTTCATTCTCTGTAGGAACTAGTGATACATGATGGATTTCGGTTATATCTGTGGACGCTGCAGATTAATCCACTGGTCGGATGGGTCAAGTAATAAAACATACCATTCCATAAACTGAAGGTGGGTCATGAGAGACAAAATCATTAATGTGTTGATTTTAATAGACACGGAACTCTCATTTCAGTTCCAACGTAAAACTGTTCAGTAAAAGATCAGTAAAACTCAACAAATGTCTATCACTCTTTTACTTTCATTTTCAACAATATCTCTTCAGGGAAAACCAATCAAGGAAATCATGCCTAGAGAACATCCCAGTGGTCATTAAATAAAACACAAAGGAATCTACAAGAGACATTTCTTAATAACTTAACTAAAAATACAGTGCACAAGGTTCAGAGAAATTTTGGTAACACTTTAGTTTAGGGTCCAATTATCACCATTTAACTAGTTGATTATTAGCATGCATATTAATATTGACTGTTTATTTGAACTAATAAACCACATATGTCATATTCTGTGCATGCATTTATGTATTTCCTTAATCCTACATAATTTCTACCCAATGCCTAAACTTAACTACCTTACAACTATTTCATAAGCAGTAAATCAGAGTTTATTGAGGCAAATGTCAAAAGACTATACTGTGTGTTGATCTTCCAGATGCAACACTGAACATTTAAGTTTCATTAGCGGCAGTTTGCACATCAGCTTAAGAAATACTGAGTTTGTATCACTGTATCACATGTATCACATGTATCACCGTCATTGTGATGTGTGTGGAATGTGTAACGTGACTTTATATACTTGAAATCTCAGAAATGTATACCATTAACTTTTTTTTGTTTGTTTTTCTCAGCTAAGCACAACAAATAGAGGAACAAGCTGTAAGCTGTCAGTCAGTAACTTTTGTGTGCAATCTAAAATTTCGTAAAAACTAACTAACTAACTAACTAACTAACTAACTAACTAACTAACTAACTAACTAACTAACTTATACTTGATTTTAAAGGAACATGCCGACTTTTTGGGACTTTAGTTTATTAAATAGAGCCTTACATAGTTTATGTAAAAATACAAAATATAATTGTATGGTCTTTTTAAGTAATGTTTAGTTAACCAGGAAAATTAAGTGTTACGGTCATAAATTTACATTTGATGTGTATAAAAATTGTGAGGACCCCTCATTTTAAAACACCACCACACACCACTGAATTTGTTAACAATTCTTAATATTTTTAGACAGTATTATTTAAGCATAAACATCATCCATTCATCCTATTAGCTTGAAACTTGACAAAAACAGCTTCTGTAAATATCCTTTGTGTCATAAAACAGCTGAAAAATTATCAATTATAAGTTTATCAAGCGAATGAGACTACTTTTTGTGCGAAAAAAAACATAAATAATGACTTTATTCGACTGTTCCATTACTTCCTTATGGGCACATGCGCGAGAACTGAGATGACGACGTTCTTCTCGAGTACTTCTGTTACCGGCTGCTCAACGCTTAGGAGTATTACCACCACCTACCGTATTAGATGATGATCGCACTCTGGCTATATCAGCACATCATCTTATACGGTAGGTGGCGGTAATACTCCTAAGCGGTGAGCAGCCGGTAACAAGAAGTACTCGAAGAAGAACGTCCTGATCTCAGTTCTCGTGCATGCGCCCATAAGGAAGTAATGGAACAGTCGAATAAAGCATTATTTGTTTTTTGTTTTTTTTTTGCACAAAAAGTAGTCTCGTCGCTTGATAAACTTATAATTGAGCCACTGTAGGCACATGGAATATTTAAACATTTTCTTTATTGACTTTATATGGGCTGTCAAGAGCCAGTCCCTTAGGAAGTCTATGGAGGAGTGATCCAGCTCTCAGATTTAATCAAAAATATCTTTATTTGTGTTCCGAAGATGAACGAAGGTCTTACGGGGTTGGTACAGCATGGGGGTGAGTAATTAATGACTTAATTTTCATTTTTGGGTGAACTAACCCTTTAAAGCTCACTTTAAAACACTTTAAAATATTTTCCTAGCAAGCATACTGGAAGCCAGAGGTGTCAAGTAACGAAGTACAAATACTTCGTTACCTTACTTAAGTAGAAATTTTGGGTATCTATACTTTACTGGAGTAATTATTTTTCAGCCTACTTTTTACTTCTACTTCTTACATTTTGACGCAATTATCTGTACTTTCTACTCCTTACATTTTAAAAATAGCCTCGTTACTCCCATTTAATTTCGGCATTTTTGTCATTCCGGCTTGTCATCATTAAAAAAAATATGACCAATAACACACACGGAGAATAGATCTGAGTCCCGCCCCCTGAACGCTAAACTGATTGGCTTTGTGTTTTCTTTCTAACGTGTGAGAGGCTATCTTTTTTTTACAGTCTATGGAGGCTATAGTTACATTTGGTTGTGCGAAGCGGCAAAACTCCTCTACAGGAAACCTAGAGATGTGGTAAGTGACGGAGAAATAGTCAAGAATACGGGTCAGAATCGCGTCAAATATTGATTTGGGGACAGCCGTTTTTACAATACTGTATGACAATCGCGGGATATGTGGCAAAGAAAATCGCTAGTGTAAGTGCGTGCGTGCGCCCGCGCGCGTGTGTGTGTATGTGAGAGAGAGAGAGAGAGAGAGAGAGAGAGAGAGAGAGAGAGAGAGAGAGAGAGAGAGAGAGAGAGAGAGAGAGAGAGAGTGGTGAGAGAGAGAGAGAGAGTGAGAGAGAGAGACGTGCGTGTGTGTGTGTGTGTAGAGAGAAGAGAGAGAGAGAGAGAGAGAGAGAGAGAGAGAGAGAGAGAGAGAGAGTGTGTGTGAGAGAGAGAGAGAGAGCGAGAGAGAGAGCGTGCGTGTGTGTGTGTGTGTAGAGAGAGAGAGAGAGAGAGAGAGAGAGAGAGAGAGAGAGAGAGAGAGAGAGAGAGAGAGAGAGAGAGAGGGAAGAGAAGAGTGTGTTAGTGTGAGAGATAGAGAGAGAGAGAGTGTGTGTGTGAGAGAGAGAGAGTGTGTGTGTTTGCAACCCTACATTATAGGGTCAAAATATCCCCACAAAGATGGCAATATTCAAAATGTGTTTTCTGTGCTTCATGAAACACATGGTACAAATATGTGGTTACTACTGAGCATGCATTTGCATTGTACTAAAATTGAAATAAAACTGAAATTCATTTTCTATGGGCATATAAGCGGCTGAAACAGGTAGTCTTGCATTTTTTGCATCCCAAAATTTTCAACTAACATTTTATTATAACATTATAGTCATAATGGTCTTTTTTTTTGAGGAGGTGATAGGACCCTCTGGCGCAGTCTAAGCTTTTGTCCTTAAAGGGATAGTTCACTTTGAAATTAATTTTTTATATGTTTTATCTTACCTTAAGGGCATCCAAGATGTAGGTGTCTTTGTTTCCACAGTTTTTTCAATTTTGATATTTTTAGGTCAAACCGTTATTGTCTGTCAGTCATATAATGGAGGTCTATGGTCACCACCTCAAAGAGCATGCACAGAGAAGTCCAGATTAAACATGATTTAATGACTAGTAAATGTAAGTACACACTGATGGCCTAAGACACAAAACGAGCGGTTTGTGTGAGAAACGAACAGTATTTATACCGTTTTACCACAGCCACGTCCAAGTGATCTGAGGGCGTGGGTGCTTCGGTCTGTGCAGCGCCGGAAGTGATCCCTCGTGCGTGAACGTCACTCATTGTTTACACAGAGATTTCGTAAGCGTTACCTTTCACTGTGAAGATCTAAACATATTTAGATATACAGGAAATCGGCAATGGAAGACGATTTAGGTATATCTAAATATGTTTAGTGAAAGGTAAAACTTCCGAAATCTCTGTGTAAACAATGAGTGACGCACACACGCGAGAGATCACTTCCGGGGCTTGCGCAGACCGAAGCGTCCGTGCCTTCATTTCACTTGGACGTGGCTGTGATTAAAAGAGGTAAAACGATATAAATACTGTTCATTTTCTCACACAAACCGCTCGTTTCGTGTCTTAGGCCATCAATGTGTACTTACATTTATGAGTCATTAAATCATATTTAATCTGGACTTCTCCGTGCATGCTCTTTGAGGTGGTAACCATAGACCTGCATTATAATATAAGTATCTCAGGTCTGTCAGTCATATTATGACTGACAGACAAGAACGCTTTGCCCTAAAAATGTCAAAATAGAAAATTCTGCGGAAACAAAGACACCTACATCTTCGAAGGTAAGCTAAAACATATCAAAAATTTATTTCAAAGTGAACTATCCCTTTACAGGAATTATTTTTCCTTACATTACTTTTACTTTTTTACTTTAAGTAGTTTTTGAAACCAGAACTTTTATACTTTTACTTGAGTAAAAAGCTTGAGTTGATACTACAACTTCTACAGAAGTATTTTTAAACCCTAGTATCTATACTTTTACTTAAGTAATGAATGTGAATACTTTTGACACCTCTGCTGGAAGCATTGCCATATATACGCCGAAATCACAAACAAACCAAATATATTAAACGTACAGTCTGCAATTTTTGGCCACCAGGGGGCACTCGATCTAAATAATAACAAAAGACGTACTTTGATGACGTTGGGAAAGAGTATGGGCTCACAGGAGTTGTTGTCGCTGTCCCTGACAACCAGGGAGAGAGAAAGAGCGAATATGGAGCAAACACATCGGAACTGTCATTCCCTTCATTCCTGACTCATTCTAACTATGTATTTTTGACAATCACGTCTTTTCGAACAGAGATATAAATGAATTATCAGACCCCTATTAAATCAATACTCCATCTAGCTAGTATTAATAGAAGTTTAAAAAACACGATCACCTTTTGTTAATAAAATAATTACGTTTATACTATGATATCGTTAGTGAACTGCATGAAGCTACTTTCTCTAGCTCAATTTAGAAGATAGAACAAATTTTAATTTACATTATAGCAACTATACATGAGAGCTAGCCCGTCTGCGTTTCCCACATGACATAATTTCACAAAATATACAGATATAGATATAGTTAACTGAATGGGTGCTTACCTGTTTATTAGAATGCAAGCGAGATCGGCATCTCTCTGTTGCCTATAGGCCTATTTAGCTTGTCAAAGCTCCCTCCATTTTAAAATTACGTGCGGGTTCGGGTCTATATTTTAAATGATCAGCTGGGTCCGGTCTGAATCTATTACTTCGGGTTCCGGGTCTGTTTAACATTGTGTGTAATACCCGTGCGATCGGAGTGCAAAGTGCAATCTCAAGCGCGTGTCATGTTTCGATGGCAACCAGAGCAGAGCTTCCGCCAGACCGCGCTTTACATTTTCTCCTATTTTTATAATAGCATAAATGAGCCATCTTGTTTAATCTTAAAGTTTTGGTGGTCAGATTTAGACTCAACGAAGAGCAGAGAGCACAGATATGATCAAGCTGAACAAGCAACAAGCAATTGTTATTATAGTTCAAAAGGGCAAACAGTTAAAGTTATTATGTGAGTTAACTCGAGTCAGAATGTGCATGTGCAAGGTTGCATTTGTCATCCATCACCGGGACATCAAGTGGACCTTTAAAGCTGAAATAATGAGTGGATTAAGCTTGGAATAACGAGAGAAATAACATGGATAGAACTTTCTTGTCGGTGGATTGTAATGCATCACAGTCAGTCAGGTAACGTTACAAGGAAGTGAGACGACGGCTACTAAAATTAGGTAAGACAAAAAGTTTTATTTTTCGCAACTCGTGTGAAATAATATGTGACAACAATCGCGTCTAGTCGGGTTTGTGTCTTTCTGTCGGGTTCGGGTCCAGTTTTCAAATAATAGATGGGTCCAGGCAGTACATTTATGATTTATGATGGGTCCGGGTCCAACTTTTGAAATGAACGACGGGTCCGGGTCGTTTCGGTGTAGCACATTACAGGTCTCTTTTGGTTCGGGCATGAATTTTTGGACCCGTGAAGACCTCTAAGATGTGGCGCTCCTAACCGCGCACGCGCACAATGTCAGCGTGATAAGCTAGCAAGAGATCTTGCGCATGCAGCCAAACCCCCCTCAAGTTTGTTGCGTCTGCAAAATGATAGCTAATACTTTTTCTTCGTCGTCGTTTTCTTTGCTTTTATTGGTGGTAGTCCGGTGTTCCCCTTTGTGTTTGGCGGTTTCGCCGGGTTCCGCATGAAGTTAGAGAAAATAGAGGAGTCAAAGGTTACATGACGTGATAGACGGGCGACAAAACGGAAATAAAGAAACGGCCCGTGTCTTCGAATTAAACTATACATTTCTCCGGATTTGAAAGTTGGTGGAAACTGCCTGGATAATGTAAGTACATATCTAATAGAAATATATAACATAGATACAGTTATCTTTGCCATTTTTAAAGCAGAAAAAATACATATTGTGACTTTAAAAACCTGCGTTTATTAGTTTCTTGATTAGGGTGAAGAGACGTTATTTTGCTTTGTTACGACGGAGGTTAAAATTGGGAAGTAAACTGGACCAGCGTCTTACAGACGGGCTGGTTCATGTTTACGTTGGAACCATAGACTGTAAAAAATGGAACACGTGAGATGATTGACAGCTGTACAGCGAATGAGAGCGCGCTGACATCAAATACTGATGAAAATTAGGAAGAGGAGACACAGACCTAACAAAATAAAACAAATACTCTACAAACTTCTACACACTATTTATCCCTCTGAATTAATGATTTATGAGTGATGATTTCTATTCAAAACAACGAACGTTACAGACGTATTATTTTGCAATCCTGACATAACTTAAGAAATTAATGTCACTGTAAACCAGTTTAATCATAAACCGTGGTCAAAAATCGAAGCTGGAGCCTTTAATCTTTCTAACGATGCGTGCAATGAGTATTAAATTAAATGTGTAATAGAGGTAGTGCTAGAACGATAATCTGGGATCACCAGTGATCTTTGATGAGAAATACCCAAACTATTTTGGCGGAAACTATCAAATAAATCGTTCAGAAGTGCTGTTTAAATTGATTTTAGTTTGATATTTGGCAAAACTATAGGCAAGTAGTATGTCCACATAGTGCTTTCATTACGAGACCCGGACTAATAAAATGGATAACAAATAGCCTCGCTTACTAACGTTAACCAACAGCGAGTTAATGTAAATTAACTAATAATATCAGTTTTTAAGATTAAATCAGAGAAACTGAACAAGGAACGATAGATAGGGACGCGGAAGCGTCCCACCTTACACAAACTGAGTCATTGCCTGTCTACACATGGTAAACAACCAAATCCAAACCTTTTCAATGCACATCTTCTGTGTCTTCTGTCATCTCCTGTTGTCGGGGTTCCCAGTGTAATTCGGAAGCTGTATTCTGCTGAACAGTAGCTGCGTCTGACTCTGTAATCAGTCACTCGTTAGTAGGAATGGCACATAATGTCATACGTGAATGAGGGAATGAAAACAAAACAGATGAGATCATTCTGGACGCTGACGTAATTACAGTGCGCCAGAGCACTCTCACCATAGCTGTGTCCGAAATCGCGTACAGTATGAATAACGTTAGGTACTACATATAAATAAGAACGTACTTCGCGACAGTTAAAAAAAACTACCGGTAGGTTGTATTTAGATACGGGTAGAATGAATGAAGTTCGGGCGGTGATATTTTTTTCACAGGATGGTAGGGAAAGACTCATCAATATTCATTAGGGAACTCATCCCTGATTGGTCTGATGACCTACCCCTAACCCCGCCCCTAAACCTAACCGTCACTGAGGGTCTGATAACCTACCCTTAACCCCGCCCCTAAACTTAACCTAACCAATCAGTGATGAGTTCCCTAATGAATATTGATGAGTCTTCCCCTACCATCCTGTGAAAAAAATATCGCGTCCGGGCGTACTACATGCGCCATGTTGGAAATGTCACGTGACATACGTTTTTATTTTTTTATTTTTTTATTTTATTCATTTATTTTTTTTTTTTATATATGAAACACACTTATTTACAAAAAACAATTAAAAAAATCTCTCGTTGGGAGACTCATGAGCATAACATAAACATTTAAATTGAACAAAATTCGATAAACAAAATAAATATAAAATGAAATATTATAAGCAAAGGCATTTCAGTCCATAAGGCATGTCAATTAATATATATATATATATATATATATATATATATATATATATATATATATATATTCCCTGTATATACATGGAAGCTTTACAAATTATAATGACAAATATTTTGAGACATCTTTACATGGAGAGTAAATGTTATCACTGGAGTCTTTCAGAAGTTTCAAAGAAGCAACGTATTCCCTCAGTTCAATTTTAAACACTATTATGGATGGATTTTTATTTTGCCAATTGTAATTATGAATATGGTATTTACTCATAATTGTTATGATATTGTAAATTCTAAAAAGTTCCTTCGGAAGGTTTTCGTTACCAAAAAGAATTTGCTTTAACTTCAATTGTAAAATTCTCTACATTTTTATTTCTAGCCAATTCATGATATCTTGCCAGAATCTTCTTATCACTGGACAAGAGAAAAACAAATGTTCAATAGTTTCATCTTCCTGGGAGCAGAACACACATGTCTCCACTTCAAAACCAAATCTCTTTTTAAGCATTGCTGCTGGATAATATCCATTTATAATTTTGAATTGCATTTCTTTGATTTTAGGAGGTATAGGCCATTTCATGAACTTGATGTATTTATTTGTTATTTTGTCACTGCCTTATTTTTATATTTTGGTCAAAATCATGAAATACTCTACATTTTAATATTTTGCTAATACTATTGTTACATTTTTTGCTGTTTAGGGGAATTTGGTTTAGTTGCAATTTAGGCAAATTTACTTGACCTTTGGAATATTGTAAATAGTTTTGTATCATATTTAATAGGGCTATTGGTATTGCTTTACATACCTTGTTATAATCCCTTATTAAACTTTGTATATCAAATTTTGTTTTAAAATCCATAAAACTAAGAAAATTTCCTTGTTTATCTAATATATCAGTGATGAAGATGGTTCCCTTTTCAAACCAATTTCTGAAAAAAAGTGTTTTCCTTCTTATTGTTATCACCATGTGGTGTAAAATTATGAGTAAATACCATCTTCCAGTAATGAAGAACATTTTTATGATATTCGGACAGTTTTACAATTTAGATACCTCGAAATCACACTTTAAAAGGAACTCTAAGCCTCCCACTTTATCAAAAATATTTTTGGGAATATGATACCATAGAGAATCAGGTTTAGAGAGAATCAGCTTTTACCCAGTTAACTCCAAAATCTCCAACCATAGATTCAAAATCAATTGTTTTTAACCCTCCTTTATTAGTCCTTTACAAGTTGTGAGTTTTGGGTGTGTTTTATTACACCAGATGAATTGGTAAATTATAGTATTTGCTTTTCTTATGTTTTGTGAACTAAATATTATATAATATATAATATTTTGTGAACTAATTTTGTGAACTGTTTTGTGAACTAATATAAAGAGAATAGCTTGGATAAATTAATTTAGAAACCCCTTCTGATTTTGACAATATGTCCTAAAATGGTTAAGTCTCTTGTTAACCAATGATTTAAGTTTATTTTTATTTCTTCATATTTCTCTGTGATATTTTTGGATTCTCTTATTGCCAAGTTTTTAGATAGATGAATGCCCAATATTTCACATAATTCTTAACTGGAACCATCTCCAAGGTTTTCTCAGTGCAATTATATAAAGGTAATATTTCACTTTTCTTAAGATTAAGGCAAAGTCCTGATGCTTTGGGAAAAATATAAATCACATTTAAAGCCTTCTGAAGAATTGATTTGTCCTTAAATATCACTGTATCGTCAGCAAATTGGCTCATTTTCAATTCGGTGTCACAAACTTTTATCCCTTCAAGGTCTTTTTTTATTTATTACAATATAGGCCAAAAGCTGCATACAGACAATGAATAATTTTGGTGAAATTGGGCACCCTTGTCTTATTCCACAAGACATTGATTCTTGGAGTGATGTCTGATTGAAGTGAAATATAACTGTATATTTGGTCATAAAACATTCTGATTAACTTACAAAAGTTTTTACCAAACTCAAAAAGTTGGAGCAATTCCAGTAAAAAGTCATGTTCGACAGAATCAAATGCCTTGAAATAAATCAATAAACAATTAGGCTATCAGTGTTAATAAGACTCTGGTAATCTAACATGTCCATAATCAGTCTCACATTTTTATGAATATGTCTACCTTTAATAAAAGCTGACTGAAAATAGTCTATTAACTTGTTCACATTTTTTAAGACATGTTTTACTCTGTTAGCAGAGTAATTCTATAGATAAACCATCAATGCCCGGTGCTTTACCGTTTTTCATTTGTTGTAAAGCTGTTTCGATTTCTGTTAAGGTTACATCTCGTTCTAGTAAAAATGTGTCTTCCTCTGTTAGTTTTGTTACATTTTCGCTTACACATTTCAAAGGCATCACAATCATCTCTCTGAATTTTTTTCTTATATAAGTGCTATAGAATTGACATACTTACTCTGTTATTTTATTTGTGTCTTGAATGATATTTCCATTTTGGTTCAGTTTTGTTATACACTTTTTAGTCTGTCTCCATTTTTCAAGGCTATAAAAATATGATGAATTTTATTTCCCCCTGCTCAATCCATTTGGCTTTTGATCTTAAAAGTAAGTATAGTTCTCTAAGTAGTATATAACATTTAATTGGTTCTGGAGCGTGTGTAACTCTTGTGTCTCTTCTACAGTTAAATTAGGTTTTCCACATAATAAACTTATCTTTTCAACTATTTCCTTTTGTTTACGTTTATGGTTGTCAGCTATTTTCTTTCCAGTTTCAATAGCTTGTTGCTTTACTCAAAATTTAAACCACTCCCATCGACTTATATCTGACGATTCCATGTCATTCATTTCTTGACATATTATTCTGATCTGGCTACAAAATTCTTCGTTCAGCAACAAGGTATTGTTACATTTCCAAATATTGTTTGATGTTTGTATTTGTTTAACTATTTAGAGTGACAACCCAATAAGACAATGGTCCGTGAGATGATTGAATATCACATTTTGGTGCAAGAATAGTAATAGGAGACACAAGCCAATGATCTAACCTTGAGCATATAGTACTGGGCTGATCCATGTAAATTGCATTGTTTTAGGGTGTGTCACTCTCCAGTAATCTACTGTACCAAGTCATTGGATAAACAAATGTCATTATATTCTGGTTGTATCCCCTTAGGAGGTTTTCTGTCAAGCCAGGAATTAGGTGTCACAGTGTCTGTTTGTGTTCCCTTGTTTGTCCACTAGATGTCCTCCTTCCCCACGGTGTCATGTAGCCTACTATCTGGAACTGCATTTCCCAGCATTCTGTCTGTCACTGTCACTTAGCTGTTCATTGCACTCAGCTGTTTCCTGTAATCATTGTCCCAGCTGTTCATTGTTAGTCTTGTTAGATCTGTGTGTATGGGAATGCATTGTCACTTTCCCACCGGAACAACCCCCCTCAGCCTGATTGAGTGGCAAAAGATCTGCTGCGTGACTGGATTTAATAGGGGAAACTGCAAAAATACGACTAAAACGAATAATTTTATCAATTTAAACTAAATGTTGGACTCAATATAGTGTTCCTTACAACTTACTAAAGATCCAGTGATCCATGGATATTGACATGCAGCCAGGAATCGTGTTGCCTGACATTTATGTTTTCCTGATTTCGACACCGGGGAAATAAAAGCAATATAGACGGTTAACATAAAGCAAATTTGCCTGTGAACGCTTTATATAAATACAATATAGGTAGGTCTAAATCCGGGAGATCACTTATATCAGTGTTATATATAGCCTATAAATCATCATATCGTCCAGCCATTAAACTTTATAGTTTTTTTTTTGTCAGTGTTTATTAAGAAACATCCAATAATGCAGAATATGCAATGATAAATGTTTAATTGATGAGTTGTTAATATATATAACAATACAAAATATTGACACAAAATTATAAGATCCACCTTTTGCTGACTGGAGTCCAGTGATCCATTTGCTCCTCTTTCTATAGCAGTCTGTAAAAATATACCTCAGATTTTTGTCAAATCTAGTTGTACAGTCGATCGCAAAGCTCTTTCCCACTTTATATGTGTTGTGTTTGTTTTTTGCGGCATTCACGCTGAAAACATATACAGCCGCTCAGTCTTTTTGCCACTCACTGTGTGACCAGACAGTGACGTCACGCGCATTCCCTCTATTTATTCCCTGTCTGTGTCAGTATATTTTACGGAGTCGTTGTTATGTCTGACACTTCTTGGTTTGTTCCTGATTGTTCCTTGTGTTTCGTTATTTTTGTATTTGGATTGTTTACACGGTATTTGACCTTTGCCTGGACTGGATTTATGCTTTACGGATTACCCATTAAAACACTTTTACTGCACTTGGGTCAATCTTCTGTGTGTATCGTGACATTAGGTGCTATGTTAAAATCACCTCCTATTATTATGCTATCCGTGCCATAAGTTGCCATTCCCTGATAGCTTGAGTTAACTTTAACATCAAATTCCTATTGAGAGACCTGTTATTGTACCCATAAACATTAATCAAAATAATTTTAAAATCAAATACGTCCACCACAACCATTAGCCAGTGACCTGCTTCATCACTTTTATAATCAATAATTTTCCCTATAAACCTAAAAAATAAAATCATCACTCCAGCAGAATGAGAAGTTCCATGTGAATACAAAATATTGTCTCCCCATTGTTGCTTCCAGAATTTTTCATCGTCCTTGTTAGAATGTGTCTCTTGTAACAAAATAAGGTTGGCTTCCTTACCAATTACGCTTAATGTTATTCTTTAAACCTCGAACATTTAAAGAACTAAAAACAATAGACATACAAATGAAACAAAATGCACACTCTTAAATGCGCTTTAAAAAATAGAATTTAAGGCATGAATGAATCCATCATAGAATTAAACTTTAACATTAACAGTAACAGTCCCCTTATCAAACTTTATGAATCCAGGTGATGACACTTCTTCTTAGCCTGTGAAAGGTGCCTCCACTCTTTTTCCATCTATAATAGCCAGCCCGATCTCATGAAAGTTAGTATGTATGGCACGAATGTCATTTCTCGTGGCATTTATACGCCAAAAACAGTTTTTGCGTGTATATGGCACGCGACTTTCGCGTACATATGATACGCACTTTTTGGCGTATAATATGCACGAACTCTCCACCCCCTCCCCCCTAAACCTAACCCAGGGTTTTTTAGTGCGTACCATATACACGCAAAAAACATTTTTGGCGTATAAATGCCACGAGAAATGACACTCGTGGTATAGATACGCATCTTCATGAGACTGTGTTGTAATAGCATACCCTTCCATCAAGTAAGCTTTCTTCCCATTGCGTCTGGGCTCCTGTACCGTCGGATACAGCTTTGCCTGGGCTTCACGATCTTCTTTTGACCAGTCCTGTTTGAATTGGACATGCAGCTCCTTACAGACTCGAACTCCTCAAGATCTCGTCCCTCGTCGTCCGCATGCCAAATTGCATGATGATCAGTCGCGGTCTCATGTTGAAGGAGGGATCATCTTTCTTTCCCAGACGATGGACAGTATCAACCTTGTCTCGTAGTTTTTCCACCGACATCGGAATCACTCTGTGACAATACCGACCACCCTTTCTCTTGTATCCTTGTTTTCCTTCTCCGGTAGCCCAATCAATTTGAGATTCCATCGTCTTCCGTATCGCTCATATTTCCCGCATCTTTCCTTCTGCTCCTTGTTCTCTTTTGTCAGCCAATCCGCTTGCACTTTGAGTTGAATTATTTCATTTTTATTTTCTGTCACCTCTTTTTCATTATTTTGGATGCTTCGTTCTCTTGATTCATCTCTCCTCTTCAGTTTCTTTGGATTTAGATTCTTTAACGGAGTGCACTCCAAGGTTTTGCCGTCTGCACCTCTTCTTCAACAAATTCGTCAAAATATGCCTCACAGATCCCGTCCACACTGTAGTCATGTTCATTGAGGTTAGCTTAAGCTTGGTCCTGGGTGTAACCATTTTTTTCCGAGCATATTATTTAGTGCTTCTTTTTAAAAAAGTGTCTCACAATAGTCTTTTAAGAATGATGATTACCTCGCAATGACTTTAGGGGTGACTGTTGTTCTAAATTAACTGCTTTGGATGTCAAATGGATGTTTCTGTACTTCAGAAAACACACACACACAAACCTATAAACAATGTGTTAGCAGAGTAACCTATGCCAACATGACATCATGACTTTTGCGTAAACATACACATGTTATCTCTATGCATTTTGAGCTATCTGCGTGTATCCGCGTGTATGCGTGTATGTCTACGCCATTAATGTCCAAGTGATTCCGCGTGTCTGTACACGCCGTCAAATGTCCAAGCGAAACGAAGCAAAATGTAGATCTACATCTGGGGAGCTATCTTTTTCTTTCCTATGATGGTAAGGGAATAATGGTCATAAATGCCATTAACCCCAGTGACGGGTAGGTTTAGGGACGGGGTTGAGGTAAGTCATATATTTATACAGTAATAACGTTAAGACAGCGGCGTTCATAAACACACTGAAAAGCGATTATGCGTGTTGATAGCATGCCAAAAATAGAAATACAAATTGGCGTGTCATTCACACGCTACTTCATGGGATCAGTCTGCCTACACAGACAAAGGGGTTTCACATCAACCAGTTTCTTTCTGACTGGTGCAGTTTATATAAACAGACACATGTGCATTCATTCAGTCACTAATTAGGTCACATGACATACACTCTGCAATTGCTTGGTTTCAAAATAAAATAAAATAAACAAATCAAATATAAATGAGAGCACAATTTACTCGAACATTTAAAGAACTAAAAACGATAGACATATGAATGAAACAAAATATACAATAATAATACAAAATATTGTCTTCCCATTGTTGCTTCCAGAATCTTTCATCATCCTTGTTAGAATGTGTCTCTTGTAACAAAATAAGGTTGGCTTCCTTACAAAATAAAAAAAGGCCTTACGCTTAATGTTATTCTTTAAACCTCGAACATTTAAAGAACTAAAAACAATAGACATACAAATGAAACAAAATACACACTCTTAAATGCACTTTAAAAATAGAATTTAAGGCAGGAATGAATCCGTCATAGAATTAAACTTTAACATTAACAGTAAATGTTTTTAAAAAAAATCTTTTTCTGTCTATAATAGCATAGAAAAAATGTCTATATGCATGAAGTCACATCCATTAAGGGTGAAACAGTGGAGTGTGTGCAGTCTTACAAATATCTTGGGACAATAATTGATTCAAAGCTGAGTTTTGAAGCCAACTGTGAAACAGTGTGTAAAAAGAGGCATCAACGTCTGTTCTTTTTAAGAAAACTGTGTAAATTTCAAATTGACAAAACTCTGTTGATTATGAATCCGTAATTTCATTTTCTCTGGTATCTTGGTATGGGAATGCAACATTAAAGAGCCAGGGCTGAGTTTCCCGATAACGTTGTCTCTTAGCGCGCTACGAAGACTCTTAAGGTATAGCTTAACTGAAGGTATACCATTTCCAGGCGTGTTCCCCGAACGATACCTTAGAAAGCTGCTTAAGATATACCTTCTTACGTGCGACGTTACCGGGTGCTGTCCGTGGCGATAGTGCTGAATCTGTTGATATCGATGACTCGAGAATCAATTATTCTCTCGTGCAGGGGCTGTTTATGTGAGAAAGCGCTGTTCTTTATAAAAGAAACCTGTCAAGCACTTCAGAAATAGTGGAAATTGCATTTATTTGGACTCATGGGATATTATAAAAAATGACAAATTGCAAACTAAATTAAACCCTGGATATTTTATATAATTTCGGAAAGAGTACGCGAACGCACAACCTCGGTGCTCAAACGTGTCATGCGTCTAACCTACTACAGTAACTGTCCATATGCTTTCATTGCATTAGAAAGGGCCACTTATATTATCATAATATATTTGCTATAATTTCTTTATTTACTCCACAAGCAGGGTTGATTGCCCAGCAGCTGCATCACATTATTGGTGTAAACAAAAATTTTCTGTGATTGGCGTCTTTGATTTAGCACACCTATTCACTGTATCGCTGCCATAGTTTGACCAAATTCCCCACCACAGTCATTCTCTTTAAATAGACGAATAAGCCTTTACTTTCGAATGGTTTGCCAGCTGATTTGGATAATATAATTAAAAAGCTAACAACAATCAGTGTAATGACAATTTTATTCTTTGCATGAAAACACTTGAATTAGCCTAATTGAACACTGTCTGGGTGTATTAAAACTTCAGAATTATATTCATATAGACATTTAACAGTGATAAGGTAAAGCTAAGAGTGGTCCAGACCAACCTTCCGAAAGTATGACTTACAGAAGGTATACTTAACTAAGAACGTTTTCGGGAAACACGTATTAACGATAAGATACAGCTTAAGGTGTAACTTAAGAACGACGTAGCGTTAAGAAGGTTTCGGGAAACTCAGCCCATAACTCTATTGGCCAGATTGTGAAGTGGTCTAGGAGGTTGATTCGGGAGCCACTACTGAACCCATCCTTGCTGTATACTAGGCAGGTACAGCGTATGGGTATTTCAATCCCTGAGTGACCAGCTCCATCCACTGTATTGTGAGTTTCAGTACCTGCCATCCAATCGACGGTTTAGAGAACTGCGGTGTACAACAAAACAATATAAAAACAGCTTTGTTCCAGTCGTGATTCATTTTATGTTTTTAGTATTAAGATGGAGTAAATTATTGTAGTGTTATCTTACTGTCTTGTTCTGTTTGTATGGTGTTATTGTCTATATGTTTGAGAAATTGCCTAAACTTTGTTCTCTGGAACTTAATTTACCTACGTGTACAAATAAAACATTTCAGACTGCTCCAGAACATTCCAGAGTCTCCTGTGGGAATCAGTGAGCAGCTGATGACATGGCGCATTCCTCTTGCAAAGGGTCGCTATGCAACTTTGCCAAGTGCCTATGTGCCAACTCTGGATGCTGAAGAAAGCATCAAAGATATTTTCTACGAGTCTCTTGACACAGCTCTCCTCAAAGTTCCTCACACTGATAAACTTGTGCTTATGGGAGACTTCATTGCAAGAGTAGGCTCCAACAACATGCTCTGGTCTGGGGTAATTGGGCAATATGGATTAGGTTGCAACAAAAGTAAAACAATAAGTCCGCACACCAGAAGATGCTCCTACAAAAAAATGTAATGGTTGCTCACCACGTGTACATGTAACATTTCGGGCCACAAGCCCTTCATCAGACATAAACAAGTGGGGAGACACACCTCCATATATATACAGCCATTCATGGTCACATGATCACATACATCAAACCAAAAAGGAGACTCTTCGCTGGAGACTCAATAATAATCTACTAAACTTTCAGGTTTTATACCATTGGAGACAAATTTGTATTCCTCCATCGGGTAATAATGTAGTCGAGTTGGTGCCAGTGTTTGGATCTGGGGTGCATCCATGATGCTTTGTGTTTGTTTTTCATTTGGAAAATTGTGTTGGTTATGACCAGTTTGTGCTCAGAGCAGAGGGAAAAGGAGTCGCAGGCCATTCCTGTTTATGTTACGTCATAGAATTAAACTTTAACATTAACAGTAACAGTCCCTTTATCAAACTTTATGAATCCAGGTGATTACACTATACTTAGCCTGTGAAAGGTGCCTCCACTCTTTTCTGTCTATAATAGCATAGAAAAAATGTCTATATGCATGAAGTCACATCCATTAAGCCCATGAAATCCATGGCTATGCGGACACCAACAACTCTCAAGCTTTCTATGATGCAATAAAATCACTATGGACCCCAAAAACGCAGAATCACCCCTATCAGATCTGTAGATGGTACAATTCTGCACAAGGACAAACAAGAAATTCTTGTGCATTGGGCTGAGCATTTTAACACCCTTCTCAACCAAAATAATCCGACTGACCCCACTGTTCTGCAGCGCCTCCCAAAGCTTCCACCTGTACATGAGCTCTGATGACCCACCCGAGTTCTCGGAAGTCCTTATAGCAGTATGAAGCCTCAAGGACAATAAGTCTGCCGGTCCTGATGGAATCCCTGCAGAAGCTCTAAAGAAGGCGGGTACCTGCTCACCAAAACCCTCCACCAACTCATCCAGATAGTATCGGCACAAAAAACTGTTCCTCAAGGCTGGAAAGACTCACACATTGTTACCATCCACAAGAAAAAGGGTGACAAGTCCATCTGTGGAAACAGTCGTGGCATTTCCCTGCTCTCTGTGGCAGGGAAAGTATTAACGAGAGTCATGCTGTCCCGTCTTTCCAAGAGCATCACAGAAAGGATCCTTCCTGAGTCACAGTGTGGCTTTAGGAAGGATCACTCCACCTCTGACAAGATCTTTGCAAGAATGCAAGAGAAGGCCAGAGAACAGAACAAAGACCTGTTCATTGCCTTCATCGACCTGGCAAAGGATTTTGACACCATTGACCGTCATGTCCTTTGGGTCATTCTGGAGAAGTTTGGGGTCTCAATCTCCCTCCTTTCCTGTGCAGGTAGGAGTGAAACAGGGGTGTGTACTGGCTCCAGTGATCTTCAACCTCTTCCTGGCAGCAGTCACCCTCCTCTCCCGCAATTCCCTCAGCCCCGATGAGGGTGTTTGCCTGCAGTTTCGTCTGGACAGGAACCTCTTTGACCTTTGCCGCCTGCAAACCATCACCAAGTGCACTACTCTCACAATTCTTGCCCACAGCCCCACCGCAATGCAGCACACATTAGATATTGTTTGTGAAGTATATCAAGCATGTGGCTTACAAGTCAATATCCAAAAGACAGAGATCATTGTACACACCATGGTCCCTACCTCCACAACCCCTGAATTCTATATTCATGGTGCACCAATAAAGGTTGCTCAGCACTTCAGCTACCTTGGAAGCCTTCTAACACCAACCTGCCTTATAGACATCGAGATCCAGGCACGCATCAATCTAGCTTCCTCTGCCTTTGGCAGACTTCGAGCTTGAGTTTTTGGTAATAAAAATCTCTGTACTTTCACCAAAGCGACCGTTTACCAGGCAGTCTGCGTTTCCACCCTGCTGTTTGGTGCAGAAGCATGGACTCCCTACCGCAGGCATATTCGGTGTATTGAGGGCTTTCATATCAGATGTCTGCAGCATGTACTACTGTAGGTCACATGGAAAGACAAAACCCCCCACACAGAGATCCTCCAGCGCACCAACTCCAGCTGCATGGAGGCAATCCTTGCTAAGCGGCAACTGCGATGGATTGGACACGTTATCACACCCTCCTACCGCCTTCCCCGGCGAATCCACTATGGACAGATTTATGCAACCAATAGAAGACCTGGGGGTCAGAAGCGTCGATGCAAGGATCATCTCAAGGAGACCCTGAAAATTTGTGGCATGAGCCCTGGAGTTCTGGAAGCAAAAGCTGTCAACTGTCAGGTATGGAGTTCTGCGTGTGATCTGGGGGCCCACCAGATCGAACTAAAGCGTGCTCAACATAGAACCGAGCTACATCAGCGCAGACTTCAACGTGCAAGTCACAACTATGTCCACACCCGGACTCAGCTTTCACATGTCCTTACTGCAGCAGAACATGTGGCTCTCGGATTGGGCTTCACAGCCACCTTCAATGGCACCGCCGTCAACAGTGGTTGCACCAATAAATCTGCATTGTTTATCCTTTTGATCTTTCATTAAAAAAATTGGCAAAATTCTTAACCTTTCGTTTAAGTAAAATAATTGAAAGCGGGGGGGGGGGGGGGTTAAATCACATTATAAAATAAATGTTTTTCTCCAAAATTGCTTCACAGGAGTTTAAATATGAGGAAGCACAAAGGCCAAATTTCCTGAATCATTCATCACAATGAATGAAACCAAAGAACGTGGTTCTGATGTGCATCAAAAGATTGTTGAGCTTCATAAAATAGAAAGTGGATGTAAGAAAAATAGCTAAAGAATTGAAAATCCCCATTTTGACAATCAGGGCAATAATTAAGAAGTTATAATCAACTAAAGATGTTACGATTCTGCCAGGAAGAGGATGTGTGTCTATATTTTCTTAATGGACGGTGAGGATGAAAGTTTGAGTGGCCAAAGACTCTACAAGGATCACAGATGGAGAAATTGCAGAGATTAGTAGAGTCTTGGGTCAGAAAGCCTAAAAAAAAATATCAAACAACCCCTGCATCCCCACATGTAGTTTGGGAGGGTTTCAAGAAAAATCCTTATGTTATTGGCTGATGTAAACGCAGGGATTGAATAATTTACTCAACCACTTCACTCAAAGGGGTGCTTTACTGCTTTTTTTCCTTCTTTTTTTTTTTTTGCATGATTGTGTTTTATGGGGTGTAATATAATATTTATTTAGATATTTTTTAAGTCGTATTTTTCTATTTTTCATAAATTTCACCTTTATTGTAAGCCATTTTCACCTTTGTCATAAGTAACTGACATTAAAGTAGGCCTATATTTTAAATCACATTAATTGTGTGTCATTATATTGTGTTGTGCTCTTTAACTGTAAATACACTTGAAGCAATTATGAAAGTAAATATAAATTTGTATTAAAGGAGAACTTCGGCGCAAAATGAACCTTTGGTCTAATTACACATTGTTACCTAGTCAACCGTTATCTGAGATTTGTTTTCATGATTGCCGAATGTAAATAGTTTTATCTATAAAAACAGTTAAGCCTATAATGCTAGTATAACGCTAGTATATTGGGCATAGAGTAATGACAAATAAAAATCGCTTGTTATTACCACTAACAAGGCTCAAAATAGCCCCACAGTAACACGGTAGCATAATAAGGTTCCCTACATTCAAACCGAGGCATTGAGAACTTTGTCAGTGTCCATACAGTTTAATAAAAATATATTTTATACACAGAGTCAACTTCGCGAATACAGGAAGAAGCCATCTTTGAAATATAGTCTCTACCAGTCGATCTACGAACGCCGATCCAAGTGCGGACGGACCATATGAGATTCTGCACAGTTCAGCGCACTTCGAATAAACGTTCGTAGATTCGACTGGTAGAGACTATATTTCAAAGATGGCTTCTTCCTGTATTCGCAAAGTTGACTCTGTGTATAAAATATATTTTTATTAAACTGTATGGACACTGACAAAGTTCTCAATGCCTCAGTTTGAATGTAGGGAACCTTATTATGTACTGTGTTACTGTGGGGCTATTTTGAGCCTTGTTAGTGGTAATAACAAGCGATTTTTATTTGTCATTACTCTATGCCCAATATACTAGCGTTATACTAGCATTATAGGCTAAACTGTTTTTATAGATAAAACTATTTACATTCGAGCAATCATGAAAACAAATCTCAGATAACAGTTGACTAGGTAACAATGTGTAATTAGACCAAAGGTTCATTTTGCGCCAGAGTTGTCCTTTAAAGTACCAATTATGTTGTACCAAAAAATCACTCTTAATGACAACTTATTACATTTTATTTTAACTTAATATTAATTATAGGCTACTTAATGTGCATTCAGTGCGGCAAAAATATTGCATTTACTTCACACTTAAGTGTATACCTTTAAAGTATATTATTTGTGTAATAAGTAGCCTACACTTTATAAAAGTACACTAAAGTGCACTTTTTTCACAAGGGTTACTTCACTCCTTCTTTACTGCAGCCGCCTATTCTTGCCTAAATTTCTGGCGAGGCGCATCTCAAATGAGCCTAATGTCAGGCTAACCAAAGGACTAAATAGCGACGTAGTCAGAACGTACCATGTTTGATGGGTAATTACATGCACGCGGTCACCATCCCTCTCCTTATACTCTGCGTGGTCTTTTCTGATTGTCAATGTTGAGTGAGTGGGCCAGGGGGAGAGTAGTCTGAGGAAACGCTGCACAGATACAACAGGGATAAAACACTTAAGCGTAACGTTGTGGTTATGTGAAACATATTCTTGCGTTTTGAAGGAAATGTGCGCTAAATTAAGTCATCTGGAGTTCTGATGGATTAACTTGTCTAGAGACGCCAAGTATCTCTCGATTTTCTCAATACGAATAACTTGCGAAGGGTACAAATGCGCGTTTTTGCTATCTTTTTAATCTTCAATCAATATTATCTTGAAGATACTATTGCCATGTATATTTAAGTCTTTGTAATTCTAGCACCAGACCTCTGGCTTCTTGTCAATCTAATGATTCATTTGATAACAGTTTTACAAAAACTTACATTTTACATTTTTTTTCTTTTTTTTTTAACCAAATAGACTACCTTTTTTATATAAACGATGGACACGAGATGCGTTGTTTGTTTGCTCTTTCTCCTGTCTGGACACCTCGTCTTGATAAGTGCTCAAGGGAAGGATTTTAATGAGAGGCAATTTTCCACGGGTCCTGTGTCTCCAACTCTCAAATCTACACTTGGAAAATACAATGTGGTCAATGAGTCCATGCCACGACCAAGAGTTTTGCCGCCTATGTGCACTGGTCCCACGGAAATTAGGGATACTTTCAAGTATATTAACACCGTGGTTTCATGCCTTGTGTTTGTTGTTGGGATAATCGGAAACTCCACGCTGCTCAGAATCATTTATAAAAATAAATGCATGCGGAACGGTCCTAATATCCTCATTGCAAGTCTGGCGCTCGGGGACCTGTTGCATATTGTGATAGACATACCCATCAACGTTTATAAGGTAAGCACAAATTGCCGTACAGCTTTTATGTATTTGGTATTTTATTTAAAAAAAAAAAAAAAAAAAACACTTTTCGTTTTCTCTTTTATAACCCTTTTTCCATCATTAACGAACAGATTATTAACTTGTAAACAGTTTAATTGGTTGCAACGTTAATAAATGGTAGCCCACAGTTTTGAAAACTGAAACAGGTCAATGACTTTTAATGGGCATTCCAATATTCTACCAATAATAGATAAATTGACACATACTTCTAATTTAACTTTGGGAAGGCTTGAGACATGGGTCCACAATGTAAAAACAAACAAACAAAAAACTGTCTGTCCAATTCAAATAGCATTTTCTAACATCAGTCAATTTAACTTAAACAGTCGTTGTCAAGGCAACTTAATGTTGATTTATATTTAACAATGAACTACAGATGTGCTTTCATCTTTATGTAGATGTTCAAAACCTACAACATGAAATGGGGTTTGCATTATTTGCAATTTTTATCTGAATTTAATTTAATTTATCTGAATTTCAGATTCTGAAAATTGAAATGAGTTCCGTTACTGTACCGCAGTCATAAGTTTGGAAACATTACTATTTTTATGTTTTTTTAGCCTCTTCTGCTCACCAAGGTTACATTTATTTGAACATAAATGCAGAAAAAACTGTACTACTGTGAAATATTATTCAAATTTAAAAAATATGGTTTTCTATTTTTAAATACTTGTCTTCAGTGTCACGTGATCTTTCAGAAATCATTCTAATGTGCTGATGTATTATCAATATTGGAAACAGTTGTTCTGCTTAATTTTTTATAATAAACTGCGATACTTTTTTAGGAATCTTTGATTAATAAAAAGGAAAAGAAATGCATTTATTTAAGAAAAAAGTCTTGCTTTTGAAAGAAATGAAACTTTTATTCAGCAAAGATGCATTAAATTGATTTTTTTAAATAAAGAAAAAGAGATTTATATTGTTAGAAAAGATTTATATTTTGAATAATTGCTGTTCTATTGAACTTTTTATTTATAAATGAATCCTGAAAAAAGCATCACAAGTTATTAAAAATTAAGCAGCACAACTGTTTCCAACAATGATAATAGCTGAGTATCAAATCAGTATATTAGAATGAGTTCTGAAGTATCATGTGACACTGATGACTGGAGTAATGCAAATATAGATTTGCATCACAGAAATAAATTATAGTGTAAAGTATATTAAAATAGAAATCCATTATTTTATATTGTAATAATATTTTGCAATATTTCTGTTTTTTTCTGTATTTTTGATCAAATAAATGCAGGCTTGAAGAGCATAAGAGACTTCTTTCAAAAGCATTAAAATCTCCGCACTTTTGACTGTTACTGTACATCTCAACACAAAAATCTAACATGCTGTTGATCAACAAATGTGATGTAGCATCACAGGGTGCATATAAGATAAAGATTAAATTGAATTTCATATTTAACAATAAAACATGGTAACACTTTACTGAATGCCTTTATTTATAATGCATTATAATCAGTGTTGTGCAAGTTACTTCCAAACTGTAATACATCACTTGTTACTGTTATTTAAAATTCATTACCTTACAATATTACTGTCTCAGAATTGTAATGTGTTACATTATTCATGTATTACTTTTGAGTTACTTTCACCAAAATAACTATACAGAAGTAGAACTTAACATCGGGGCTGTAACGATATGCGATATGAAACTCACATCCACGAACCTGCAGAGTTGCAACACACCCTTTCCAACTTCAAGCGTTATCCTTAAGCCCGGAACACACCAAGCCGACGGTCGGCTGGCAGATTTTGTGTGTCGGCCAACTATGTTTCCTCGGTGTGATACGCACGGTTCCGTGTTCGTCGGCTGAAAATGGTCCTCGTTGGCTTTGTTTCGCCCGATTCGAACATGTTGATTTGGCGTCGGGCCGTTGGGGAAAGAGAGAACTCTGATTGGCTGTTCAGCTTAGTGAAACACTCCGTGCACGGGAATAAAAGCAAAACAGCAAGTAAAAACGGTAAAGATTAGTGTTCTCAGTAAAGAGGAGTGGGGAGAGCGGGGTTGGTTGGCACACTTTTTACTCTCTGTTATATTTCTCAGTCATGCTATATGTTCAAATAGTTTAACCAGTAACAACTGAAAGGTTAAGATCTCCGCTACTCAACAGATACATTTAATGTTGACAAATGATCCCTTAAAATATTTTATTCACCATTAAAGGGTACCTATTATGGCATTTAAAATGTTCCTAATATTGTTCTGGGAGTCCCCAACAACAGTTTTACAAGCATGCAATGACAAAAAACCCTTTTGTTGTCGTATAATATGCATTTATTTTTACCTGATTTGCTCACCGACTCCCATATGAATCGTTTAGCGAGTCCTTTTTCCAAAACCCGCCTTTGCGTGACGCTAATCTGCGGTGATTGGTCAGATGACCTAGCCAAGTTGTGATTGGTATTCTCTGTGCAGAGAATATCGGAAACGGAACGCCCATCACCTTAAATGGGTTATGGTTTATTAATTTATACATAGTTCCCACAGGCGAATTAATGTCACGTGACCTCCCCGGAGATCTTGCCATCTTTGAGGGCAAAACCGCTGTGTTTACCATAGGTTTTTACAAAGTTTTATCAGAGAATGTCGTTTTACAAACAAATATTTATTTCTGTTTATGTTATTATGCAAATCATGAAAAGACAAAGTGAAATAGATTATAAAGAGACTATTAAAAACAAGACAGAGAGAGGTACAATGCGAAAATTTCATTCATAAATGGTGTGGATCCGTATGCAGTAACGAAGGAAGCACTGAGCAATGATTATGCAGCTTTGCCTCAGATACAGTATTTTCATGTGTGCCATTATCTGGTATTGGTGAGGAGTTTTTACACATTGTGAGCAATTCCGAGTCTGGAAATCACTGGAGGCGTACGATCTGCTTGCCGTGGGTTGGTTCGGTGACGTTTGCTCAGGTGCAATCAATGGAAAAATAACTTATCATAGCGAAGAAGCATCATGATGCTAATCTGTCTATTAAAAAGCCATAGCCTGCACAACTTAATTCATGTTCCCCTTAAAACAGTCACCGGTGCTTTCTGTGATATGCATGTACTTGCGGGCGTCATGGTTTGGTGCATGAATATAAAAATAAATAACTCGCGTGCAATTTAATTAATGTAATGCAGAACTACATTATATGCGGGTTCTTTAGGGACATAATCTGAGATCGCAATGCTACAATGCGAGATCAAACAGTGGAAACAATGTTGTTTTGTATGCTTTTAATACCTCGTCATTTTGTTCATACAGGACATTATTCAAACTGCAATGTGTTAACTTACACTCGCAATAAAACACAACATTGTGCTTTTGTCAACAAATTCTTGCGTGTTATGAGTGAGTTTCTTTCCTGTTTATCCTCCCCAGCCATAATCTCCGTCGTTGTTCGGACAAAAGCTTAGTCTTCTCACATCCATGGAGTCTTGACGGGTGTAGTGTAAAATCCCGATTTAACTGAACCTCTGGCACAATTTTATCATCCATTGACCCAGCAGGAGATGACCATTTTCACTATATAGCACGAAACTCATCTCACTTCGTTCAACTCGTATTGTTTCTTCTAATGTTTTGCCCGCAGCAATAGCGCCGGGTCAGCAAATGCCCGTATGTCGTGACGTCATGTGGGAACTATGTATACTTGTATATATGAACTGTAGCCACTTAGTCTTCAAATGCTCCTCTCCTGGCAGATGAAAAAAGTTCGCTTTTGCATCGCACTTCAAAACACAGCGTCTCGTCATGATTGTTTTCCGGTTTTCCCTGGCGTCTCAGAGCGCAATAAGTGGGCGTTTCTTATTCAAATAACTTGTCAAGTTGACGTCAACTAGACAAAGGAAAAGCATCGTTCGTTGAACGATTCATATCAGAGACTCAGAGTCGACTCTTACTTTTGAGAGACAATAACTTTGTATACGGTGAACTTTCATTTTTAAAACTTTGCAGGATGTTTTCGTTTACTTAGATCTATGTAACACACTACATGAAGGGCAATTTTCAAAACTCCATAATAGGTACCCTTTAAAGTGATGTTGTGCACTTGTACCAACCAGCCCCATATGGGGGTTAGTTGGAACATGCAATGGGGTTGGTTGGCACAGATGCTATAGTTACAAAGAATGATGTGACAAACATAAAGAACTTAAGCATTTAATTAAACCGAGATGCAGAATAACATTTAACAGAATCTCTGCCCATTTTTAACCAAACCACAAGCGAATACAGTTTGTATAGTATATGTCTGTGTGTTTGTGAATGAGTGGCACTGAGGACAAACTTTCCCAGGCCGACCATTCCCATAAAACTGAAAACAAATGAAATTGTATTAATTTTAATTAAACAAGTGTGTGTGTGCGTGTGTGTGTGTGTCTGTGCGCGTGTGTGTCTGTGCGCGTGTTTGTGTCAGTCACTGAAGCTAAACTTTCCCAGTCCAACTATTCTCCTAAGATGCCCCAGACAGTTATTATATTTATAAATATACAACAAATAGTAGTATTATTATAATTTCGAATATATATCATATATAGGGCTACTATATAGCCTACTGTATTACTTATTTGTTCACTAATAATAATAATATTATTATAATACAACATTCATTATTTTTAACACATGTAAATTGTGTGTGTGTAGTGTTAGGAGTAACAGAAAAAATGCTGTTAAGCTAACTAGCATGTCAAGATGTCTGTGTCTCAATCAGATGAATCACATGAATCACAGTTCTGGCAGATGTAAACTGATAGACCTGGAGTGCATAAGTCGTGGGCCCACTTTTGCAATTCAGGCACTGAAGCCAAACTTCCCCAGGTCGGCTATTTCCATATGATTCTAAACAAACCAGACTGTATTCTTCATCTTCATCAGACTCAGATGATGATCTCCTTTTCTGTGTTTTTTAGGAGCAGGAGCTTTGGATGGAGCTTTCAGTTGTGGCTTCTTGTTTTTTTTTTGAAGAGTCTCTTCTTTGTTGTGGCCTTTTGTTCCTCCAGTTATCGCTTGACTGGTGTATCTGTCAGGATGGCGGTCTTCCTCTTCCTTCTGACGGCACCAACAACTTTCCTAGGCCCAGCCTTGGGTAATGGCCACAGCTCTTCTGGGGTTTGGGGACGTCTCCCAGTGCCAGCAGAAAAACCACTTGGTCCGGGCATAGCATTGTCTGTGGCAGGGTGAAGCTGTTGTGCAGCATTGTCTGTGGCAGGGTGAAGCTCATCTGGGACAGCAACAAGACCGTCAGTTGGGACTGGGTTTGGCCGGTCTGTAACATAAGATGGGGCAAAGGCCTCTTCTGGAAAAACATCCCTGTTGTAGGGGAAAATTCCAGTCACCCTAAATCCTGATTGGATGTTGTTTGGGGTTGAAGCCAATGGGTATGCTGTGGCAACAATTCCAGGCACATCATATATAGACATGGTTTTGCCAGGGTTGTTCAGCATCCATAAATCACAGGCTGTGTTGACATGCCTCTTCAGAGGCCCATACACAGTGCGGTCAAGAGGCTGTAGCCGATGGGAGCAGTGTGGGGGAATGATAGTATGACTTTCTTTGGCATAGTTCAAGCCACTGATAGAGAGATGGGACTCATGGTTGGTCCATTCAGAATGAAGTGGTCCCTGAAATTCACTCTGGGGAATATAAAATAAGGAGGAATGCTGTTCCCTGTGGCTGAAACTGCGCAAGCAAGGGTAATAAGCGCCCCTCGTTCTGCAGAGGTTATTGAGCCAATTTGCTTAAATCCCCGCCTGGCAATGACCCTGTTGGGTTTTTGGACTGTAGTGACACCCGTCTCATCCATGTTTCAGATGTCACCGGGAGGAAATTGGTGCCTATTCATTACTGTATCGAGGTTGTTGAAGAAGGCTTTGACATTTTCTTTATTAAAACTCGTAGCACAAGCAAGGCTTGTGGCCTCTGGCTTCCTGATAAGGGAAGGATGCCTCTTCAAAAATGCAGTAAACCAATCACGGCCAGCTTGCTGCTGCTCTGACCAGGTGTCCGGCACCTTGATATCATGTGACACAGCAAGCTGAAAGGCTAGCTTTTTAACCTCCCTGGGTGATAGGCCAAAGTAAATGTTGGCTGACTTGCACAGATACTTAACTAGCACCTCTTCCAAATCTGGGGTAAATATTTGTCTGTTCCTGATGTAAGCAACAGCTACACCTAGCTCTTTCTTGCCTTCAATCTCATCCTGGCTGATCTTGTGGCAGTATCTGCTTAGTGTGCTGAATGGTATTTTGAAGTCTGTTGCTGTGCTCCTAATACTTTTATTTTGAGTCTTCACCTGTCTGGCTGCCTCTAGCATAATATGTGCTGGTGTCTTTGCCCTGTCTGTTGTTCGTAAATATTTTCTGACCATTCTGCCTTCAAAAAGAAAATGATTTCTTACATTTATGTTCACGAGAATATAACATACAATCCCCCAAAAAATGTAAAGCAAAATATATGTATGTATGTATGTGTATATATATATATATATATATATATATATATATATATATATATATATATATATATATATATATATATGATATTATGTTTTAACATGTATAAAATGTATAAATTAATACATTTAAAACCAATTGGCTATAATTGGGGTTGGTTGACACGCTGATTTGGGGGTTGGTTGACACGTGCCAACCACCCCCAAATCAGTGTGTCGACCAACCCCACCCACATTAGCACACACCTCTTTACTGAAATTCTGTTAGCCACATTGCATCACTCATCAGAGACTGTTACATTTCCTCTCAAAATATAGCTGATCCTATCTATATCAACTGACATCCTTACATTTTATATATCTCTATCTATCATTGTTCTAAAATGTATTTAGTAAGAGAGCGTTTTTTTTAACAGAGTAAAATAGAAAATGTATCCTCACCTCAAAAGTTAGTGACAGTTTGATGATTTTATTAAACGGGTGTGTTCAGGTCAAGAGGGTAGTCATTTTAATGTCAGATTTTTGTGGCAGCGCCCTCTAATGTACTGGAATTGAACTGTGTGCCAACCAACCCTTGACCCAACCAGCCGCGTGAATTGAATCGCGCTGCGGGAAGGCAGTATGGGGAAACCCAGACTAGCGCATTTTACGAAAGACAGCTTCCAGAATTTCCACAAATTCAATGCCGGATTCAACAAGAAACTGTTATTAAAACATGAAGCAGTTTCAACTTTAAAACCAGAGGCAGCAGTTGTTGGGCCACAACCTGTAAGGAAGACTTAATCATTTAAAATGTATTTGCATGTATAATTTCAGACCTAATGTTTTAGTTTTATCAAATGCCAGCGCTGGCTTTATAGCCACTTAGTTATGCTATTTCATGTCTACGACAAACGCGTACAAACATTTTGGACCTTGTAGTGCTGTTGTTTTGTATTATATTGGTTTATTTACTTGGTTTATTAAATTTAATTTGTTCTAAAATCTGTTGTTCTAAAAAAAATTATAATTGTTGATAAATAATTTCTGAAATGAATAGTGTGTGATTACAGTCATTTCATAGTGCTGACTTGTAATGTTTATGCAAATGTATGTATAATAATTTGCAAAAACAAATAATTCAAAATCTATCAGACAACAACACCAAACTCTAATTTTGACAAAAATATTTTGTGCAATTCACAAAATATATATATATATATATATATCATATATATATATATATCAAGTTGTGAGGAGAATTTGAAGCATCAAGAAAAATGAAGTGAAAATGAATGAGTCTCTATGGACCCCTATTGGATAGATGTGGTCATTGCACTTTAATTCCTTAACTATAAGAAAAACTGTTTTTCAACTTACCACCAGATGGTCGTATTCTATCCCTAACACATAGAGCAATGTCCAAAAACTGTTTAGATTTTAATTATCATCATAATCTAAGTGTTTTTTACTTTTAAAAAAGAAAAAAAAATCATTTTTCATGTACCAATTTATGGACTAGTTATGTAATTGTGCAGTAAACAAGTAGAAAACTTACAAAATTAAAAAAAACAGCATAAATGATTAGTTGAGAAGTGAATTTAAAAAATGATATATAGTTTTCCATATAAAAAATGTATATTTCCTTATGCAATCACTCTTTAAAAGTCTGGGGTCAAAATGACCCCAAAGACCTTAAGTGTTGTCCTTTTTTAAGAGTGATTAAGGGCTAGAATGATAAATTATATAGATCAGTGGTCCAGACATTAGAAAAATATCAGTCTACACATGTTTATATTCACGGACATGACCGTTCATTTCAATATTCAATATTCATGAGTAGAGTGGAATAAAGAAAGTGTTTAGCAGTATTGATTTTCAAAACGGTAAGCACGCGCTGCTTTGTTTACAGTATGTGTATCTGCAGCCGGCAGCACCGTTTTCCTTTTTGAATGATGAATATAGACTAATATATCTGCAGAAGTAGACAGTTGGCTCATTACATGCAGATGCAGAACACACATTCTAGCTGAAAGTCGGCTGCAGTTCTCTCGGTGTGTTCAAGTGCAGCTTTTTACCTCGACGAGAGCAGACGAGAGGCGACAACACAGTCGGCTTTCATCAGTGCTAGTTTGTTGGCGTCGGCTTGGTGTGTTCCGGGCTTAAGAGCTTTCTGGGCTTACTGACCCTCTGTTCAGAGCTGGAGGAACCATTGAGTCAGTGAGCGAATGAGAAGCTAAGAGCTGTTGCTGATCCTCTGCTGTTCAGTCTCTGTCGCCAGAAATGAAGAACCACGGAGCTAACTTTTAAAAGACTGTTTTATGATTAAGCAAAATAAAGACTTGTTATTTATAATCCAGTGTCTTGCCTCCTGTGTTCTACGGTCTGCTCCTCGGGGCAGGACTCCAGTTTGGGGGTGGGCGGCATGTCCGGCCTGTGACGTACTTTTTTTGTAATTGTATTTTTCATGTATATATACTTTATGACGTTATTTTTCAATTTGATCAAGAACGTCAAACCAGTTCCAACACTGTGTGTATATAGTAGCCAGTTAGTTCGATGCTATTCTTTAAAACAAACGTGTATAAAGTAAAAAAAATATATATATAGGCAAATTACCATTCAGAAATGTTTTGTAAGAGCCGTCTTTAGGGAAGTTCTGCTTGACTCTCTTCATCACTGCTTTCTGGGTCTGATTCTGGCTCAAACTGATACTGCAGTATTGACACCATTATTTACATTTGACAGGAACACACATGCAACTTTTGCCCATAAAGGTAATGAGCATTAAGTATCCGGACAACGTACGCTACTCAGTTTAGCCAATCACAACACACCGGCCCAAACTAACTCAATCTGAGCCCACTGCCTGTTTCTGAGGGAGTGGTTTCATAAACTCAGGAAGTCAACCGGTCGTTCAAATGACAGAGAGAGTCAACCGGTCGTTCAAATGACAGAGGACAAAGCAGCTTACAATAGAGAGCCGAAGTTACGACGTCACTCTGTAAGCCAAAACGTAGAAGTGAGTTAGCATTTTTGCACTATACCGGTTCCCTCGCTCTAAAGTCTGTGGGATTTTTGAATGGGTTTTTGCTAAATCTCTAAGGTCTGTGGTGAACAAAGCCTCTAAATTTTTTCACGTTTTGATCTGACATATAACACACAGTTATAACCTGCTTGTGGTTTTTTAAACTTTATTGTCTCTGCTTGTGTTTTTAAATTTTATATAGGCTTCAAAATGTATAAATTTTGGATTAACTTGTAAAGATTATTTTGATAGACAAAACGTGTAAGGGTCACAACTCTTTGTTAAACACAGATCTTATTTTTTGCGATTTCCAAAAGTCTATGGGAAAATGCAGCGCTTTTTGATCAAGGGAACCCATGCGACGCTAGCTTCCAGAGTTGTCCTACAAAGTGACGTCATCACTTCGGCACTCTATAAAGGTGAAATTTATGAAAAATAAGACTTAAAAAAAGAAAGACCACGAATACATGTTATATTGCACCCCATAAACACAATCATGCAAAGAAAAAAAGCAGTAAACCACCCCTTTAATATTAATAATTCACATTTTAAATAGTACAAATTGAATTATTGCATTCTGTGAATTAATAAAAACTAAAAAGGCTTGTCATTGCTTGTCACTGTATTTAAAATGATAAAAGCAATAATTGATACTTGATGGTTATTATTTACTGAGGGATGTGCATCCATATTGACCAGTATGTCCAGCCAATCAACATTTTAAATGCAATATAGTCAATGTCCAGAGATTGCTTTCCGTCTTGCTTTATTGCAAAGTTGTAACTAAACTGACTAGGACACTAGATAATTATTGTCTTGTTTTAAAATTATGAGCGCCTAATGAGGAGTGCCATCACGCCCATATTGCAATGGGTACTGGTAACTGGTCCCCATTGATGTTTTACTGGAAAGTGCGCGTTTCATTTCGTTTACAGTTTATAAACAAATATTGTTGCCCTTTGTATTATCAAACGTAATCTCATGAAAGTGCGTATCTATACCCAACGCGTTCTCATCCCAAGGCGCCATATTTTGACACTTTTGCAAAAGCGTAAATATACAACGCACAGGGTACCCTTTAGCGCCAAATGAGACGGTTAAGTTTAGGTATGGGGTTGGGGTAGGGTTAGGCCACTAGGAGGCGCCTTCTGCCCGCTTTATTTTTACGTCTCATTTGGCGCTAAAGGGTACCCTTTGCGTTGTATATTTACGCTTTTGCAAAAGCGTTTGTATATGGCGCTTTGGGATGAGAACGGGCTCCTATACCACAAATTAAATTTCTTGTGCTATTTAAAGTCTGCCACATCGCAATTCTGCCTGATCGCTGTTCCCTTAATTCACTCACATGGTATTTTTCTCTCAGTCTCTCTTTTTCGTGACCAAAAGAATGGTTCTGCTTAATTATCTCATCGATGTTGTAAACTTTGATTGATGCTCTTTGACATGAGGGAGGCGGGGCCTTGAGTAATTTGCGGGGCCCTATGCAACATGTGTAATGTGCGTGTAGGGAGGATCAGCTCTGAAGCAGTCTCTAGCGTCGCTCACTATTGCGCGTCTTGAGGCCAGGGGAGTGAGGTTTAAATTCACAGCTCTTAATAGCTTGCTTCTACTTTATAATGCATTATATATAGAGGCTTTAAGTAAAGTGTTACCAAAAATAACCCACCAATATTTTATCTAATGTATGTAGAGCAATCTGAGAAAAAATGACAGCTCCAGCTCATCAAAACATCCATAATCTAACTATTATTTTTCTACAAACTAGGAAGTCCCTCATTCTTTTCAACAATGAGCTTTTAATAATTGGCTCACTAAAAACAAGGGATAATTGTGTAGTCATAACAGCTCTTCTGGAAAAATTTTGTTGAATTTTTTTTTTTTCCCACTATGTAATTTTTTGTTGCCACTTACTGACACAAACATAACTGTCTTTCAGCTTCTGGCGGAAGATTGGCCATTTGGTGTTGGACTTTGCAAACTGGTTCCTTTTATACAAAAGGCATCAGTTGGCATCACAGTGCTCAGTTTGTGTGCATTGAGCATAGACAGGTATCTGTATTTTGTTGTGTTTGTTTGCTCTTAGCTCTTAGATCATATCTAGTAACACTAATTCATTTTGCTTCTGGCACTGATCATTGTCTGAAGGTTTCGAGCAGTGGCATCGATGGAACCGCATTAAAGGCATCGGCATCCCCAAATGGACCGCTATTGAAATAATTCTGATATGGATGCTGTCCATTATACTTGCAGTGCCAGAGGCCATTGCCTTTGATATGATCACAATGGACTACAAAGGAGAGTTGCTTAGAATTTGCTTGCTCCACCCTATGCAGAAAAACAAGTTCATGCAGGTCAGTTTTCATGTCATACAATAGTTGGATCAACAAAATTTTGGACATCACACATAATAATTGGACAACCCTGAATATGATAATAATTACTTGTCAGTGGTAATTTGGTAAATTTGTTCATTTCCAGTTTTATAAGTCAGCCAAAGATTGGTGGCTTTTCAGTTTCTACTTCTGCATGCCGCTGATGTGCACTGCCATCTTCTACACTCTTATGACCTGTGAAATGCTTCGAAAGAAGAGTGGAGTCCAAATTGCACTTAATGATCACCTAAAACAGGTCAGAGCTCTCTGTCCTCTATGAGCTTTGAAAGTGCACACTGCACTGTATATTCTTTTAAGAGAGACCATGCACTCCCTATACAAAATAAAGACATAATTGTATACTGCCAATGGGACGTAAAGAGCTTGTTCACTTTAATAACTTGTACCAAAGTTTGATACTCAAAGTTTAATTGTCATTATGTCTTAATCCAGTGGGATTGTTTCCAAATCAAAATAAATAGGCAAAAGATATTATTGTGCTCTACAGAGGCGTGAGGTGGCTAAAACCGTGTTCTGTCTGGTGCTAGTCTTTGCACTGTGCTGGCTTCCATTGCACCTCAGTCGTATTCTAAAGCTTACCATTTATGATGAAAGAGACCCTAATCGCTGTGAACTTTTGAGGTAAGATCACATCAACTATTTTCAAAGGCTTTCTCTTGTTAAAACACTGCAATGTTTTTCTAAACATTTAAATTTGGCTTTCAGAGGACAAAAGTTCTGCCATTTAATATAGAAACAAATAATATCTCTATCTTTGGTAAATGATTGAGTCTTAATAATAATGAGCCTGTTTGTTTGTTTGTGTTTTTGTTTACATGTAGTTTCTTCCTGGTTCTTGATTATATCGGGATCAACATGGCATCAGTGAACTCATGCATAAACCCAATCGCTTTGTACATGGTTAGCAAACGCTTCAAGAGCTGCTTCAGAGTAAGAACAGACTGACAGACAATGATGTACTGCTATGATGTAAAAAATTAAAAATATAGTTATAACATATTGGCAAATGTAGGTAAAATAAAAACTCCTATGTCAGTGTACTAAATAATGTAGATATATAGCTACCATTTATATGATGTTGTCAGTTTTTTATCTTATCACTGAAATGAAACTCTCTGCAAATGATGATAATAATGTGAAAATATCTGCAAATGATAATAAAAAAATAACACATAGTCACTTCCTACAGAACATGTTTTTGCATTCCTTTGCTCTACTTTTTGTTTCTCTGTATAATATGCATTAGACGGGTGTCTTGCTATCAACATTTTGCATGTGAAAGCTTAAAAACTAGCTTTAAAAAAGCTTAACTTAAAAAAAAGGTTTTAAGATTGTGCATTCATTCTTTTCAGTTTACACGATTTTCAAAGATTTCAATATTTAGTTTGTTCACCTGTATATTTTAATTTTCTTGCAAGTGTGAGCTATAGGCATCCTGCAGTAGTTTATATGATAAATAATACGTTTCTTCTTCCGTTCCCTTCCAGTCATGTCTTTGTTGCTGGTGCCTGCCTCCTGAAATGTTAGCCATGGATGACAAGCAGTCCTGCATGAAGCTGAAGGTGACAGAGCGAGGATCCGAACAAAGCAACAGCCGTGCCTCCAACAAATACACGTCAACTTAGGCACTGATCTGCATACAGGTATCGGTGGCCTACCAATTGCATTTAACATTTAGCTAATACCATGATACCTTACTCTGAGTCAGCTGGAGGGATACTCATTAACAAGTGAATGTGGTGTTACAGTATAAATGGTAAATCTAGGTTTGTGTTAGAGAAGGCAAAAAGGTATTTTTATTTACTTTTTCATGTGTACAGCACTTTGGTCAACGGAAGTTGTGTTTATTTTGTGCTCTATAAATAAATTGAAATTGAATTGAAATGTATTTTAACTCGCAGTTTTTATTCAATGCTGACTGGCATCATTGTACATGTAGTGTTAGGAACTGCTTTAAGTTTTATTTAACATTGGCATCTAGAATTTGTATTAATTTTCTGTGTGGAAAAAAAGTCAAATTCAACTGACTGATTTAACACAGATTCAATATCTCAGCATTGACCCTGTTACACACTCTGAACAACACAAGTTGTGCCCAACCTTCATAATATATTCATGCTTCACGGAAATATTTGACCAAGCTTGAATGTGACCTCACATGCTCTCTGTAGTTCCCCATTTAAAGATTTTACAAATGTCATAAAGCAATTGATTGTAAGAACAAGGATGGGTTTGTTTTTGGTGCACATATGTATGGAATTCCCCTGCAGCCTTTTTCATGGCAGAAATTTAATTAACCCTAATGCATAAGAGCTTTATTATTAGCTTTAAAATGTTATACTTTAGCTTGCCTGTCTTTTTTTATTTTTTGCAGATATTTATGTAGTTTACAATGCATTATGTATCTTTCAGTATACACACTTAGAAAAAAGGGTTCTATACATGTAGCATAGGGTTCTTTACTCAACTGCAAAGGACCTTTTATGCAAAAAAAAAGGATGATAATGACAAGAAAGAACCCTTTTGGCACAACGATTATATTATTCATTCATATATTGCATTATTCTGCAACATTTTGCAGTTATTTTTTATTAAACTGTTGTAGTAACTTAATATCCCATTTTAATCATGCTGATTTTTGAAGGATAACAACTGAAATGGCACTCTTCGTGTGATATTGATTAATTACACTTTTTAACACCCATATCTTGAATTTTGTGATCATTCATGCATTGCATTTTAGGGGTTCCAAATACGTAGCGCTTTAGAACCTTTTAAGGTTCTATATAGAACATTTTCTTCTAAGAGTGTAGTGTTTTTGTCTGTGTTTGTCAATTTTGTACATGTTTACAAATTTAGACTGTGATCATCTGATCTGTTTTTAGAGTGGAAACGCAAGTCACGTTAGATCTGAGTTTTCTTTGAGCCTTTACACAGGTTATATGATTAATCTCCAACATGACTCAAGGCCTCAAACATTTTACATATCACTTCATCATATAATTCCTGCTGTCTCTGTTCACTTCCTGTTTTTTGAGTTCTTCTTTCTAATATTTCTGTACTTCTTTGTTTTATTGTCCATCTATTAGGTAAGATTTTTTTTTTACATTTATTGCTATGCAAATATTAAGACAATAAAACCACAAAAAAATGTTTACACTGTTTGCAGTTGATTGTTGTGGTATCAATGTGTAATAAAATCGGTTTACTAATATTAACCAATGAAAGTGTTACCTTAATTATTTTGCTAAGGCAGATGAACTCAGGGCTTTTAAATAACATCAAGTAAGTGGAGCGCAATCTTTCTCCTCAAGGTATTTGTTTGAAAAGTAAAACATGTCTAAAAGCTTGCCACTTTTTATTTTAATGATAGCTTGTACCATTAGTACATTGAATTATTAACATAATGGAGACATCAGGAATAGGAAATCAACTATATAGTGATCAAAACCTTATGCAATTGGGCATGTCCTTGTCTGCCATGTTGTACAATATATGAGTTACATTGCTTCACTGCCATTCACAAATCCTCTCCCTTGGACTCGTAAGGGATAGTAAAGTGAGGAAGTAGGTCATCCGGGCACTTTTTGCCTAAACTTTTATGAGTACTGTGAATTTGGACATATTTCTTTTGTCACTGTTTTTTGCCTGCCTAACAGTAGGGAAGTTTTCGGCTGCAGCCAAAGTACATTTTTCTAATTTAGCTGTTGTAGAACATGGACAGTACCAGCCCAAATTTTAAACCAACCCTCACATTCACTTAAATGAGAAAGTGTTTCCAACTTTTCACTGGTAAAGTGCATTAACATCTTTTTATGAGCATTAAGGTCAATCATGAGTACTTCCACCTGCTCACCTTCCAAAAATGGAACAATCCACTGCTGTGGCCAATGACCGCCTATGGAGATCACTGTAAAACCAGGAACCCTGTTGCACTCATGGTTGGTATGTTTTAAGTACAGGTGGCCTATGAAAGGTGCTGAAGATGATGATGGTTTAGAGTGTGAATGATTAAAGCCTTTGTAAACCTATAATTGACGTCCTTCTCACTTTTTGTTATCCATATTCCGCCATCTCTAGTGGTCTTCTTTTGAGGGAGCTTAAAGCCTCTCTTTGCCTTGGAGGTGCATCACTCTCCATACTGTGTAGGGTAGCCATGGTATGCTGCTCACCCATTAAGGAGAAGAAAAATGTTTATACTTGTTACTGTTCAACAATTAAGAATAGTATTGTGTGCTGTCTGTCCAATCCTAAAATGGATTAAGAAAAAATCAGTTTTGCAAATTAGTGTCTTTTACTTTACAGTAACGTGGTTGCTACTGTAAATGCAAACAATAACAATATGTTTTTTTTCTATAGTAAATTACTTTGCAATTGTAGCCAGTTAATTACTGTAAATTTGCAGTGAGTTACTTGTCACTTGCTGCCAGTTAATTACTATGAATTTCGCTGCCAAGAGAACAGTGTTAGAGTCCACTCTAAATAGAATAAAAGCTTTGACAAGGAGTTGTGTAGCATGCTCCGATAGGAAGGGTCTGATCCTCCTAATGTTGCATAAGGCAAATCTACAGGACCAAGCAGTTTTAGCAATGTGGTCTGTTAAGTTTAACTGATCATTAGTCACTATTCCAAGGTTCCTGGACATGGACAAACCTAGCTGAATGGAGAAGCAGCAGCTCTGTCTGTTAGATTCAGACTATCAGACTAGATTAGATTTGGCTGTATTTTATATTTACTTTCTGGTTCCTCATCATGTGTGGTATTGAGTAAATAGTCTCTCATGTCTCAGATAACTGTTAAACTTGAACACTTTCATGATGGGTAATTTTAATTTTCAGAATTGTTCTTCTTTGCGGCTACCCTTTACCATCTTAAAACCAAAGATGGCAATATCATAAATGTAAGAATTAACCTAAATGACAATGGTGGTTTTGTGTATAGCCTCCTCTAAAACAAGATCACAAGGTTCATTAGAGCATGACTAAAGGACATCATGTGAGTTGTTCTGAGGAACCTTTTTCTCATGACCAGCTCCCCCTTCTTTAAATGATCATAATGCGTGGCAAATTATGTCATGAAAAGAGTCTCTGTTTAAATTCCATCAGGATCCCTCCTCATTCAGTCACTGTGAAATCTACAACAACAGCACCTCTAAGAATCATCACATGAGGGCTTCTCATCTAATCTTCACAATAATTCTATTTCCATATCAATTGTCCTTATTGTATCAGGATGCCCCTTTGGCCTCAGAAAGTCAAAATGGTCACTCTCTGAGCTTCAGCTTTGGATGAGAGTCATGTTGCAGCAAAACAAAATGGTTTGTTCAGGTGTTTTATTTTATTTTATTTATTTTTTGCCTTTTCTTTTTAGACACACCAAACTAATGTGTCTGATCAGTATTAATGCATAATGATATTTGTCCCTTAGATGTAACTTGATTTTTGGCTAGGGGTAAACGTAGAGAATACCATTTAATGAAATGGGTTACTCACTATAAAGGTAGGGCAATAAAGAAAAAGGAACAACTCCACTCAAAAGTGTTTATTGTACAGTGCCAAAGTGACATGGTGAAAAGAAAATAATATTTGCAAAGGAACAAATAACAATACAAAAAACAAGGTGGGAAGGTGAGCATGAGAGATAGTCAAATAAATAAATAAAACAAAATGAAGCTAACTAGGTTATTCAGCTAAATTAACTGTCAAAAGAAAAATAATTCAGCGTCAAGACATCCTAACTAAATTCTGCTGACTAACAACACAACTTACAGGGGGTGGCATTCTCTCTTTAACCTAGTGAGTTTAATACAAAACAGGACGTCCTACGTTGTTTGCAGTTGTGTCGATACGACTATTGCCGAGTTCACATTGCACAATTTTCAAAGTCATCAGATCACTGTTCTTTTCACACTGCACAACTATCTAGGGTAGCACATTGCACAATGAATTGGCAACAGGGGGTTGCACATTGCATGACTTTACAATAGAAAGTATTGCTGACAACTCTGAAAACAAACACGTTGGAAGTGATAAAGAAGTTCTCGCACAAGACTGGAATTATCATCCATTAAAAATGATATAGCTAAATTAAAATAAGAAGCTTGCAATCCAAATAGTTTTTGTGCTGATATCCAGTGAAAAGGAGAAAAAGAAATAAAGATGGAGAAAATGGTTAGAGAGATGCTGGGAGCAAGGATTGTGTGTTCTGCAAAAGAGTAGATGGTTAATAAATAATTTTGCAATGTGCTTCAGTTGCTGCTGGTTACACAAATGTTTGTGCTTTGTTTCTGTTTGATATACACTACCGGTCAAAAGTTTAATGTTTTTAAAAGAAGTCTCTTTCTGTTCACCAAGGCTGCAATTTTTTGATAAAAAATACACAAAAAACATAGTAATATTGTGAAATATTATGACAATTTAAAATGACTTTTTTATGTTAATATATATTAAAATGTAATTTAGTCCTCTGTAAAAAAGCTGAATTTTCAGCATCATTACTCCAGTCTTCAGTGTCACATGATCCTTCACAAATCACTCTAATATGATGATTTTATGCTCCAAAAACATGTATGATTATTACCCATGTTAAAAACAGTTTTTTACATTTTTATTTCAGGCAAATAGTTAATTTCTGAAACTGCATTAAAAAAGAGAAGTACATGTTTGTTTCAGCTTATTATATTTTATTTTATAATTTTTATATGATAAAAACAAGAGGTTTTGGGCGTCCATGGTTCTCAATTTGAATATTTAGCAAATGTGGGTTTCTGGGTAGTGTCATTTCATGGGACAAAAACATATTTTTAAACTTATGCTGAAATACTGCCCACAAAGTCAATTTGGCTTTTATTGAAAAAAGGAAGAAAAAAAAATCCCAGCACACTTTTTTGGTCTGTATTATTTTTGAGTAAAAAAAAAATTAAATGTTCGTGTGCGCGGGAGTATTTGGATGACAGAAATTCACGAGGACTGTTGGTTCTGTCATTTTGAAAAAGCAAAGCAGAGTGATTCTCTCTATTGCGCAGACAGACATGGTGCATTTATGTCTGTGTGTGTATATATATATATATGTCAAAACTATTATTTGAATATCAATTTTGTGGTGTAAATTCTCTAGCGTGTGTATGCGTGTATGTCTACGCCATTATTGTCCGAGTGATGCCGCGTGTATGTACACGCCGTTAAATGTCTGAGCGAAACGAAATGTACATCAGGGGAACGATATTTTTTCCTAGGATGGTAGGGGAACACTCATAAATGCCTTTTTGTATTAATTCAAAATAGTTACTCTTTCCATGTGGACACGGGCTGATCCAGTCTTCGTTGTTGTGGTGATGGTTAATTTTCCTCTGATTCGTCATCTGATTCCGGCTCAAACATATAAGGTTTTATCATTGCAAGAGCCATCTCTTCACATGCATCACCCGCTACTAAGCAGTTATGCTGAATCCGCAAATGTTCTGGCTGGGGCGTCAATAATTGATGCATAGGCACTGACGTTAGCCAATCATAACAGTGGGCATTAACACTGAACTCTTAAAGGGGAAACACCCCAAAACAGACTGTTTGAATCAGAGGATGAGAAACAGGGTGGGAAAAGGTCATAAATCACTACATTTTAAAAGTTTTTTGTAAAAACAAACTACAGTAATACTTCAATTGCACCTAAGGGAACATAATAATAATAAAAAAAAATGTCATGACCCATTTAAATCAGCGATTGGCTAAGCTGCTCCAGAGACCAGCCTTCCTGGGTCGATTTCACTAGCGCCCTCTATTGACCAGCCGCCCCTGAAAGTTTTGTCAGTGATTTCAGGACCAAACAAAAATGATCACATTCATCTAATCTTTCCTAATGATCCACTAGCTGCCGGCCCCATGAGCAGGCTGTCAAAAAAAAAGAAAAAAAAAAAACACATCTCTTTAGGCAGCCTAGGCTCTGAGATCTGCACACAAAAACAAATGGTTTTTTGTTTCTCAGTTTTTTCTTTCTCAGACAAACAACCACCACTAAAAATAAAAATAAACAGTGTTCTAACCAATCACTAACAGAGGGGGCGTTGTTTGTTTTTGTGCTCGTTCACACTTCCTGCACGCAAAGTCGGAGCTGAAGAATAAGCCGCCATCTATCAAGATATATTTATCCAGATATATTTAACATGGAGGCAGCAATCCCATCTATCAACGGACCAGATGTATTTAACATGGAAGACGCAATCCCCAAGAAGAGGAGGAGGATTAGGGCGATTATTATCGTTTTCGTAAAAGAAACTAACAGTAATCAGAATGATTACTTTTGAACGGTGAAGAGAACTCAACGAACTGAACATTTTTCAATTCGGACACCAAGGTTGCACTTCTTCTGGACAGGTGAGTAGCTTCTAGTGCTGACTTTTTTCTATGTGAACTGTGTATGAAAATAATTCTTTAAAAAATATGAGTGACGCTTCGACTAAACTTGGATAGTTCTAGCAAATATCAGATTGTAGGGATTTAGTGTGTGTGTTGCGTCTACCTGTAGCCATAACATTGTACCTACTATTAGCAATAACACCATCCTTCGTTCAGGAATTACTTTAGCCGAATAATAATAATAAGCTGTTATAATGTTATTTCAGATAGCTGTTGTTACCATGGTGACAACATGGTACCATGTTGTTACAACTGGTTCAGGAGGAAGTCAGAGCAGCTGTGGAGGAGGAGAGGAACAGCAGAGCGGTGGGGATGAGACAGCAAGGCGCATGGACTAGATGGGAGCAAGTTGTGGGGAGGAAGATCTCATGGACTGACCTGTGGAGGGCAGAACCACATCGCATCAAGTTCCTGGTCCAGGCGGTATATGATGCTCTTCCCAGCCCATCATCAGCATGCCCCCTCTGCCAGAAGAACAAGGGGACCCTTGAGCACGTATTGAGTTGTTGCCCAAAAGCTCTGGGGAAGGACGATGCCACTGGCGTCATGATCAGGTGCTCAAGACTTTTGCAGAGAGCATCTCTAGCGCTGTTTCCATCTGCCAAAAGTTCAGAGGAAGCAAACCATCAGCTTCATCAGAGCCGGAGAAAAGCCAGGAACAAAGAAAGGAACATCAGGGCTTCTCCAAACAGCACAGGACTGGCAGCTGTCAGTAGACCTGGGCAAGCAGCTCAAGTTCCCCCAGCATGTAGTTAAGACCTCACTCAGACCTGACATCATCCTGGCATCTGATGCTACAAAAATTTTCTCATGCTGGAGCTCACCATGCCATGGGAGGAGCGAATGGAGGAGGCCTTGAAAAAGCGGGAAAAAGGGAAAATATCAGGACTTAGTCAGCAACTGCCACGAACAAGGCTGGAAGGCAAGGTGCTTTCCTGTAGAGGTAGGGCGCAGAGGCTTTGCTGGACAGTCCCTCTGCAGGGCATATAATGCACTTGGCATCACAGGCGAAAGGAGGAGAAGAGCCATCTGTAGCAGCACAGAGGCAGTGGAGAAAGCCTCTAAGTGGCTCTGGATTAAGAGAGCGAAACTGTGGCTGAGTTGCCAGGGCACAAGCTGAGGCTTGATCAACCTCAGCTGGGTCACCTGAGTGAGGGTGTCTGATGTTCGAGAGACCCGAAACACCCAACGACCTCAGGATACATCACTGATGATGTGCCCTGGTGCATCAGAAGATGTATCTGTACAACCATGAGCTTTCCCCATAATATTAGATCTGTAGATATATGACTGATTCTGGTACGTTTTTATCGTACAGCTGCTTCCAGTGAAGCACCAGCAAAACTAGCTGTATGATATGACTTTATACTTTGTAATCCAAAGCAGCCAAGATCACATTTTACAGTTCACAGAATGAGCCACCATTGAGGTAGACCGCCAATCTGAAAATAGTGTGTTTTTGTCACTTTAAGAAATGCGCGTGCATGATCGATTTTTTTTCATGATACACGAAATGGGAGGGAGGGGTGAGCTAACTTGTTTTGTTTGGGATCTTGTTTCAAATACAAACAGAAGTGATGTTACCCACAATCGCTGATACAACCTTTAATCAACTCCATTTATTAATCATGCACTTAAAGGTGCAATACCTAAGATTTTTGCATTAAAATATCCCAAAATCACAAGACCAATATATTTTGTTAAGATGATAACTTACAATATTCCAAATGTTTCAAGCAAAGTTTAAATCGCGAGAAAATTGAGATTTTAACCAAGGAAACAACGGGGCGTGTGAGCAGGGGTGAGCTGGGAGTCGCCAGTCAATCGCGTCATATCCGCGTTACCTCGGTTTCCGCTCGTACTACGTGTAGTCCTGGATAAATGCGGAAGTTGTAGTTGTGCGTTTGTAGTTGTGCGTTTGTATCAAGCAACAAACGTCAGCTTGTTTCGCGCATTTGTAATGGAATGGTGCACATTCTGGTGCATTATTCTTTTCAATTATTCTCGGAATGCGAACTGTTGGCTGTAAAGGGGTCGGACACCGGACGAGAAGAGCGCGCCACGTCTAGGACAAAGTCCAGTATCGCACACCGGACGCGCACTTTCTCATCAGTATATGGCCAGCAATATTGTTCTGTTTAATGACATGAAAGGAAGATAATGTCTGTTCTATGTTATGATTGTACTGTACAATTAAATACAATCGTTGCTGAGTCTGCAGTCTGAAAATTTTACCTCAGAACATCCGTTAACTGAATGAATTGAGAATATCATCTGGAAAATCTAATAACATCAGTAATTGTCATTCAAGCAGCTGATTTCTGTAAATGAATGCAAAACTAAATGCATATTGCAGCATAGGGCGAAGTCAGGATACATTAGCAACGATTTGACTTCAAACCCTCTCCACCATAGCTTCGTCCAGTGACTCGTACAGTAACATCTGTGATAACTAATTTACTTTTAAACCTGACTTTTCTTGCGGCTATTTTAGTTTAATGAAAAACAAGCATGTCATTAAACGCAACATTTATAGAAATCGAACTTTACCTCATCCATGACAACTAATTTTCGAATTCCCGTCTGACTGATTTATCCACGGTGGAGTTGAAAACAACAGTTCCCATCATTCCGCGTTCCTCCACGTCGTCATCAAGCAAAGCCGTTGTTGTTGTTTTGAATGTAGCGCCCTCTAGCGACATGCGTATTGCAGCTTTAATGTATCCATTCATGGCACTCATTTTAGTAGTTGATATTTTTGTGCATAAAATTCCCGAAAACCTTTAATTTACATATTATTTATTTATTCGGTCACCCACGACTGTTCTTTTACTGTTAAGGTGAAATTCATTATCTGGCGCCTGAGATAAAGGTGGCCCTCTGACATTTTCACATGGTTTAGATGGCCCTGAACAGTAAAATAAAATTAAACATCAAAAGTCATTAAAATACTATTTATTAAAATAAGAAAACATATGGAACCATTTGTATGTGCCATTTACTCAGAATCTGCAACTATAATGATCTTACTCAATACCATCAATAAGGACTTTTTTTTATCTGTGACAACCACAAATGCACATAATTATTTAAAAACATTTATTCAAAGCACTGACATTCTAAACCAGAAAGCAAGAGAATTCTGAATTTTCTAAAAAAAAAAAAAAACTATTGCAAGTTCCACAAACACTTATTGACAGGAAAACACCGTAATTGCAGATATTATATATACACAACAAAAGCAATCTACAATTGGTTTAGGATATTTTGTCAAGTACAAGCTGATTCAAATGGTATTTAATAATTCATGAGTGTTTCACATTAACACAGGGCCTGGTTCATGCTATTTCTGTCCATTTTAGAAATAAATGGTCAGTTGGTCATATGGTAATTTATCAGAAATCATGAGTCAAGATGCTTCAATGTATACATGTGTTAGCATAATTTCCAGAGAAAACAACCGTTAGTATCTATGTCGTTTGTTGATTGGCCCATCAAAGTTGCCCCCAACTGGACTTCCTCTCCCAAAGCCACTTTGGCCAACCACACCAGGAACAGGACCTGCCCCAACCACCATGGATGAGTGCTGCTGCTGCTGCTGAGGGGAGTCAACACCAGTCCGCCCACCCACGGGAGAACCCATCGGAAGACCTCCTCCTTCAGAAAACCGCTCATTATGCTGAATATAAAAATAGGCATATTTGTAGCAAGCAATTGTTTGAATATGATGCCATTTTACATTAACCATATATTTTAGTTGTTGCATAATGACAATGACATTTTATTTATATAGCACTATTAAAAAAACAACAGCTGTTGTACTAATGTGCTTTCCACATAGACTCACACATCAAAAAGGAACTTATTAAAACTAAGCACATATAAATACAAAATAAAATACATATAAAAAACAAAGTCTTTAATCAAAAGCTTTTGAAATATTTTTATTTCAAAAATATTTATATATGTATATATATCATAAAATGTGTATATATATATATATATATATATATATATATATATATATATATATATATATATATACACACATCATATATTTATATATGTTTTAAGCTTGGATTTAAAAAATAGTAAGAGATGGAGCCTGTCTTAAATTAATTGGGAGAGTATTCCAAAGTCTGGGTGCAGTGATGCAGAACGCTCGATCTCCTCTGTGCTTTAGCTGCGATTTTGGGATGGACCATAAGGCCAGATTTGAAGAGCGTAAAGACCTTGCATGCTTTTGTTCTATAAATAATTCTGCTAGATACGTTGGTGCTAATCCATTCAAAGATTTATAAACTAAAAGTAATACTTTAAATTGTACTTTGTAACACACCGGTAACCAGTGCAATAATCTTAGAATTGGTGTAATATGCTCTCTCCCTCTTTTTTTACGCACAGGAAACAGGCCGTAGCATTTTGGACAAGTTGTAAACGATATAGTGTTTGCTGACTAATTCCCAGATATAATGAGTTACAAGTCCAATCTCATTGAAATAAGATTTCTCAAGGTCTTTAAAAGAGAGAAACGGTTTTGCTTTAACAAGCAGACGTAGCTGATAAAAACACAATTTTACTACAGAATTTATTTGACGATCAAATTTTAAATTATCGTCTAAAACAAAACAAATCTTTCACCCAGCGTCTCAAATACACGGACATCTCCCCAGATTTAAGTTTTCAGATTTTGATAGCTCAGATGGGCTAGAAAAATAAAGAATTCAGTTTTCTTTTCGTTAAAAATTGAAAAGTTTAAAGAAAGCCATACCTTTATCTCCGCTAGGCATGCTGTAAGAGACGTTAGGCTTAAATATTCTCGTTTCACGGGCAAATAAACCTGTGTGTCGTCTGCGTAGCAGTGAAATGACAGACCGTGTATTTAAAAAATGGACCCAAGAGGAACCATATATAAAGAAAATAATAATGGAGCTAAAATAGAGCCCTGCAGAACTCCATATTGTAGGTGTGCTGTATTCAAATAACATTCGCCCATCTTAACTGAAAAGCTCCTATTTGTTAAAAATGACATCCATTACAAATCTGTACCTCCTATACAGTCCTTGAGACGGTCAATTAGAATAGTGTGATCAATAGTATGCAGTCTCTGTGGAGTGACAGTTTCGGAAGACAGACTGAAGTATTTCAAACAATGAGTTCTCAGCTAAATAACTCTGTAACTGTAAAAGAATAATTTTTTCAGAAATTTAGAAACGAATGGCAAATTAGAAACAAGTTGTCCAAAAATAAGCAAAAATGTCAAATTATTATAATTTTGAGCCAAAATTGAATTATTATATTTTGAGCCAAATGTCTTTCAGATTTGTTCATGGTAATTATAGCAACAGTTTTTCCAATAATGAAAGCATATGTAAATATATGGTATTTGGATAAAAGACACCTCTTGCTGATGGGGCAAAAGGGACAATAATTAAAATGATAAATAGCTGGCTGACCTTTCCAGCTGTTGAAATGACAGTTTAGATTTAGATGGTAAATGTCAGTTGTCCACCATCACAATCATCATATTTATAATGAAACCATCATATTTAAAAAATTATATTAATCATATAATATAATATCATATATGTTTGCTTTCTTTAAATAATTTTGTTTCTGTACTTTTAAATTGAACATACACTATATTGCCAAATGTTTTGGGACACCTGCCTTTACATGCACATGAACTTTAATGACTTCCCATTTTTAATCCGTAGGGTTTAATATGGAGTTGGCCCACATTTTGCAGCTATAACAGCTTCAACTCTTCTGGGAAGGCTTTCCACAAGGTTTAGGAGTATGTTTATGGGAAGTTTTGACCATTCTTCTAGAGGCGCATTTTTGAGGTCAGGTCACTACACCCCACTAGCTCATCCATGTCTTTATGGACCTTGCTTTGTGCAGTTGTGAGCAGTCATGTTGGAACAGGAAAGGGCCATCCTTAAACTGTACCCACAGAGTTGAGAGCATGAAATTGTCCGAATTGTATTGTTAGGCTGAAGCTTTAAAGGGAAACTCCACTTTTTTTGGAAATTGGCTCATTTTACAACTTCCCCAGAGTTAAACAGTTGGGTTTTACCGTTTTCTAATCCATTCAGCCGATTTTATGATATTTAGAAGAATATCAGTAACCAGACAGTTTCTGGTCCATTGACTTAAATCTAAATTTATTTCCAAAAAAAGTGGAGTATCCCTTTAAGAGTTCTTTGTAGAACTGTTGCACTGATGCAGTCAGGCAAGTACTGCTCTCCTGTCAACCGCCAAACCAGGACTCATACATCAAATTGCCAGACAGAGAAATGTGATTCGTCACTCCAGAGTACACGCTGCTTAAGTGTCCAGTGGCGGCATGCTTTACACCACAGCAATGCTTTGCCCCATGCTGGGGACCTTGACAGTTGCACCTTATAAAATCGGCTGCTCCATCCATGTTCATTCAAAACATATGTATTTTTCCTGCAATCATACACTATGGGAGAAGTGAAAAGTCCTTTTTTTACTGTGTACCTTTAATAATATGATATTTTATTATAAGATTTGCAATACACAAAGAAAGGCCTACAATCACTATTATAGTTTTGTAATCCTGCACAAATGACAAAAAAAAACCACCAGGAGAACGCGGCGCGCCTTGCGTTTTAGGCGCTATATGTGAATGGTGCCTAATACCCTAATGAAAACCTTAACTTGCCTAATAATGAAAAACGACACTTGCATTAACACTTGCTTGTTAATTGACATTCTTTTAGCCTAACTAGTCTATTTAAAGCAAGGACATGTTGCTCCTATTGAAGTAATGTATAGTTAAATGATGGTGGATTATGAACTCGCCAAAATGGAAAAAAAGCCCAACTGGACACAGGATCAGTTACTGCTTCTGGCCCAGTTGGTGCTAGAAAAAATTAAAAACCTAATAAAAATTTAAATCCTAAAATCCTTTGTGTATAGGTCTTAGTGAGTTAGGAGTCCTCTCGACTTCTTTTAAGATGTCCCAGACTTAGGTGCTACTTTTAGGGCTAAAATGCTTTGTGAATTACTCTTAGTGAAAAAAATTAGGAGTCCTAAAGTTAGGAGTGACACGCCCCTCATTTTTAGGAGTTGCTCCTAAATTCGCCAGTTAGGAGCTACTTTTAGCCTTAAAATTCTTTGTGAATTCGGCCCCAGAAGAACATGGGTTCAAACAGCTTAATGTAAAGCCATCTAACTACTCGTCTCACTTTTCTTTCTGTCCTTAGCTTTATCTTTCTTTTCCGTTGCGAGTCTCAATTCTAAGTTAAATTTTGCTGCAAAGTTTCATTTAAACGACTCGACTGCAAAGCCCGCTTCAAACTTCCAAAGACTTTTATCCATTGCCAACACACCACGTATTTGGCCGCCCAGAGACATCTATCCAGGCACAAGAAGACCGCCAGCCAAGCAACGGACCCGGGGAAACACCCTTTTATGCTGACAAAAAGGAATCCCCAAAGCAACACAGACAAACGTAAGTTTACCTCCAGACTCTTAGCTGAACTGGTGCATTGAGATAAAATTAAATAACCCGCCTAAGGAACGATAGAAGGATGATTGATGGTTCATTCAGGTCATGTCTTAAAAGTGCATATAGAAACTTGGAATTTTACCACATCTTAAAACTTCTTTCCTCACTCTCTTTTTCTGGAACTCGTATGAATGTGTCTGTGCGTGTGATTGTGTTAGATATTAGTTCTATGTGTTAGATAATCAATAAAATCTTGTTTATATTTTAAAAAGAATTGTTCTTGTGTTATGTGCTTACAGATGTAATGTCTTTAAACTGCTGATCTAAGTTACCTTGTTAATAAATAGTGTTTCACTATAGTTTGGATATTTATATCCGCTGCAGAGGTTATAGTTAACAGCCCATTCAAATGAACACTGGACGAGTCATTTGCTCGGCCATATAAGTGATTCTGTTAAGATTCCCTATAAAATAATTGATAATTCCTTTTGAGCAAAATTGGCCTGCCTGGCCCCTTAAATACATATTATTATACGCAAGTTGTCTTACAGCAGGTTAAAAAAAATATTACAAATCAGATTCCAACATCGACGAGGAAGGTTTTTGATATTGCAATATTTTGTTTTGTGTGTGGGTTTATGGCATAATCTGATTTGTGACTGGATCAGAATGGCATGCTATAGTGGATTTTCAAAGGATGACGATATGCAGATGGGTTGGGAAAGGAGTACAAGTAGGAAAGGTGGAGGGAGAAAAGAAAATAGAAATATTCATTTGATAAATCAAAGAGCATTAGAAGAGGATGAAGAAGGCAGAGAAGCAAGGAAAAATATAATGATGGAAAAAATTAAGATCATTCTTAAATTTAAAGTAGGGCATGAAATCAAATCAGTTAGAAAGCAATTGGGGAAATAGAAAGGTGTTGCGTGATGGAAGTCTATTGGTGAAATGCAAAAATGCTGAGCAGAAAAATAAAACTGCAATCAGTGTGTAAAAAAGAAACAGTGGAAAAAAAGAATAATTGGTGAGAAGAGAGGAGCTAAGAGAGTGATAACCGGAATCCCCATAGATGAGAATTTGGAAGAACTAAAGAAAAGTGCTGAAAGGAGGAATGATCACAGAAACTAAACGAATGCAGCCTTCAGGAATGGGGAAAAAACTGATAGTGAGACAGTACTTCTACAGTTTAAAGATGAGGTGCTTCCTATGAAAGTGATGGTTGGCTATATATGAGCTTTAATGTCAGAGAATTTGTACCTCCTCCATTAATGTTACAAATGTCAGCGATATGGACATATTGCAAACGTATGTAAAGGGAAACAGAGAAAGTGGAAGAGGAAAACATGCATATGGATAATTTGGGAACAATGTTACAATTAAAAGAGTTTAAAAAACTTTTGCTGATAATTTACTCTCCCCCATGTAATCCAAAAAGTCCATGTCTTTCTTTCTTCAGTTCGAAAAGAAATTAAGGTTTTTGATGAAAACATTCCAGGATTTTTCTCCATATAATGCACTTTACTGGTAACCAAACGGTTCAAGCTCCAAAAACAGTTTCAGTGCAAACTGTTCAAAGGGCTTTAAACGATTCCAGACGATGAATAAAGGTCTTATCAAGCGAAACGATTGCTCATTTTAAAAAACAACAACAAAGTTTAAGTTTTATAAGCTCAAATGGTCGCCTTGCTCTGTTCTGTGATGTGCGTTCGTGTCTCTCTGTTCGAACTTGTTCATCAAAATGAACAAATCTTCTCCCGAGTCAATTCATTCATTTCGTTCGTTGAATGAACCAAATGACAAGGAAAAAGATTAGTTCATTTTTCTTTAGGAAGAACTACGCCATTAGATTGAGAATGTGGTGTGTGTATGTGTTCTGATCTGTTTGTCTTGTCTGCTGTTTGGTTTTGCACGTTGGATGTTCCCGTCTTGTTTTTGGAGTCCTTCCTTGGGAACGCCAGGTGGCGTCCCTTGAGGTGTTTGTCATGTGTTTGTTTAGTCTGGTCTGTTGGGAGCACATGGCTGTCATGTTATTTCCTTGTGCCATGTGCTCTCCTGTTAATTGTCAATTGCCGCCCATCTTGTTATCTCATAATTGGTTAATTTTCCCAACCTGCTTGCCTCATTACCTTATGTTGGTTCCCCTATTTAATCTCCCTGTGTTTGCAGTCCTGTGCTGGTGGCGGTAATACACCATAATGCTGGTTGGCACCCGCTGGCAACCAGCGCTGGTTCGCTTGTCCATGTTTCCCTCGTATTTTCTGTGCCTGCCTCTGAGTTCTCTTTTGTCGCTACACTAAATAAAGGCTGAGATGGTATTGCGATATACAAAGAAATGCCTGCATTCACTATAGTTTTGTAATCCTGCACAAATTATAAAAAAACCTCAAAGAGTAATAATACAAAGTGCACAATTACTGTTCTCAAACCTACAATTATTTTTCTGCAATCCACAATTGCCCTACACCTTTACATCTGTAATATACTGTGACATCATAAAATAAATACATAATCAAATAGCACAAACTACAATTATAGATGCCAAACATAAATACATTACCATCACTCCGTTATCTGGAATCAGGTGTGTCCCCATATTTGATGATCCCTCAGGCCCCATGGCTACTCGGCCTGCTATGCCCATCATTTGTGAGGGGCCTTGGTTACCGCTAACCACAGCAACAGGGTTAAATGAATCTATGCAAGACAATGTACAGTTGACATTCACTGAGAGGGCTAAAAGATTTAATAAAACTAAAAATACATTGCAATATGTTGCAATGTATGGATCTGTGACACCTTACATTAAAAAAAAGTAATATTTGGGACTGTACATTACTTTGCTGCCATTAATACACTATAAAACAAGAAAGATGAATAAGATTAGAAAATTCTAAATATAGCAGATAAATTGGCATGGCAAAAGTAGAATGTATGTCATTTGTAACTGCAAATCAAAAAGTATTATACAATAGCAAGACAAAAGACAAAGATAAAACAAATAATTTAAGAAAACATTCTGAAGGCATTTTCACACCAAACACAATGTGAAACAGTGATAACGCAAAAAGTACATTTATATTATTTAAAGGAGAACTCCGGTGCAAATGCCCCACCTTTCTGTTCTTCACTCTGATATCATGTTGACACCGTTTCATGCTGACCTTTATTTAAATACAATTGGATGTTATTATAAAAAAATGCTAAATGTTGGAGCAAACTGATTCATGTAAATCATAAATATGCACAGAATAAGGTAAAAAGAATATTGACGGGGAATAATTATATAGGAATCCATTTTTCCATTCAAAATCTTCTTTGCAATAAGTATTACTGTTTGGTGGAAAAAGCCTTCAATCTAAAATTGAGATTATACTGTGTAGAGTTAAAAAAGAATAAGAATTTTTCAGGTTCACAAACCAGAAAAGACACTTTAGTAAAAAGAGGCAAAGCCACACTCCAATATTTAAATGCCTGTGGAAGTGATGCACAGCCCCAAAAAATGTATCAAATATAAAAGACACCTCACACAGCTGTTTCCAAATGCATGTGGAGTCTCAATATGATCATACCTCCCATGTTAATGGCTCCACGGGTACCCATTTTCATTCATTCGCGAATCCTGTTCTCTCTGAAAGTGAAGAAGTTTTTAATTAGCCTCAGTCCACACAAAACTAAGAACTTTGTTTCAGCTACAAAAGGATTTAGTACACGCAAGCTGCATACATATTGTACACAACCTGAATGTTTGCAGTTGCAGGTGCGAAAAGCATGTCTGCTTTAAGTGCCGCCATAACCATAAGATTTTTACAAGTTATGGGGTGGACGCATCATCTTGTTTTTGCAAGTAGCAGTTAATCGCACTAGTGGAGATTACAAGAAAAAAACTACACACAAATAAAATAATATATATATATAGAATATATAGAGAAAATGTGAACTCCATTCAGTACACATTTATTAGTAGGCTTTATGTCAATATAGTTCCCACATTATTTAAAGATTCAATAAGTGATTTTTGAAACACACACCAAAATACACTTGTAACTAAACAGCAGTAAGGGGAGTAACCTATACACTCATGATGGGGGAGGAGAGGGAGCTCAGTGCACAAGACAGACATGAGCAGAACAACCATCGAAAGAGAGAGATGTCAGAGAAAGTACAAAGAGGAAAAGGCCAGGGAAGATAACTTTCAAAAGAAGGGTTACAATCAGGCAAAAGTTAGGGCCCAGGTAATATCAGAGAAGCTTTACAGTGCTTAAAGCCACACTGTGGAACTTTTCAAGCTTTATAATATATTACCAAACCCATTGAGATGGTACATTCGACTTACAATAGGTTGCAGGCATGAAAACGGGTCAGGGGTGAAAAAGGTGAGAAGGATATTACCCCTCTAGGGGGGTTCGGGGGCATGCTCCCCATAAGAAAATGTTAAATATTCCATAATTAAAGCCTCAATCTGATGCATTTTGAGATGCATTTTTTGCCAACCTGGGGAGAGCTGGAGAAACTTAACTTCAGCCATGAGTCAAAAATATTATGGCCTTATTTTAATAATAATTTTTTTTTAAAAGATCGATACCGATCCGTTACCATCGCAGTAAAAAAAATAAAAATAAATAAATAATAATAATAATCTGTAGAATTTCTATAACTGTGTGTTGAACTGATAATCACTCTTTTGTGTGTTAAACACAGTCTACTTAATACAGACAACTTCAAGAAAACAACAACAACAAAAATATGATCATAACCTATGACAAAAATTATATCATAAACTAGATTAGTGGGTAACTCAGTCAAATTTAGTCTAGAAAAACAATAATTATATAAAATCAGAACATTTAGTAAAAAAAATAGTGGGGAACAAATATGAGACAGTAACTGTAGCACTAAATCTGGTAAAACGTTGCACATTGCTCTTTGTATTGTTGTAAAATGCATTCATGAAAAACAAGATAAAAATCAAAAAGATCAAATATTTTATAGTCTACTACAAAATTAAGAATATATATATAGCACAAATGTATAGCACAGCTGTTTAATGAGGCAGCACCATATGCTAGATAGACAGAACAGAACCAAAAAATACTATTGATAATTTTTCATTGCGCAAAAGTATTATGATTTGATTATAAAAGACTCCAATGCGCATCGCTAGCGCTGAATGATGCGCTTGAGGCAACATGAGTCACAGCGCGCAGCTCTTCCATAGAGCTCTTCGAGTCCGCATTGACAAGTTCAAAGCACAAAGGAAATATATCGATGCATAGTGTATTATACAGTATCTATCTATGCAATAGTTTATTGAGCCTTTTCTTTTAACAGTTTTAAATTTCAGTTACTGTGCGCGTGAAGAACAATGATAGTGCTCTCCAGTGTTATGATCTAGACACGCGGTAAAGGATGATAAACATGATTGAGGTACTACAGCAAGACAGTCAATGTATACGAAACCATAGAGCTTTATCTACAGATCGTCTATAGTATAATATAGTATTTATCTATAGTATAATAATATTAACATTTAATCATCTTGGAGAGAGATTCATCGTTGCCGAACGCGACGCACTACTCTGTGCTGTTTGAATAGAGAATGACTGAGGAGTCGACGCGCTGTTTGTTTGAACTGAATTGAGAATTACTGTCAGCCGCAGCGGAGGGAAACGTTTACGCGAACTTGAATTTAATGACTTAGATATTAATTCCTACCTCACATTATACTATAGTACGGCTTCATTTATATTATACCCCCCCCCCCCTCCCTCAAAACATTTTCTCATCGAATCTACACGATTCACGTAGGTCACCTATTTTGGTTTCAAAACGGCGAATTTCGCCGAAAGGTGAGTGATTTTCATGTCTGATGTTGAATGACACGTCTGCCGTATCCTGAAAGTGTTTGTATCGCTTTACTAGCACTTTGTAACTGTAGCACAAAAAGAACTAAAAATTCAACGGCATACGTCACTTCCCCCACCACCCCAACTTCCTCAGATTCTGACGCAAGTGCTCAGCTCAAGTTTGATTGCTGTCCGTATGTTTCGTCATGCCCAAACCAACAGCTACAAGGAAGAAGGCAACTGTTTTATCAGAGGAAAGGCTTTCGCTTCGCTCGCTGGCGTGAGCTAACGGAGAAGGAGGGGTGCCCGATCAATGCTGCACGCTGCCGGCACACAAATGCCGCTTCCAAGGTGACCCAGATAAATTCATATAAGCAGTGTAGTATTTTCTGGTATTCCAGCCACAATGGTGTTATGAGTGTTATAAAATGCCCACAGCCCAGTGTTCATTGCTACACACAAACACAGCCCGCCTCAGTGCAGGGCTCGCACAAATGTAATCGACTCATGTAAAATGTAACGTTACATTAAATGTAGTGAACGTGCCCACGACTCAGTAGTACCCACAAACACTACACACCACATGTCCCACGGTATCTGTAAAAATAAACCAACACACTTACAGTCAGCTAAGGCCAACGGTGTTTTCAGTGCAGTACATGTGCCTGCTGTTCTGCGCCCACATTCACTCACAGACATGATAATCCCCACGGGGCTCACAATACTCACTCTCTCTCTCAGCCAACTGCTATAAGGCAATCGAGTGCGACAAGGCTGCCCGGCCCGCCTCAAACACTGCAAGCACACACAATCTAAAGACACGGGAGGCTGACCAGTTGACTGTTTGTTGACTTTAAGTTGCTTGTGGCCTCTAGGGACGCTAGACGTGAAAGTTACAGGTCGAGTGCCAGTAGTGGCCAAAAGTTCCACAGTGTGGCTTTAAGCTTTAAGAAACTTTAAGAGTGCTTAAGGAGCAGGAAGGCCTGAATACAGATGTCGAGGTTGCTTTATTTCTTCTCTGATACGTGAGTAACGTTGGTTTGCTGTGTTTCACAGAACTAACATATACACTCTTTTGCTTGAATAGACTTGTCATCTTCGCTTGGTTTTTCATTTACATTATTAGGGCCCAAGCCTTGAAAAGTCGAAGGCCCTATTGTTTTCCTTAGGAAAATCATTATTTTACTACCCTTTTGGCACTTTTGAGGCCCTTAACGTGCTCTGAAACTCTTGAAACTTTGCACACGGGTCAGAACCCGCAGCCATCAGAGCTGGGCTGAAGCTGGTTCTGATAGATCTCATCGGTTCATATATACTTCATACTCTTACTGTTTACCTCAGCCCAACAGGAAGTCGGCTATTTAGGGTTGTTTGTAAAATGCATGCAATAGAATTTAAAGTACTTCTCCTAAAGAATTCAAAGAAATGCCACGTAACTCGGTCAGCATGAAGTCAAGACATTGAGGATGAAACGGGGATTGTTGATATCTCGAACGGTTTGGCCATGGCGAGGAAACGAAATTATGGCGAGAAAAATGAAACACCAAGTGTGTTATAACTTCTGTAAACTTTAACTGATCTTGATGAAACTTCAGCAGTGTTCGCTGTAGCAAAAAACAAAAACTACAAATGTTACAAATGTAACATGACCCACAAATTCATAGGAAGTAATCTGCAAATGTGTAAAAACAGTTTTGTGTTGTACACATCACCCTGTAGTTTTGTGGATATGATTTTACACATCACAAATGTAAAAATGCACATTTGCAGATAGTGAAATAATTGCACATCATTGTACACATTTGTAGATTGTCTTCTGTGGGTTACAAATATTAAAGGTCCAATTAATATACTGTATAGCAAGTAGTGCTTTGCATACCCTCTCCCACACACCCCCAAAAAGGACTGCGGCTTTGTTGTCGTGTTGGTAGTAAAAATATTGCCGAGGTAATAAAAAGTAGTAAAAATGTAGTAAATTAATCTCTATGATTCCTGCATATACCCTGTTGTAAGATCAATTATTTATTAGGCTATTAATGATGTAAAATAATTCATATATTTAAACCAAACTGATATAAAAGGCGTATTCCAGAGCCCTTGCACATTTTCATCAAAATCTCTACATCAAATGAGATTTCATTAGTAATTTCTACATGTGTGTTTTTAAAATACCTCTGCAGACAATTTAAAGTATTAATTCAGAAATAAATTCAACCTGCATGTTGCTCTTAATTTCTTTTGCCATTGACATCCAACTGAACTACAAACTTTCCACTGATGTCTGTTTGAAGGTATGTGCTCGACCAGCTCGTGCATCTGTGCTGCTGCGCGCTAATCCACTGCACATTTCCAGTGCTCGCGCACCACAGCTAATTTATGTTTTACTATATTGCATTTAATATTTCACTAATAAGACACGTTTACTTAATAGACAGCCTTATTTTTTTTATCCCCATTCTACCTTTTGTTTCTTTGTCTGGACACACACACACTGTGTAGGCTACACATGCTGCCTGGTATGCCTATATCGGTTGTTGGTATCGGAGCATCTTTACAAGTACATGAGCCCATTTCACACTGTAAGTTTGGAAGAAAATAGAAGCAAGTGGCAAATCAACTGAGGTAAAAAGCCAGTAAATGTTGACGTCGCTAATAGGCTATCAACCATGGAACTCACACAGTTTACTTATACGTCATTGCCATCAACTGTCCTGTTAGCACCGTATACATTTTTAAACTATGCTAGATAAAGTTAAAACATGGAGACACAAATATTTAGCAAAAATGGAAACTCATATATTGAGGTGGCAAAGTCTGATGCTTTGTTTTGAGGTAATGAGGGCATTTACAGGTTCACGTTCCTTCATGTGGACTATTTGCATGTGAATTGCTTGTGCACTATTTGCATGTGAATTGCTTGTGTGTGGTCACGTCAGAGGTAATGAACAGGCGCTTAAAAAAATCTGTACCTCGTTTCTTCATTACAGATTACTTAAACAGAGAGTATTTGTTTTTTATATGATTTACATCTAAAAATAGACATTTCAAGCTTTCTAAAAACAAATCTCTTATATATGGGTGGTAAGTATTTGCTGAGATACAGTACATTTTCTGTCACGTTTCAGAATGAACTTCACACTGAGAGAGACGGCAGAATGCACATCATGTTTATTTTCTTTTGTTTACGAAATGCAGAACATTGTTTTTTTATAATGAGTTTAGTTATTTACTATGTACACAAATAAAAGTAAACATTTAACAGTTTTGAATGATGTATAAAACTTGCCTGTATGACAAACACTCATTATAAACACTGAAGTTGTTCCCACTGCACAGGGAATCTCTTATTCATATCGCGTCTATACTTTGTTATTTATGAGGGATTTGCCAACGGTGTAAACATGAAAGCACTGCGTCGACGGAGAATATTCGGCGCGCTGTCTGGCCACACGATACTGTTGCGCGTCTTTCTGCGCGTCATGTGTGCATCATTAGAATGGAATGAATGAACGAACGAACGTGTGCATCAGGACATTCACATACAGAGCGTTCTCTTTAGTCTAATCGCGCATAGATGCAAAAAAAGCATTTGCAGTTCATGTAAGGAAAGTTACAATACAATGATGATGCTGCGTTACGTTAAACTGGACAAACTTAATCGCAAGCGTTAACACTAGCCATGTTTCCATCCACTTTTCAATCGAATTATCTGAAGTTCGGTTAAAAAACTCATGCGAATAAAGCTGGTGAAAGTGTGTTTCCATCCAACGGCTTTAAAGCGAATAAAAACCTGTACGTAATGACGTCACATGCTGTTTTGCGATCAAATTGGTATATCGAATTGATTTGAGACATTTTAAGGTGTTTCCATTAATTTTCGCACTGAATCGAACAACATTCAAGCAAACTTTTGCGAACAAAGTTTTGTTAGACAAAACGGATTGCCATCTACCTACAAATGATCAATATTTCACAAGTTGTAGCCTAATAATGCTTATGTGCCAGCTGATAGCGATCATATGAATGGGATAATGTATATGCGAGGCGGTTGTTAGCCGGGGTTGTATTCGCTATAACAACCGCCTCGCTATACATTATTCTGCTTATTACATATAAATCAAACAAATAAATAAATAAATCAATAATTTGACACAAAATATTGACTTAAAAACGAGTTTATTGATTTAAAAACGAGTATTGCTTCCGCTAAAGAAAATAGTCTGTTCCGTCTCTGAACTGCATCCATGGCAACGGTGTGTTATAGCAGCGCCACAGTCTGTTAACCAGAAATAACAGACCACATTCTACATTAGAATTCAATCAAGCCACGTAAAAACAAGCAAAACTAACCTAAGAAAACAACGACGCTATAAACATTGCTATGATGATGCCGATGCACGTAAATGCCCGACGACAGCGGAGGGGACTGTAGTGTGGGAACGACAGCGCTCATCAGTTCTGGGAGATCCTGGTTCTGAGACACTTCACGGAAACCCTTTGGTTGAAGCATTTTTTTACTTTGTCCACTTGCATCTGTCTTTGTTGACATCCGCCATGTGTGCGCAAACAGACTGGCCGGAAATAAACTCTTCTTCTGACGTGTTGCAACCATAAAAGGGCCTAAAACTTAATCGCAATTCATTATTTATTCGGCAAATAACGTTTCCATCAGCCTTTATCGCATTAGCCTTATATCGATTAAGAGAAAATCCGATGAGACCGAACGTATTTCATTTTAGTCAATATTCATGAAAATTCATCGAATTTTACTGTTTCCATAAGGTATTTTTCATTCGATATCACTTAATTCGGATAAAAATGTGTCGATGGAAACATGGCTATTGACAGCACTTGTTAGCAGTATCTCATTATTTGAATGTGTGAACATAGGCTAGCCCCTCTCTCTATGAATGAAAACTTTATGCATTAGCCTATCCGTCTTCTGCAAAGTGCCACTTGTAAGGCAAAGTTGAGATGTTGCCCAGAGATTAAAAACAGTAGATGGTCGAATGAAAAGATGCACGAGAGACGAGAGTTGTCATATTTGCCCGCGTTTAATAGAGCCACTCAAACGTTACACTCGTCGTCTTTTCAAAATCCGAATTACAACATCGTATAGATGACATTGTATCATATGATACTCAGTTTCTTCATATTGCGTTTGTACAGAATAACACAAAATTAGTAAAATAACAAATATTGCTGTAGGAAATATCTCCTTGCTGAGCCTTTTTTGCAATTCCTGATTTCCCTACTTGAGAATCCTTGTCCAATGAATGGACGACCTTAGCACACGTGTGGTTTTGTTTACAAATTTTGGTTCACTTGCAAAAAGAGCAGTGTGAAAGCGAACCGTGCCCAAAAAAAATTAATAAATAATTTATTTGGTCCGGACCAAAGCAAGTGGACTATCGGACTTTCCTGGTGTGAAAACACCCTTAGTGAGAGTGCAGAACGCGGTAAGTCAGTCATGGCTTAAAGGGTGCGATATTGGCTACATAAATAATCATTTTGTTTTACTATGGCAGCTGGTTTAGTCCAAAAATGCGCAGTTATTTGGCAGTTGGGTCTGTTCGAGGTCGGATTACGTTCTCACCACAACGAACCGGCTCTGCTTTCACACCTGCCCAAACGAACCGCACCAAGAGGGAAAACGAACTCTAGTGCGATTCAACCTAACTAAATGAGGCAGGTGTGAAAGCACCCTTATTTGAGTGTGTTTTGCACTGATAAGAAAAAAGCAGGAAGCTCACACCGGTGCGACCACCAACCCCAGGGGTTAATGCTGTCCTCAGCCAATAACGGACCATACAAAATCACATTATGTTTGTCTCAAACCATTTCAGTGTAACTGCTTAATTTTTTCCTATTATATTATATTACATTATAATAAAAAAATAACTGTTCTTGGTAGAGACTGGTACACATCACATTAAAAATGTTTTCTCAGGTAACCTAGAATGTTCTTCATTTAGTAACTTCTGAATTAACTGCACTGTTAATGTCCACCCCTTAATAAAAACATTCTAGAAGAAAAAGGGAACATTGTTGCAATCATTTTAGTCATAGTCTGGAGCCCTGCAAAAAGAAATACAACATCAGAATGAAAGTGAATAATTTTGCCTGTACTCACACTCTCCATGCAACTGGGCTTGAATCCATCTGGTTGGCGTCTCATGTCAAGGTGCTCTCTATGACGCATCATATCTTCCTCACGTCTACTGTCTCTCTTCTTCATGCCTAAGCATATATAACTCAAATTCAGTTAAACTGCACATGCTCAGATCTACCATCTGGTACACCAAAACGTGAATATTACAATGAGTAAAGCACAAAGCTTTGCTTGAAAAATAAATAATATGTTAGCAATGAAATGTTACATGAAAACATTTAAATTCATGCCAAATGAGAAAGGCACACAAGCCTATATATTTAAGCCATCTGTTAGCCTTGTATTCTGTTTTCTGATCTCATCTCAATTTTCCACAAATTTAACAATATTACATGAGTTATTCCACTGGACAGTTAATCAACTGGACTTTTCTCAAATCTTCACTCATGCTTCACTCATCTTAATTACTATATTTGCATCTGTTACTGTGGTAAAGTAGAAAAATACTGTAGTAAAAAGCTTTTTACTTGCATTCTATTTAACACATTTTGTTAGAATTGGTAAGGCACGTCAAGTTTATTGGTAAAACACAACATTTCATACACACTGGTAATTTAGTGTTGCTTTCTCTGGCAGCGCAATATCAAACATAGGCATAATGTCTTTTGCGCCTACAAAGATAAAATTTGCTCTTCAGACCTTTTACAAGAAGTAGCTTTGAGAGCATCGGGAGAAGACATTAGACGAGATAGTCTCGGGTCCTGCTCAGCTCCCACATCCCTATCAAAAGCGCAGATCGGTATATATTTAATCTTCAACTTTCTTATATTATTTAGATTAACATTATTTACTGACATTTATTTCAGTGTTTTACAGCCTATTGTGCATTTTCACACAAAAAAGAGCTAAACTAAACACACACGTTTGTTACGAAATGGATGTTTGAGCCTTATTTTATTTTATTTTTTATATATATTACAAAATGTATTATGCAACAGTAGTTGGTCTATTACCACCTGGTGGTAAAAAAAAAAAGTGTCACAAAAACCTACTCCATGACGCTTTGCACAAATTATGGGAGTAACTTCCTTTAAACTGTAAACAATCAGTTACAAGCAATAACTTGTTAATTTTTTTTAATTCAACAATAACCATTTGCAAAAACTAAGCTATCTATCATTTTGACAGATAACAAATTGTATTTTCCTGCTTTGGAAACATTCCATTTAGGGATATTATTGATTAATCGACGATCGATTAATTGGTGTTAATAATTTACCCCTCAGAGCCCCGAGAAGGCATTTTTAGAATTTTTTTTATTTTTATTTTTTTATAATAAAGTCACTCAAAAGTAGACCGAAAATGTCCCCATTAATTTTATAGGTTGTATTTTTAAAGAGTTTGGATATTATGGAAGTGAAATATGAAAGGTGAATATGGATTTTTATTTTAATAATGAAAATGTATTTTAAATGTTTTGAATTGAAATATTCACAGCTTAAATATTCCATGCTGAATTTCCGCCCATAAAAACGCAAGCCCTAAAAACACAATGCATTAAAATGCAAGCATGGTTAATGCTATGCATTTTTCCTTTTCCAAGTGCAATTCAACAGGCTTTTTTGTTTCAAAAACATTTGGCATTATTTTACTTCAATAGTCTACGCAGGCGGTACACTTCAGGTTTAAGGGGTTAATCAAAACCAGATGGTCAATTACTTAAGTGCATGCCGGTGTTGTGCCCAATTTCAGAGTCCCTGCCAAATTATTGTGGAATCGGCAGAGGTGGAAAGAGTAATAAAATATGCTACTCAAGTAAAAGTACTACTACTTCAATAAAATTTTACTTAAGTACAAGTAAAAGTACTGGTCTAAAAATCTACTCAAGTAAAAGTAAAAACGTAGCTCATTTAAAATTTACTCAAAGTAAAAGTTACTGAGTTACTTTTTTAACACCGAGGTGGGGAATCCCCGTGTGGGTTGTAATGGTATGAGATTTTCACAGTGTGATAACGTCTCTGAAAATACCATGGTTTACAGTATTAATCAATTATTAAATAAATTATTATTATCATCAGTTAAAATTATTACGAAAACAGGGTTTTTATTTGGTTGAACAAATGCTTTTAATTATAATAAACTTGAAACCATTTGTTTGTTTTGTTTATTAAAATTTTAATAAAACATGTCTAATAAATTAAATTCAATAATTGATAATGACAACTTATTTTTAGCATTAATTATTTATTAAAATGTTTAAGAATTATATTGTCCTATGAAATGCATTTTATTCAGAAAATTAATCTTTCTTTGATTTAATACAAATATATTTTAAAAAACGGTGGTAATCAAAAGTAAATTTAAACTTGTGTCCTTTTATTTTTGGGGAAGCACTGCAAAAACAGATTTACTAAATTAAACCATGGACAAAAAAATATTCCTTTAAATAATGAAATGTATTAATATTGTTGTTATTATTATTATTATTATTATTATTTTGAGAGGTAGGCTACGTTCTTCTGTATGCCTACAATAGTAATATATTTCTGTCATAATTTCTCATAGTGAAACCCAACTTTTATTTTGACGGGTTGTAGTGAAGACCAAAACAAAAAACAAAGTTTTTTCTCAAATAAAATTATGAAAATGCCCATTAGGCGTTCTCTCAGAGCAGCTCTGGAAATGTTCATATTCACAAATCTGTTTGCGAGACGCTGAAAACACCATTGCTGTGTCCGAAATGTCCCACTACTCACTATATAGTGGACTATATAGTGAGCTCGCCATTTTGTAGTGCTGTCCGAATGTATAATGATGATTATTATACCCTACATAGTCCTCTCAATGTATCCCAGAATGCATTTTGAAAAGTAGTGTACAACTATGTGTACAACCGATGGTCACTAACAAAGCCCTACATACCATCATGCATTGCGGATTCGTAAAAATACGTTATAATAATGTGTGGAGTAGTGCATTTAAAACAAAAACGGCCAGAAATCACTTTTAGTTTTAAAATTTTGGAGAAATAAGCTCAATATAAAGTAATGTATTTATTTTAAAAAATCTATTAAGCCCAGAGCCGGCTCGGCACCAGCTGACAGATGATGTAATCAACGGCGCAGAGAGACGGTTAAATTAAGATTGTACTTTTGGTAAATGAACCTGGATCAATTTAAAATGATTTTGCTATATTTCAGATCATATATTTGTTTTTCTTAAAATTTGAACTAACATTAACTTTATTCTCAGCTGAATTATAAATAATTTATTTCTGTATAAATATTTGACAGAAAAAATTCTTTCGAAAATTTTCGGAAAAAGTTTCGAAAATTTTAAAAATCACAGCTTCATCGGAATGTTAGGAAAGTTGGTGACTTTTATGGCATTGGGTATGTGAGCACAAAAAAATTGAGGTCATGATCCGAGCAGGCTAAGTGGTCGTAAAAAAAAGTCACACTTGTGCTCTTCGGTCAAAAATGACCGACTATAGGAAATAAATGGGAAATTGGCAAAAACTTTGATAATTTTTTGTGTGTACAATCTACAAATCGGCCACGATGCCAAAAAATGCTTAGCATTGAATGGGTAACACTCTAAAACATCAAGAGTGCAAAACAGACATACCCACCCCTACACACACACACTTTTATACACAAAAACACCAATAAATTGTGATTAAAGAATCACAGCTTCTTCAGAAAATTACGAAACTTGGTGACTTATGGCATTGGGTATGTGAACACACAAACAAATTGAGGTCATGATTCGAGCAATTTAAGTGGTCGTAAAAAAATTAGTCACACTTTTGCTCTTCTGTCAAATTGACCGACCCATAGGAAATGAATGGGAAATTGACAAAAAAAAATCTCATGATCTGAGCATGCTAAGTGGTTTTAAAAAAAAAATAGTCACACTTGTGGTCTTTGGTCAAAAATGACCCCCATAGAAAATGAATGGGAAATTGTAAAAAAAATGAAGAAAAAAAATTTGTGAATTTTAGTTTGTCAATTTTTTATAAGAAATAGTTTGAGATTGTTTCAACTATATATTCAAATCCACAAAAAAAAAGTGTTCATAAACAGCTGGGGAATTCACATGCCTTTTTCTCTATACTGTAACCAGATGGTGCTAATTTTCTTCAAAAAATTTTTTTCTGAAGGCCTAGACTCTATATTAAACTAAAATACTGCATTATAAAAATATAGATAGATAGATAGATAGATAGATAGATAGATAGATAGATAGATAGATAGATAGATAGATAGATAGATAGATAGATATATTTTCCATGGCAAAAATAAACCATACATATTGCATAAATATTAATAAATTCCATTAAATTGTTTCAAAATACTAAATTAAAAAAGAATAAATATCACAGAACAAAAACAAATTGCATTGGTTTTACTGGGATGGAGAAAGTTTAATTTTTAAGTGTCCGGTCACTTTTGACCTGGAAGATAACAAGTGTGACTCCGAAACGAAGAGCACCTGAGGGTTATTTTAAAGCAAATAATAAATCTAAAATATACACTGCCGGTCAAAAGTTTAAGGTCGGTAAGATTTTTTATGTTTTTAAAAGTCTCTTCTGCTCACCAAGGCTGCAATTTTTTGATAAAAAAATACACAAAAAACACAGTAATATTGTGAAATATTAAGACAATTTAAAATGACTTTATATTAATATATATTAAAATGTAATTTATTCCTCTGAAAAAAAGCTGAATTTTCAGCATCATTACTCCAGTCTTCAGTGTCACATGATCCTTCACAAATCACTCTAATATGATGATTTATTTCAGGATTCTTTGATGAATAGAAAGTTCAAAGAACAGCATTTATTTAATTAGAATCTTTTCTAACATTATAAATGTCTTTACTGTAAGTTTGATCAATGTAACTCATCCTTGATGAATAGAAGTATTGATTTCTTATTTACTTCCCCAAAAATAAAATACAAATTCTTACTGGCCCCAAACTTTTTAAAGGGTAGTGTTTAATGTAACAAAAGCTTTCCATTTCAGATAAAAGCTGTTCTTTTGAACTTTCTATTCATCAAAGAATCCTGAAATAAAAATGTAAAAAACTGTTTTCAACATGGATAATAATCACACATGTTTTTGGAGCATAAAATCATCATATTAGAGTGATTTGTGAAGGATCATGTGACACTGAAGACTGGAGTAATGATGCTGACAATTCAGCTTTTTTCAGAGTAATAAATTACATTTGAATATATATTAACATAAAAAAGTCATTTTAAATTGTCTTAATATTTCACAATATTACTGTTTTTTGTGTATGGGCCGTATGCATATTTTGTAATATATATATACATATATATATATACACATATATATATACACATATATATATACATATATATATATATATCATATATATATATATATATATATATATACATATATATACATACATATATATATACACACATATATACACACATATATATACACATATATACATATATACACATATATATACATATATACATATATATATATATATATATATCTATATATATATATATACACATATATACATATATATATATATATATATACACACTCACCGGCCACTTTATTAGGTACGCCTGTCCAACTGCTCGTTAACACTTAATTTCTAAGCAGCCAATCACATGGCGGCAACTCAGTGCATTTAGGCATGTAGACATGGTCAAGACAATCTCCTGCAGTTCAAACCGAGCATCAGTATGGGGAAGAAAGGTGATTTGAGTGACTTTGAACGTGGCATGATTGTTGGTGCCAGAAGGGCTGGTCTGAGTATTTCAGAAACTGCTAATCTACTGGGATTTTCACGCACAACCATCTCTAGGGTTTACAGAGAATCGTCCGAAAAGAAAAAACATCCAGTGAGCGGCAGTTCTGTGGGCAGAAATGCCTTGTTGATGCCAGAGGTCAGAGGAGAATGGCCAGACTGGTTCGAGCTGATAGAAGGGCAACAGTGACTCAAATAACCACCCGTTACAACCAAGGTGGGCAGAAGAGCATCTCTGAACGCACAGTACGTCGAACTTTGAGGCAGATGGGCTACAGCAGCAGAAGACCACACCGGGTGCCACTCCTTTCAGCTAAGAACAGGAAACTGAGGCTACAATTTGCACAAGCTCATCGAAATTGGACAATAGAAGATTGGAAAAACGTTGCCTGGTCTGATGAGTCTCGATTTCTGCTGCGACATTCGGATGGTAGGGTCAGAATTTGGCGTCTACAACATGAAAGCATGGATCCATCTAGGGGTGTGCGATATGACGATATTTAATCCTGGACGATTAAAATGTCTCCACGATTCACTTTTTCGGAAATATCGTAGAATCGCGCTCCGGTGCGCGTTCTATCAGATGCATATCTATGGCCTTTTTTTCAGCTACGTACACAACATGCGATGCGCGGCGCGCTAGATGTCACCGTGTTAATAGAATCTTAAACTACTTGTCGTGAGATTAAACAATGCAAGGACGATGGAAAACACAGAGGAGTTGATCCCTAAAAAAAATTCAACATCAATAATATGGAAATGGTTTGGTTTTTCTGTAACAGACACGGCGCAAACGACCGTTATTTGCAAGTGTTGCAATGAATAGATTCGCACGTCAGACGGCAACACAACTAATCTTTTTAACCACCTCAAGAGAAAACACCATAAAGAATATGCTGACAGTCAAACTATGAAGAGACCCCACGCGAGCTCATCAGGTTCATCCATGCAGCAGCCAGAGGCTAACGTTACAGGGCTTAAACAAACAACTCTAACGAAGGAGGCATTCGAGAAGGGAACTCCGTATGACAGGTCAAGTAAGCGCTGGAAAGATGTAACTGATGCAGTGACGTTTTACCTGGCCAAGGATATGATCCCCATAAAAACTGTGGAAAACGAGGGCTTCAGAAGAATGCTCAAAGTTGTTGATCCGCGTTACGAGATTCCCAGCCGCAAATATTTTTCTGCCACGGCCATTCCACGGCTGTATTCCGAATGCCGCGACAAGATGGAACACAAAGTTAAAAATGTAATGTTTTTTGCCACAACAGCTGATTTATGGTCTAGCCGCACTTCAGAGCCATATTTAAGTCTGACAATTCATTTCATTGATGATTGGAAGTTGTGCAGTGCGTGTCTAGAAACAACATACTTCCCACAAGACCACACGGGAGAGCTCATAGCGCAAGGCCTAAAAGAAGCACTTGAATGTTGGGGACTGAAAGAGAGAACATGACCTGCATGACCACTGACAGTGGGGCTAACATGGTGAGGGCCTTGGAGCTGAACAGTTGGACACGTCTGCAGTGCTTTGGGCACAGACTTCACCTAGCTATTGGTGAGTGAAACTAAAAATAAAATATTGTCACTGGCATTTATAGAAGTTTGTTTGGATATTTACTAATAAGGGTAGATTAGGAACACTGCACAGTAAAATGATAAGACTCAGTGTACTATATAAATTGGATTATTATATTGAAATGTTTCATATATTAAAAACATGGTATTGTAGCACAATTTTGTTTGGTTTCAATAAAATATTACAATTGAAAAATATAAATCTTTGTTAATTAAAATGTAAATAAATCTAATGTATGTTTTTTTTGTTTTTGTTTTGTTTTTTAGAAAAAAGTGCCAAAGACCCTCGCGTTAAACGCATAACATCTATCTGCAAGAAAGTCGTCAGTACATTCTCTTTCAGTTGGAAGAAAAAGAGGGAATTATTTAAAGCTCAAACAGAGCTGAAACTACCTCAACATAAACTCATCACTGAATCTCCTACACGATGGGGTTCCAGACTGAACATGATTGAGAGAGTGCTTAACCAGGAAAAGGCCATTTCGCAGGTCCTGAAGGCAGACCGGAAGGCGAGGCATTTGGTCCCATCATGGCAAGACATTGACGTGATGGAGTCTGTGAAAAAAGCACTGAGTCCACTGAGAGACTTCACTGATGCACTCTCCGGTGAGGACTATGTGAGTGTGTCCTACATAAAGCCAGTGCTTTCCCTGCTGAAAGTCAACATCTTGAGCCTGAATGATGATGACACTGAACTGACAAAAACAATGAAGCAAACAGTTCTCAATTACCTCACTGACAAATATCAGGATCCCACCACTGATGACCTGTTGGATATGGCTTCGCTTCTTGATCCCAGGTTCAAGACCCAATACATTGCCAGTGACAAGATAGAGGGAATACAAGCCAGAGCTGTATCTGAGCTGGAGTCTTTGCTAACCGTACAGTATCCAGCAGCATCGGTTCAACAGTGTACATCTGCCTCCACATCAGAGAGCCCTGACGCAGAACAAACCCCACACAAGAAAGTTAAGAAATCACTTGCCAGCTTTTTGAAAACCTCAGGTGTTGCAAGTGCATCTGCTGCAGTTTCAGGATCAACTTCCTTTTCACTAAAAGAGGCAATAGAAGGGGAACTGAAGGGAGATGTGTCCATACCGAATGCAGAAAGTGAGGTGAATCCCTTGGAATGGTGGAAAGTCCATGAGGCAAACTTTCCAAGAGTTAGCCAACTTGCTAAAAAGTACTTGTGCATTCCAGCGACAAGTGCTCCCTCAGAAAGAGCTTTTAGCACTGATGGCAATTTTGTCACATGCCAGAGGGCAACTCTCAAGCCAGATAAAGTCAATCAACTGGTTTTCCTCTCTAAAAATTTGTGATTGGGATCAGTCATACTTTACGTTCTTATAATATATACTTTGTAAGAATTTGAAAGGTTTGTTCTAAAGCTGAGTTAAGTCTAAGTTTAAAAGAGTCATGATTCAGAAATATGTTTGCACCTTTGGTTGATTGTTTGGTTCCTGAATCACATTGCAATATTTATTGTGTTGTTTTACCTTTTGAAGAACATGTTTATTTGGGGATTTATTCTACAGTCTTTGACTGTACTTAATTTATAATAACTAGTTAATATTTTTTTATTTAAAAATTTTTACTTAACATTTAAAGCTTAATTGTTTTTGATGCATCTGTTTATCTATATTTTTAATGCTAGATGCTACCTCAAAAAATTGAAAGATAAAAACATGCTGACATGGGTTTTGCTCAGGATCAGTCTACTGACTGTTACAGCTGTTGCCAATGTTTGATATTTTTTGTTTTAAACACTGTTCATTTTCTGATGAGAAGTGTGATTGTGATGCAAGTCCTGTTGACTGTTTTTACTTTGCACATTTGCACTTCCATTAAACATACACTTGATTAATAATATGCTACTTTGTCTTTTCCCCTTTTATGTTTTGTTACCTTGTATGGTTATATTTTTTTAAATGGGGATATAGGTTTACTTATATTGCGGCTCTGTAATTTGCAAAATAGTCTTAAAAAGCAACATGAAAAAGAATCGTGATAAAATCGTTAATCGTGATTTTTCCTGAAAAATCGTGATATGATATTTTTTCCATATCGCCCACCCCTAGATACCATCCTGCCTTGTATCAACGGTTCAGGCTGGTGGTGGTGGTGTCATGGTGTGGGGAATATTTTCTTGGCACTCTTTGGACCCCTTGGTACCAATTGAGCATCGCTGCAACACCACAGCCTACCTGAGTATTGATGCTGACCATGTCCATCCCTTTATGACCACAATGTACCCAACTTCTGATGGCTACTTTCAGCAGGATAATGCGCCATGTCATAAAGCTGGAATCATCTCAGACTGGTTTCTTGAACATGACAATGAGTTCGCTGTACTCAAATGGCCTCCACAGTCACTAGATCTCAATCCAATAGAGCATCTTTGGGATGTGGTGGAACGGGAGATTCGCATCATGGATGTGCAGCCGACAAATCTGCGGCAACTGTGTGATGCCATCATGTCAATATGGACCAAACTCCCTGAGAAATGCTTCCAGCACCTTGTGGAATCTATGCCACGAAGAATTGAGGCAGTTCTGAAGGCAAAAGGGGTCCAACCCGTTACTAGCATGGGGTACCTAATAAAGTGGCCGGTGAGTGTATATTCAGGGGTGTAACGGTTCACAAAATTCACGGTTCGAGTTCGAATACGATACACTTGTGTCACAGTTCGGTTCGGTATGTTTCAAATACAGCAAAAAGAAAGAAATGGGAGAGAAATTTCCTTGATTTAATTTTTTTAAATTATATTTTTATTTAAACTAACATCATAAAGTATGACATTTTTTAACTTTGAGCAATGATGAAACTATACTTGACTTTTCTTAGGAGCATATAAAACAAAACAGCTCCTTGGACAAAATGAAATGTAATATTGTAGTAGTAATAAACAAAGGTTTATTTTAGTGTAGATTAACATTTGTATTGATAATGTCAAAATACAACAGACGTGATGTTACTTGAAAGCATTATAGCCTACTATTCCTGTCAAACTAACAGATAGTAGTGTTATACAGTAATCCCATAGTATTGTTGCTGTTTTTTGTGTATTTTTTATCAAAAAATTGCAGCCTTGGTGAGCAGAAGAGACTTCTTTTAAAAGCATAAAAAATCTTACCGACCTTAAACTTTTGACCGGTAGTGTGTGTGTATATATATATATATATATATATATATATATATATATATATATATATATATATATATATATATATATATATATAATAAAAAATAACAACAAAAAAAATTATTTAAAAAAATATACAAGAATTAAGACATTTATTTTCTTTAAAGCAGGGCAAACATAGTGAAATGGTTCTAGTCCCCCTCCCCCTTCAAACACACACACACAGGCACAGACACAGACGTAGCCTCAGAAAGAGAATCAACACATTCAAACCAAAATATCTGACTTCCTGTTGGCCGTAGCTAATGAGTGTAAATTAGAAAGTTGTCCGGCTCAAAGAGTACAATATACATACAGAGTTTTGTTAATGTAGATAAAACTAACCCCCACTTTTGTCAAAAGCATTTAGAAAGTGACACACTTCCAGCTGCCAGTTGGTGGCTCTATAACTTTGACTCACAATAGTCAAATCCATGCGATCAGCCTCTTAAAATGAACACACACTGAAGTTTTATCAAGATCAGTTAATGTATAAAGAAGTTATAACACACTTCCTGTTTCTCTTTTCGTGCCATTATTTTGTTTGCTCGCCACGGCCAAACCGTTCGAGATATCAACAATCCCCTCTTCATCCTCAACAATAGGGGATGTCACGGTACCAAAATTCCTGTAGTCGGTACCGATTACCATTAAAATGTCACGGTTCTCGGTAGGGGTGGCGATATGACCAAAATTGTGTTTCACGATATGACTAATTTTATTTCATGGTAACGATATATTTCACGATATAGTTATTTATATAGTAAATAAACTTTATTTATATAGTTTTATATAGTTATATAGTTAAAACAAAGAAAACAAAATCGACAAAAAGGGCTTTGTATAATAAATAAACCCAAATACTTTAGAAATGAAAAGTACGTCACCTTGTTTTATTTTTATTTTATTTGGTAAATTATTTATTTGGTAAACTATTTTTATAGCAAAATATAGTAAACAAAAAAGACTCATCAACTTTTAGATGAAATTCCCACAACAGATTGATATTAAATACAACTCATAGGTGCTTTTCAACTAATTTTTCAATCTTCTATGCAATTCAAAAATAATTTTTCAATCTCATGCATTGCTTTACTTCATCAATCAGTTTATAATTATAATATATATATAATATAATTATGATATATTTTTACCACATGTGCTTATTATACTGCGTTTTAAGGGGCTTGTTTTGCTCTTTGTTATATCTGGCAACCCGTCACCCTGAGCTTTAATCAAGAGGAGTTCAGAAGTGTCAAGTTCATCAAGTTCAGAAGTGACTAGAAGGAGAGCAGCAATATGAAAACCAAACCGCAGCTACTGTTAGTGTTGACTAAGTAGTTTAAATTATACACGCCTTATAACAGTGCGTCGTTATTAGACCAGAGCCCGGTAAACACCGCGCGCTCCCTCTCAGTGCATGTGCGCGCGCGTCTTTTGCATCAACAAAATGCGATCGATTAATTTGAGAGTCAAGTTGTAATCACGGATCGAACCAAAGGAAGATTTTATCAACTGGTTCGGTAGGCAATTGTTTGGAGTTAAATATATAACTCGCGCTGCATATTTAGTAATTTTGCCTCAGAAACAGGATTCGTTTTAACAAGCAGGATGTTCATTCATGCTGAATGCGATTTTCATGTTTAAAAAGTAACTATACATAAGAGAAGGAAAGATGCGGATAACTATACATTATTTAAGGTTATTTCTATTCGTAATGGTATTGATATAGCCTATGAAATGTTGTTATCAAGTAAACTTCATGCTTTCCCCGTTGCGAACGTGCACTCCTCTGTACTGCCTGGGTGCTGCTCTGCTCTAGTTGACGGCTGCCTTTCCCCCCGAACATATCACGTTAACAACAAACCTTTAGAAAACGGAATTCCTTTGTGGATCCTCTTGATCTGCTTTCTCCATGTTTCTTTGACAAATCTCAGCATCAGTCTCACGCGCGCTGCACGGGAGTTAACCACGCCCACTTTTTACATTTTGCGGTATACACGGAATAAAAAAATCTGTTACGGCTGACGTTTTCTACCGCGGTAACGATATATATCGTCATATCGCCCAGCCCTAGTTCTCGGTACCAATTTCGGTACCACAGCAAAATTAGTTTTTTTTTTATTTACTACTTGAAAAAAATTTATTAAATTAAATTCAATCACTTTATTATTTATGATGGTACATTTATGAAAGCATTGAAGGCTACATGCTGTTTAAACGAAAATATTGATGATACTGAGAAATATTGCTTATAATAAAAATCAAGTGAAAAATACAACATTCAGTGGATATAGGCTACAGTAGTATTTTTAATAAATGGAGACGTAGTTAAATATATTGTACAGTAGCCTAAGATAATTATTTCTCTCCATTTCTTTAAGTTAAACCAAACTTTTATTTTGACGGGTTGCCGTCAGAGACCTTTGACTTTCTGTGCGTGTATGATATATGATATGACCCTATGGATATGACGATAGTTTTTCTCAAATGAAACGGTAAAATGCTCATGAAGTGACTCTCGAAAATGGAATCATGTCATCATATCGTGAGGCAGCACAGACTGAAAACAGCGCAAGCGTCACTTTCGCTTCAGTGTTTGTGTGAGAGAGAGAGAGAGGTAACGTTAAATGAAACCACGTGTCTGCGCCGTTAATTCACATAGAGACAAGCAGAACATGCAGGGTTCATATTTAAAGGGTAAAATGCTCATGAAGTGACTCTCGGAGATGAATGGATCATGAATCATGTCATCATATCGTGAGGCAGCAGAAACTGAAAACAGCGCGAGCGTCACTCGATTCTTCAGTGTGTGTGTGTGAGGTAATGTTAAATGAAAGCGCGCGTCTGCGCCGTTCATTCACAGAGACAAGCGCAACATGCAGGGTTTATATTTAAATAGTCGTTTTGCTGTTTAATATCAGCTGCTTTCATGAGGAGGACGCAAATTCACGCCTTTTGTGTATACATGCGCATCGAGATCCAGGTTTGACCAGGTATTCGGTACCACCAGACTTGGTACCGTGGCGTTTACATTTTTTAGTATCTGTTACGGCTGACGCTTTCTGCGGTAACGATATGGTCGTCATATCGCCCAGCCCTTAGTTCTCGGTACCAATTTCGGTACCACAGCAAAATTAGTTTTTTTTTTATTTATCTACTTGAAAAAAATTTATTAAATTAAATTCAATCACTTTATTATTTATGATGGTACATTTATGAAAGCATTGAAGGCTACATGCTGTTTAAACGAAAATATTGATGATACTGAGAAATATTGCTTATAATAAAAATCAAGTGAAAAATACAACATTCAGTGGATATAGGCTACAGTAGTATTTTTAATAAATGGAGACATTAGTTAAATATATTGTACAGTAGCCTAAGATAATTATTTCTCTCCATTTCTTTAAGTTAAACCAAACTTTTATTTTGACGGGTTGCCGTAAGAGACCTTTGACTTTCTGTGCGTGTATGATATATGATATGACCCTATGGATATGACGATAGTTTTTCTCAAATGAAACGGTAAAATGCTCATGAAGTGACTCTCGGAAGAATGGAATCATGTCATCATATCGTGAGGCAGCACAGACTGAAAACAGCGCAAGCGTCACTTTCGCTTCAGTGTTTGTGTGAGAGAGAGGAGAGGTAACGTTGAATGAAACCACGTGTCTGCGCCGTTAATTCACATAGAGACAAGCAGAACATGCAGGGTTCATATTTAAAGGGTAAAATGCTCATGAAGTGACTCTCGGAGATGAATGGATCATGAATCATGTCATCATATCGTGAGGCAGCAGAAACTGAAAACAGCGCGAGCGTCACTCGATTCTTCAGTGTGTGTGTGTGAGGTAATGTTAAATGAAAGCGCGCGTCTGCGCCGTTCATTCACAGAGACAAGCGCAACATGCAGGGTTTATATTTAAATAGTCGTTTTGCTGTTTAATATCAGCTGCTTTCATGAGGAGGACGCAAATTCACGCCTTTTGTGTATACATGCGCATCGAGATCCAGGTTTGACCATGGGTATTCGGTACCACCAGGACTTGGTACCGATGACGTTTAAATTTTTTTAGTACCGACTTGGTACCGAAGTACCGAATATTTTGACAACACTACTCAACAAATTTCATCCTCAATGTCTTGACTTCATGCTGACTGAGTTTTGTGCTGTGTGTTTGAATTCTCTAGGAGTATTTCAAATTCCATTAGCATGCGTTTCTAAACAACCCTAAATAGCCGAACTTCCTGTTGGGCTGGGGTAAAAAGTAAGAGTGTTATGTATTATGTATTATGTAAGTATTATGAACCAAAAGCGTGTTTGATTTATGGACCAAGTTTTCGGAGCCCGTTTGCAGGGGGCGCTGCTCGAGCCCCCTGCCACGCCTGGGTACCAGCTTCAGCCCGGGCCTGATGGCCAAGGGTTCTTCCCGTGTTCAAAATTTCAAGAGTTTTTGAGCACATTAAGGGCCTCAAAAGTGCCGAGAAGCGGATGAAAATTAGCTTCGAGCTAACTCTGGCACAAAACATCTCTTTGTAAGACTAATGTATTTTTTGCATTGTCCCTGATAAATAAATAAAGGAAAAAAAAGTCGTATAAATAATAATAAAAATAATCCTAAGGAAAACAATAGGGCCTAAATATATATAGGGCTGCACGCGCGCTCTCTCTCTCTCTCTCTCTCTATATATATATATATATATATATATGTTTGGGGATGAAGATTCAGATGCAAAAGCCTCAAAATGCCATTTGAAATTTTCCTCTGAAAATGACAATTTTTTATCAAGCTTGTATATTTAAGTTCAGTAATCTCACTTAAATGGCATTATTTGGGATTTTTTATTTTATACAGAAATACGTTATTTATAATTCAGATGAGAATTAAGTTAGTGTTGATAAAATTGAAGGAAAACAAATATATTTGGTCTGAAATATAGCACATTCATTTTAAATCATTTAGGTTAGAAGTTAATCAAATTCTCTAGGCTTTCAAATCACTCCTTTTTTGACACTTCGGTATTAAAAAGGTTAATTTGCAAATTGTTTAACCTCTTATGAACCTTTGGTCTAATTACACATTTTGGTCAAATTACACAGAGATTTGTTTTCATAATTATCAAATGTAAAGAGTTTTATCTCTAAAAATTGTTTAGCTTATAATGCTAGTATATGGGGCATAGAGTAATGAAAATAAAAATCACTAGTTAATACCACTAACAAGGCTCAGAAATAGCCCAACACTAACACTGTAGCATAATCAGGGTCCCTACATGCAAACCCGAAGCATTGAGAACGTTGTAAGTGTACAGACCATTTAATAAGAAGAAATTGTTGAAAGACAGTCCACTTCGCAAAACAACAATCAACAAACAATCAATATTCATAATCACACTTACTTTTGATCGGTATTTTGCATGTGGGTGGAGGAATTTAAACATTTAAATTATGCAATATGTAAAAGGAATTAAAAAATGATGGTTTTGTGTGAAAAGTAGAGGGTCTAAGCTTTGTAATGATCTCACATATGACTGTTAATGTTTCATCAGGACCTTTAAATATTAAAGGGCGATGCATAATGACGATCCTAACACAATTCCCACATGGTACCGGTTTTCACGACCTCAACAGGTTAAAGGAAAACATTGTGAATGCAAATATTATTTTTATTTTTTAAATCAGTTAAAAAAATAAAAGCACACCTCATCTCAACCTGCTTGCGTTTCTGCAGCTCCTGATTCCTGAGCTCCTCCAAGCGTCGCAGTTCCTCCTGACGTTCTCATGAGATCTGTTGGTCTAAGACCACAATTATTTACAATGACAAAGTTAAGAATATAAGTACTGTTCCCTGAAGGAGAGAACGGGACAACACTCTAGTTGTTGGAAAGTCATTACGTACTCATGTATATTGTCCTCGTAACAATTTCTGGATGCCTTTTCAAGCAAAAAAACAAACAAAAAAAAAACATTATATCGAAATACAGGGTTCCTACACATTTTCAGTTTCAAAATTCTAAACCACAACTGTAGATTTTCAGACCGTATTTAAAGTGCCCCATTATGCTTTTTTTTGGATATTCCTTTTCATGCAATGTGTAATGCAGCTTTCTCCAAAGTTATGTAAATGAAAAAGCACACATTAAATAAAGTTATTGTTTCGACTCTGAACCACCTAAACGAGCTCGTCAGGAATTTGAATCTTACTTCTGTGACGGCTACACATCACTGGGTAACACATTTGCCTAATGCCCACAACTATATTATGTAGTTCTGCGCGAACCGGCTAACTCGCATTAATGTTACATCAGTCATTCAGCTAACATGCAATTTTATTAAATACAGTTCATCCGTGCACCACGATACATTTGAAATATTGGTTTGTTGATAGACATACTGTACATTTGTTAACGCTAATGGTAAGGAATTACAGCTGACTCAAACAAAGACTCCTACATCTTGGATGCCCTTGAGGTAAGATAAAACATATCAAAAATTAATTTTAAAGTGAACTATCCCTTTTAAACTATTTTTAGGGGGTTTAAAATACTAAAGTGCCAAAGACTTTTGCACAGTAGTGTATACATATAGTCTTTTGCACAGTAGCATAAATATACAGACTTTTGCACAAGAGTGGATATATTCAGACTTTTGCATGCACAGAAGAAACTTTATCGTGCACTCGAGAAACTACTCACATGCTCACAGGATTTTTTTTTGCATGCTTACAATTTACAATTACGCATTACAATTTTTAGTTCTCTAACCTAATCTATAAAGAAAAGAGCAAATGTGCACATGAATTAATAGAAATATAGGACAATTTGCTCCAAATTTGGCTGTCCTTGGGGTAGTACCTCTAATATCAAGGCCTAATGGCAAATTTAATGCATCCTCTATTTCTATAAAAACACAGGTGCTTAAAAAAAGTGGTCAAAATTGGTCTTTCCTTAGGGCAGTACATGATCCTATTTCAAGGCCTTAGGTCTGCTTTAAAGGGGGGGATGACTATGATTTCACTTTTTTGATTTTAAATAGTGTGTAATGTTGCTGATGGTGCATGCACAGTATCTGCAAGGTGCAGCGCTGAAAGTTCAATGTAAGCAGATATCATCTTTTAAAAATCAGGAAGTATATTGCCTACAAAAACGACTCGATTGAAACTACAGCTGGGTTTTAGACGTCACTAACCCATAGATTTGCATCAACCCTCCCTCCGGAATATGCAGAAAAGGTCATGATCATATTTCTGCGGGCTCGTCGAGTGTGTTGTGTATGTGTGTTCACCCAGCTGTCAGGTCTTCTGTGTTTCAGGCTTCCCACGGACGCTGTACTTACAATTTATGTTATTTTCCTGAAAATGACGATCGTAATTTAGCTCTCTGTGCTGCGCATTTACGGAAGACAGCTTCCAGAATTTCCACGAATTCAATGCCGGATTCAACAAGAAACTGTTACTAAAACATGAAGCAGTTTCAACTTTAAAACCAGAGGCAGCAGTTGTTGGGCCACAACCTGTAAGTAGGCTAAGACTTAAAACAGGAAGTCATTACGCTCGTTCAGGGGACATAGGAGAACGCGGCTTACAATAAAAGTGAATTTTATGAAAAATAAGACTTTTTAAAAAAGAAAAACCACGAATACATGTTATATTGCACCCCATAAACACAATCATGCAAAGAAAAAAAGCAGTCAACCCCCCTTTAACACATACTCTATGGTGGCCAAGAAACCACACAGTGAAAGGGGCTGATGGTGCAATAGGTGTCTTAGTGTGCATTGTCTATGCTAAGTTTCATGGTTTCTCATGCGCACACAGAAGTCTGCATATTTTTTATTTTTGATTTTATTCTAAGAATGCTAAAAATATCATGAGAAGAAACCCAAACCACTTATAACCTGCATTTTTGCATTACCCCCCAAACCCCACCCCCAGGGCCTTCCTGTGGACCTACCCGTCCCATGTATTTCAGATAATAAATTCTTCGCTTACAAGGACAAGTCAGATTATTGGCAGAGGTATTTGTACACCATTGAGGACATATTTATGAATAAAAATATTGATTTTAGATAAAATATTAAAAAAACTACACATTGCACACCCTTTAAGCATTTCACTCACAACATTATGGTGGGCAAAATAAGTGGCTTATTTAGAAAACGAATATACATACTACCTTGTCTCATCATCATGAGTTGATGCTCATGTTTGGCAGCCTCCATTTCAGCCTCCAATTTCTCTTTTGCCTCCTGTATGTTCCGTTCAACTTGTTCCTTCTGCTGTTTCTCCATCTCATCCAGAGCCTTCCAGCGAGAGGAGTACTCAAACTCAAATGTGCCTGGCTGTGCAAAGCGTCGGCTGATGCTCCCGTTCCCTGTATTGCAGATTTTTGTGGTTAATTTAAAGGGCACCTATTATGGAAAATTCACTTTTACATGTTTACATGTTGCAGTGTGTGAGCAAAACCACCCTAAAATGATAAAAATCCACTTTTTTACAATCTCAAAAAAATCATATGCACTGTCTCAGAAGGAGCTGTTCTAAAATTCAGCGCTTTGTGACGTAGAATTGAGCAAGGGGTTTGATTGACAGTGTGGTTGTGGCATAGACCCCGCCCTCGGTGATCTGTACTCCATCCTCCGTTGTTTCAGCGACAGCCGGTAATGTCTCTTGGAAACATAAGTGTTCTGTTATGGGATGGGATGTAATAATGACATACATAGAAGTTTTCACTTATTTCCGACATCAGAGCCACAGAAAACACAGTCAATGTACACAGTCAATGTAGTTTAAGTGGCGCCTTTCCTTCGTAAATAAGTTTATGTTTGAGCGAATCATTTTCTGACTGTGAACGAGGGTCAATTGAAAGCAGGTCTTGCTTCAAAGTTAATCCTCAACTGAGGACCGTCGTCTACTGTTTGCGACCCAGCGTCACCTCCAGTAAGTGTATTTTATTATTTTTGAGCAAATAGTCATTTCAGTTGATGTCAGCCAATTCAACAACAAATGCGTCTTAAAGATACATATATCGTCACGTAGGATGTCTGTGTATATAATTTAAACCTTGTTTGTATAGTGTGTAACCACACGTTTATAAATATATATATATATATTTTTAAAGATATGTATTAAAAACTGCATATATGTTCTTGTTCTGTAAGTTCTCATCTTCTCACATTTGCCATAGAAGCACCTGTATGACAAGTAAACATGACGCAACAGGTCCCTCGCATAAATGTAATTTCGCTTGTACGTAGCAAACTTTATCACAGTATGTGTATGTAGTTTAAAAAAATTGCGCCAACGTTAGTGTTTGTGTGTGTCTGTGCGTGTGTGTTGCACATCCATAATTTCAAAGGGGACGCGATTACAACTCTATAAGTACATAAATGTATCAAATAACCATACCGAGACGTACTGGTCCATTCTCATTTGTGTTTATTCTGCATATCTCATTTGAGTCTCTTCGTCATCTCGAGTCTTGATCAGAGACTATTTATATATTCCGATTTCAAACATGTGGCTGAATGACATTCAAAACTAAGGCTGAACGAATTAATTGCATTTGCGATAAAATCGCAATATGATGAAACGCGATTTGTAATCGCAAGAGCTGCGAATTAGACTGGTCACGTGACACGTGAGAGAAAAGCAGTCTGCATGATCAAGCATCAACTTGCCACGATACGCGGTTCTGGCGTTCAGAAAAGAACAGTTTTTTTTAATGTATGTGAAATTGTGTTATTTATTCTCTTCCCAACAATTCTGGATTCGAATTCAGAGAATTTCAGAATTGGAGTCTGAGCTTAGTTTTAAACACAGATGCTGCTGATGACGCTGCACGTGCTTTAGAAACGAGCTTTGTGAAGAGCGCTCATGCATGCAGCTGTGAGCGACTTATTGGTTAAATGTACTTGAATGTCAAAATGCTTTTATGACGCAAAATTAATGTAAACACAGTCAGTTATATCTTAAACCAACAGGACAAACCACATTTACAATTTCAAAAGAGATATGTGCAAGTGTGAATGCATCTACTGAGGGGGGAAATCACTCTAGCTCCTGAATGAAAAACATTCAGACAGCCTACTTTTAAATACTTAAACCATTCTTTGTTTATTGTTTGTAATGCTTTTTTTGTTTCTCTTTATTTACTAGCTTTTATATTTTGAAGTTATATTATTTTATATAGCCTATTTTAAATTCTTAACATGTAATTGGTTTAATTAAATGTTATATATATATATATATATATATATATATATATATATATATATATATATATATATATATATTTTTATTTATTTTGAAAGTATGTGTTTTACACATGTAATTAAATACATATTTTAAGTGTTATTAAGATTAATTAATAAGAAAAAGTAGATCGGATCATGAGCTACCTAAAGATTCCCATCCCTACTGTACAATGATTTATTGCTTGTCTTTGTCGACTAATACAGAAGGTAAAGGGCTTTTTTTTAAATCGCATATTAAATTGGCAATTCGCAATATTGGGAATATTAATATTATTTAAAAAAAAAAAAAAAAAAAATTGCAATTAGATTATTTTCCATAATCGTTCAGCCCTATTCAAAACAGCACGTCTCTCACTCTCAGCCCTTATGCTTAGACCGACTGCCATAGGTATGCAAGTGATGCCCTAAACCAAAGGCAGGGCGGGGATATGCAGCTCTTTTGCATTTAAGGTCGTATGCACCAAAACAGCTCATTTTTAAACAGGCCCCAAAATGACATTTTCAAATGGTTATAATAAATTAACTGTGGGGTATTTTGAGCTGAAACTTCACAAATACATTCTGGAGACACCCAAGACCAATATTACATCTTGTAAAAAAGGGGCATAATAGGTGCCCTTTAAAACGTTTTTCTTGCATATGGAATACAATTAATCTCAATTATATGGGATCAAAATCCGCCAAATGTATTGCGGCCACTAGGGCTGCACGATATTGGTAAAAAATGGCATTGCGATATTTTATATTTCCGCGATATATATTGCGATATTAGAACAATTTCCCCAGATGATTTGAATAGCTCTATTTGGAGAATGAATCATTGAATGACTGGGGTGGTTTTGTTATGGAGTATATCCGCATAGAAACTAATATTAATTAATTGAATGTTGTTTACTAATGTCGTTAACAGGTTATGTTAACAGGATGCTGCACATTAGTGGTGGTTGAGGAGATTCCCCTTCCCCCTATATAAAGCACTTTGAGTGCAGAGAAAAGCACTATATAAATGTAATGAATTATTATTATTATTATTATTATTAATGTAGTTAACTAGACTTTAATAAATGGAACCTTATTGTAAATTGTTTCCCATTTATGTCTCTTGAGTTCAGTGTTGAATAGATCAGTTGTTAACCATTCATTAAAGTGAATCGGTTCAAATGAGTCATTAGTTCGCGAATCGGACGTTTCATTAACGGACCACGCCATACCCGCTGTGTGATTATCCAGGCAGGTTAGGACATCGCACAAGATTTGTGTCAACACAGAAAACATTTCATCACTGGATCGCATTTTTTTTTATTGAAAGTGTGGTTTATGTAATGTCATCTGAATGTGTGGAACAGCAATTCACAACCAGTGGTAGTTCAGAAAAAAGGTCTTCCGACCTTTTACCGTCATGTATTCTCAAAGATATTCAGTCAACTCAATTCATTGATATGCTCGAGCACAGGGAGAGCAAGGGAGTTTGAAGACGGTGAGAGTGCACGCGCGACCGGGACTTTCACTCTCTCAGTTAAACGAGCGCAGAAGTCACTCATCGTCATCTACTACATCATTCACCGGTCAAGTTTGGCGGGACAAAAATGTGCTTTAGTAAGGCTGACAGAAAACAGAGCGCAAGTTCCAGTCTCTTGCGCTTGATGTTTAAACTGACAGGACTTGCAAATTGATAAACTCTCACTATGATGGTTAAACTTTGCATTTAATCCGCGAATCACAAGCGTTACGGGCCGGGGAGCTGCTGGCACGCAGCCTACTGATCACGAATCACGGATTAACTACGATCCCTAGTGACATCGCACATTCTTGCGATGTGACTATCGTGAATGCGCACATCGCGATATCGATGTTAAAGTGATACATCGTGCAGCCCTAGCGGCCACGGATCAAAAAATAATAAGCGTGATTCAAAATGTAAAAACATGTAAAAATATATTGCACAAACTGAAAAATATCATGCAAAATTATCAGAAAAGCAAAGAACGTGGTCACGGATCAAAATATAATAAGCGTGAACCAAAAAATAACAAGCATGATTAAAAACTTTAAACATATAAAAAATATATTTTGCTCAAAACTTAAATTTGTGTTCATGTTTTTCGTGCTTCTTTCCGTGTTCTGTGCTTGTTCTTCCAAATGTTGCAGTTCGAGTTTCATGTAAATTAGGGCGAGCTTAAGCGTCACCATTGGTCCATAGTTCTAGATTGACAGCTCCTCCTCTAGCCAATCAAATCGAAGAAGGGGAGTGGACGTCACTCCAATGCGACTCATGACGCTACTGATGTTCACTCTGTAGAGGTGCAGGTGAAGATAACCAACAGTTCAGCAGACAGCAGGCAAAAGTCTTTCCGTGGGAGGACACCATAAAACTATGTGTGCCTGCAACTCTACCTGTTACTGCTAAATATACGTCGAACCTGGTGACACGTTATTATAGTCATCCTAACGACGACGAACTGTCAAAGTTGTACCTGTCCGGTGATCCATCATAATTGCTGGCCTTACTTCTGGAGCTTCGATCTCCGCCACACAACAGTTTCATCAAAGAATTCGCGATTTGAACGAGAAGTTTGAATTAATGACTCATTCATAAAGACAACAACTTGTAACCACCTACAGGCTGTTTTACTTTCATATTTAATCTATAACATGATCGGGCAATGTCGGTCCTGTGTGCAGGGTTTAGCTCTTCCAACCCTAATCAAACACACCAGAAGCAGCTAATCATCTTTAGAATTATTAATACTCTGACGTTAAACTCTGCTGGACAGCCGCACTCCAGAATAATTGTCATGTTGTTGTATTAAAAATGTAAGTTGTATATAAAACATTAATCCTAAAGTAATATGCAAATATGTAGCTATGTAAATAAACACAATAAGTAATAAATCACTGCATATCAAATCCACCAGGTTTCTGTAATCTTCTCTGTAGCCTACTATCATTTCATTAATCTTTTGTCAAATGGTATCTAGTCTTAGAATTAATTTACCAGGCTATCTATATGATAGCTTTTGAGGGTGGCATAGCCTATGTAACGATCGCCAGATTATGGCTGTGCATTATTATTATTATTATTACAAAGGCTACATGTTCATTTTAAATGTTAGTTGTTGTTGATGATGTTCTTTGTTTTACATACTATGAGATGTACACAAATGCCTTGTATTTGCCTTGTAGCCTACTTTTTGCTCCTTGTCTGTAATGTAACTAAATAAAATGTAGTATATAAAATATAGTTATAAAGGTATATATATATAAAGGTAGGCTGCGTGTAGCGTTGACAGATTAAAGTCCTACGGTTACAATGGCCGTTTTTAACTTAATTTTTGCAAAGAAATGTACAATGTTTCAAAAATGCAGGATGTTTCACTTAGAGCTGCCTTAACATATTAACGTTATGAGCCAAGTAATATTGTTTAACACCAATTACCAGTGTGCACATAAAATTCTCATGTAGCCTAGGCTATCTCAAACAAGACGAATTTAATTATTTGTATGTGTCCAGAGTTCAGATAACTTTACGTCCTTCCCCTTTATGAGTGAATCCATGGAGAGAATCAGTAGCGTGAGTCGCATTGAAGTGATGTCAATTCTCCTCTTCGATTGATTGGCTAGAGGAGCTGTCAATCTAGAACTATGGACCAATGGTGACGCTTAAGCCAGCCCTAATTTACATGAAACTCGAACTGCAACATTTGGAAGAACAAGCGCAGAACACGGAAAGAAGAGCGAAAAACATGAACATAAATTTAAGTTTTGTGCAAAATATTTTTTTATGTGTTTAAAGTTTTTATTCATGCTTGTTATTTTTTGATTCATGCTTATTATATTTTGATCCTTGACCACGTTCTTTGCTTTTCTGATATTTTTGTATTATTTTTTGCAGTTTGTGCAATATATTATTACATGTGTTTTTACATTTTTGAATCACGCTTATTATTTTTTGATCCGTGGCCGCAATACATTTGGCGGGATTTTGATCCCATACAATTACACAGAAGACAATGATAAAAATGCAACACTTTCCGTTTTTGCCCCCATTTTTCATGAGCTGATCTCAAAGATCTAAGACTTTTTCTGTGTACACAAAACTCCTATTTCTCTCAAATACTGTTCAAAAATCTGTCTAAATCTGTGTTAGTGAGCACTTCTCCTTTGCTGAGATAATCCATTCACCTTACAGGTGTGGCACATCAAGATGCTGAATAGATTATTGCACAGGTGTGCCATAGGCTGACCACAATAAAAGGCCACTCTAAAATGTGCAGTTTTATCACACAGCACAATGCCGCAAGTTTTGTGGGAGCATGCAATTCGCCTTTGGCTAAGCCACGCCCTGAGAATGTAGATTGACCAATCACAGTGCAGCCAAGAACGAGCTCCCACAGAGGTCCGACATTTTTTCACAGCGCTCCATTGACTTTCAACACAGGCGTCTCATATTTTTGGTCTCAGCAGGCTATTACCATCGTAGTTTTATTAAAAATATGGTTAAACGTTGTGCCTGGGGTATTTGTAACACAGATACGCATTTCCCAGAGAGGTTGGAGGGGCTGTCCGTTTTCCCTTCCCAAAACCAAGTCAAATCCTGACAAGTGTCGTCTTTGGATTAAACTGTGTGGACGTCCTCAGTCAGCTAAACCCCTCAAAGATCAACAGGCACATCTTTTTAGCTTCTAACCTTACTGTGAAGTTATACTAGTTAGACCGTTTTATAATGTTTTAGGTTATGATTTCGGTTCTCATACAGGTTGTTGATAAGCTAGCACACGCTGCTAATAACTACAACGTTATACTCGTGTAGTTCGCTCGCTTTGTAATAACGATTATAGAAGTGAATAGAGACCTATACCCAGATTTGCATGAACAGTGTTGCTCCCTGATATTGTTAGTCCCAGCCTCCGTCTCGATTAGTAGGAAATGCGGTGGTTCATTTTTTGACTGTGACGAGTAACGTTATGCTTTTGCCTCTATTTGGATGCCTTGTTGTTTCTTGCGTTTCATCTGTATGTCTTGAATATAGCCTTCAAACGCATATTGCAGTCCCTTTTGCCAACTTCTATCGGACACTTTATTTGCTGCTTTATAAAAGTTTGATAACATTTCAGCAGGAAGAGCTGTCTCAGCATAAGCCATGTTGACACCAAACCAGAGCCCAGATGAAGTTTGATGGAGGTAGCAACAGTAACTAAGGGGGGCGGGGCCAAAGGTGAATTGGCATGCTGACTGCAGGAATGTCCACCAGAGCTGTTGACCATGAATTGATTGTTCATTTCTCTACCATAAGCTGTCTCCAAAGGCGTTTCAGAGAATTTGGCAGTACATCCAACAGGCCTCACAACTGCAGACCACGTGTAACCACACCAGCCCAGGACCACCACATCCAGCATCTTATCTCCAAGATCGTTTGAGACCAGCCACCCTGACAGCTGCTGTACCAATCGGTTTGCATAACCAAACAATTTCTGCACAAACTGTCATAAACCGTCTCAGGGAAGCTCGGCTGCATGCTCGTCGTCCTCATTGGGGTCTCTACCTGACTGCAGTTCTTCGTCATCGTAACAGACTTGAATGGGCAAATGCTCACATTCGAAGGCATCTGGAACTTTAGGGGTGTTCTCTTCATGGATGAAACCCGGTTTTCACTGTACAGGGCAGATGGCAGACAGCGTGTATGGCGTGGCTCAGCGGTTTGCTGATGTCAACTTTGTGAAACGAGTGGCCCATGGTGGCGATGGGGTTATGGGCAGGCATATGTTATGGACAACGAAAAGAGATGCCTTTTATTGATGACATTTTGAATTCACAGAAATACTGTGACAAGATCCTGAGGCCCATTGTTGTGCCATTCATCCACGACCATCACCTCATGTTGCAGCATGATAATGCACGGCCCCATGTTGCAATGATCTGTACACAATGAAAACAAGCAGAAAACATCCCAGTTCTTGCATGGCCAATGTACTTACTGGAAATGTCACCCATTGAGCATGTTTGGGATGCTCTGGATTGGCGTAGATGACAGCGTGTTCCAGTTCCTGCCAATATCCAGCAATTGAAGAGGAGTGGACCAACATTCCATAGGACAAAATCATGATCAACTCTATGCGAAGGAGATGTGTTGCACAGCGTGAGGCAAATGGTGGTCACACCAGATACTGAAAGGTTTTCAATTTGAACAATATTTGAAAGAAATAGGCCTTTTGTGTACATAGAAAAAGTCTTAGATCTTTGAGTTCAGCTGAAAAATGGGGGCAAAAACAAAAGTGTTTCGTTTATAATTTTGTTCAGTTTATCTAAATACATACTTGTGATACTGTGCTGATTTTTGCAACAGTTTTTCTGGTAGACCATCTTCATCATCAAACTGTTCTGTTGGCTCAAGAATGACTGGACGAGGGGACCTGGAGGACAAAAATGAAGAAGAATTCCATGTGAAAACACTTACTTGACTTAACATATTTTACATCTACAGACAGGTCAGTCACTGATAAACACAGATCATACTAGAAAATGAAAAGTTATTACATTGTAAGCAAAAGGGCTCCATCTGCACAGCGGTCCAAGGCTTTTCGGGCAGCAGGCTTATTAGCAAACTCCACAATTCCCTTGCCTGTGGGTCGTCCTCGGTCATCAACCACCACGACTGCCCGCTCAACTGGGCCGAACTGTGAGAAGGACTGTTCAAGAAGCTCATTAGACACTACTGGTGAGAGGTTCCGGACTGTGAGTGCAGCCCCATGTGTGGCAAAACGAATCCGGATGGGCCTGTTCCCCAGCACCGTGCCGTCCAGCTCAGCCTTAGCAATCTCTGCAAGTGTCCTTGTCTCCTGAATAATCAAAACAGTAACAATAGAAAATTTGGATGCTTAAATGCTACAAGCAGTCTATTTACAAACTGAAGTGAGCACAACTAGCAAACTTCATGGCTTTTATGGCAAGTGTCCAGTAATTAAAATGATGTTAGGCTTCAGAATTTTGCCCCTCACAAAGCAGACAGCCGTGCGCCTCTGCAACCGTGGGCGTGTTTTTCCACATTCGAATATAAATTTTCACCTTCAAATTTCTGTTTTTTAAAACTATTCGAATATACAGCTATGGAAAAAATTAAGAGACCACTGCCAAATCAGCAGTGGTCTCTTAATTGTTTCCATAGCTGTATATTCCAGAGCAACTGCTGATTTGGCAGTGGTCTCTTAATTTTTTCCATAGCTGTATATTCGAATTTAGAATATTCGTTGACAGCCCAAATCCTGATCTGATGAAGGGCCTGTGCCTGGACACGTCGAACAATGTAGTCCTGAAGTGTCAACTGAGTCTCTCCCTTGTGAAGGCCTCCTTCCCTTTACCTCTGTACTGATAAAACGTTGTCGGGATAATTACGATTTACGTGAATACGTAGAAGCGATAAAAAATTCTCAGAGCCACCAGGCACTGTTTAATACATATGAGCGCCCAGATCGCATTAAAGGTTTTCTATTAGAACAGTGTCGTGTTAGTGGCCCCTAACTTACGGTAATAACTAATGATCGTTGCGATGGACATGAATCAATCAAAACTAACTTTAGCTGGACAATAACTTTATTCTAGAGCTGTTGTAAAGCCAAAACATTCTGTTACTTTAATTTCCTTTAGTTGGGGGTAATAGCTATTTTGTTTATGCAATCTGTTCAAGAAGTGTTTAAGGCAAATATCAAGTTATATTGAAATGAGCAAGAGTTATAGTGCACTTTCCTTTTTATAAATCTGTTTCTCATTACCGAAACATTGAGTATCTCCATTCTTTCCATAAACATTCTTTCCAACTGTGGAAGCTAAATGAGGGTTAGCTAAACTGTCCCTCTCTTTTTATATTTAAACCATAATGGGGTAGTAATCTCAAAATTAAAACGGCAACATTTTTTAAAACTTCACAAACTCATGTCTTAGTAATGAGAACTAAAAAGTTGTGTAGGTACTATGACGAACTTAAATTTTAACTTGTATCTGGAGAGAAAAAATAAGAACTGCTTATCTGGGAGCCATCTTGCATGTCACAGTCAATTATGTCCCTTCCAACAAAATTTCTTGAAAATGTAAGTTCCTTGAGGACTTAAACAATATTCAAAACGCAGATTTGAAGTGTTTCTTTTGCACAGTGACTTTTTTCGGCAGCCAGGGTGACTATCCTCGATCAAGTTTTACTTTTGTAAAAGCCAAAATATGACCACACCTCAGATTTGGTCCTCTTAAAAGGCTGAAAAGTCTCCCGAGCACGGTCACTGCCTTCCGCCATTCCTTCTCAAATAGTAATTAAAAAAAACACACACACACATTGCGTGCAGCGCGCGCCTGCGTCAGACTGTCCGACAGGATTACAGTGAGTTATTAAAATCGCGATAATCAAACACGGTTTTAATGATAATTAAATTTTAAACGATAATTAGGGGTGCTCCGATCAGGATTTTTGGCGCCGATCACCGATTACTGGAAGCTGTATCACCCGAATACTCAGATTTACGATCACGATTATAGAGTCTATTTGAAGCCTTCTATTTATCATGTAGCATTATTATTAAACTATATTTAACAACAATGTAAATTAAGTATTACAATTAAGAGAAGACAATGTATCATGAATTTACACCTGTGTATTTTTCAGACATGAAAACGGGTCAGGGGTGAAAAAGGTGAGAAGGATATTACCCCTCTAGGGGGGTCTGGGGGGCCCAATTATTTTATGGTCTACTATAAAATTAAGAAAATAAATACAGCACAAATGTATAGCACAGCTGTTTAATGAGGCAGCAACTTATGATTGATAGGACAGAACAAAAACATGCAATTAATAATCTTTCATTGCACAAAATTATTATGATTTGATTATGAAAGACTTATGAAAAGATTTATGAAAGATTGTGAATAGAGTGCGGCACACAGCGCTTATGCACATCACGAGCGCTGAATGATGCGCTTGAGGCAACATGAGTCACAGCGTGCAGCTCTTCGAGTCCGTTTGGAAAAGTTCTAAGCACAAAGGAAATACATCGATACATAGTGTATTATACAGTACCTATCTATGCAATAGTTGATTGAGCCGTTTATTGAACAGTTTTACATTTCAGTTACTGCTCGCGTGAAGAACAATTATAGTGCTCTCCAGTGTTGTGATACAGAAAGGAACATGATTGAGGTAGCTACTACAGCAAGAGAGTCAGTTTATGCAAAACCAGAGCTTTATCTACAGATCAAGTATAATAATATTAACATTTATTAATCTTGGAGAGTTTCCATCGTTGCCGAACGCGACGCGCTGTGCTGTTTTAATGCTGAATGGAGAATGACTGACGACGCGCTGTTTGAACGTGAATGGAGAATGACGGACAGCGGAGGGAAAAGTTTACGTGAACTTGCATTTAATGACTTAAACATTAATTTCTATCTCACATTATACTACAGTATGGCTTCATATATATATTATGAGTTTTTGAACTCAACCTGAGCGCTCGTTGCCCGGTCATCAGTGGGCACTGGGCAGTGTTCTCTGTAGCTCGCGCAGTCTTCACTCGGACGCGCGCTTCCGTTGCGGGACAGACTCTATTCTTTCTTTACATGTTGATCACAGTTTGACAAGCAGACAGTGGCGTGGTACACACATTGCAGATAGATTGCTAGTGAATTGCTTTTTCACACACCTTGTACAATTGCCAGACAGCTGAAGCCATTTTTACCAGGGCATAAACATATTGTCTCGCGAATTTTGTGTCATCTGATCGGCTTTTCTGGATCGGCCTTTATAGCGACCGCCGATCACACATCGGCTCGACTCGTGACTGGCGGCCGATTAATCGGGAGCACCCTTAACGATAATACTAACCGTCAGTATATTTTATCGTGGTTTATCGTGAAACCGGTAATCGTCCCATCCCTAGATGAGATAACTGAGATAATCTTTGACACATTTATATTCCTTATTATTTCCACTACATTTACCAATGATCACCAAATAACACGTTTCTTTACGTAAATATTTATAGTATAACATGCACTGTTTTCTTATTTTTATATTTTTGAATTATTAATATTTCCATCTCAAAGAACCCAAATCCAGTCATGGAAAAGTTGCGGAAATGCCATGATGAGATATTTATAACTGTATCCTTTTTATTTTGATAGCATTTACTTTTATGATCAAAATGTTTCATGACATCTCGTAAGTCTAATTTCGCGAGAATCACCCAGTTACACTTTTTGAAATTCTTCATTGTTGATGCACAAATCCTATTCCACAAATCACTAGGTGCGTTTCCATTACAGATTTGCGCAAAACTTTTGCAATTTTTTTCCAAATGTCGATAAAAACTATTGCGAAATGACAGTGTTTCCATTAACCGATGTTATAACGTCTTTTTTTTCCTCTCGCGATAAGTCATTTCAAAAATCATGGCAACGGACTTTGGTAGGTATATAACCTATTTCACAGCCATACACTGCACTAGACATTATTATTATTAATGGAAGGAGACGTTGTGTGTTATCCAAGCATTAATGGCAGGGAAAGACACGTAGTTCCTGGTGTTTCTCCCTTATTTCTGCTTCGATGTCTTGATGGCATTTCTTTGAAGTTTAGAGAGGCTATTCCTGTAATTATTGTTTCTTTTTTTTAAATGAATTTAATAAAGAATTCTATCTCGTATTATGTCCAAACGGTCGTTGCAAAACGAAAAATGAACGGTTGTTGTATTTTTAAAACGCAAAGTTGAACAGCATCATTTTATTTTGACTACACCAATGCTGTGCTATATACATCTCAACGAAATTGCAGATATTTGTTTATGACTTTTTGCCCCCTTTAAAACATTTAAAATATTAAAATTAAAATAAAAAAAATTAAAATATATACAAATTAATAGGCCTATGGGAAAAAAATTACATTTTACTGGTTTTCTAAGGCCAAATTAGAACATGGATATTTATTATAATTTTCCCGCAGCCTTTAGAGAGAACGGCACCTTTGCCCTATAAAGCCCTAAACGGTTTAGCTCCAATGTACTTAACAGACCTTCTTTCGCCCTACAATCCAACGCGTTCCTTAAGATCACTAAATTCAAGGCTTCTGGTCATTCCTAGGATATCTAAGTCCACTAAAGGAGGGAGGGCGTTCTCGCATTTAGCTCCAAAACTCTGGAATAGCCTTCCCGATACGGTTCGAGGCTCTGACTCGCTGACACAGTTTAAAACTAGACTAAAGACGCATCTCTTCAGTCAAGCATTCACATAATACTTACCTTTTATTCCTCTGTTATGCCATACGGAACCGTTTGCCACTGATCCTGTATTTACCGCGCCAGTGGGGCTCGACAGCCTTAGTCAAACGGTTCGGCACGTATGGTTGGGTTGCGGAGAGTTTTGGGTTGCGGAGAGTTTGTGAGATAGTTGCTGCGTCAGAAATCTCCACTCAAAGCACTACTCCCTACCCCCTATGTTGGGGTTAGAGAGCAGAGCACTAGATAGTAAGTGAGCTCACCAGCATAACAGAAGCCACTTTCGGACACTACTCAATCGTCTCTCGGCGCCGTTGATTACATCATCTGTCAGCTGGTGACGAGCCGGCTCTGGGCTAAATAGATTTTTAAAAATAAATACATTACATTATATTGAGCTTATTTCTCCAAAATTTAAAAACTAAAATTGATTTCGGACCGTTTTTGTTATAATGCGCTACTCCACACATGATTATAACTTATTTTTACGATCAGCGCAATGCATGATGGTATGTAGGGCTTAGGTTAGTGACCATCGGTTGTTCACTACTTTTCAAAATGCATTCTGGGATACATTGAGTGGACTATATAGGGTATAATAATCATCACTATACATTCGGACAGCACTACAAAATGGCGAGCTCACTATATAGTCCACTATATAGTGAGTAATGGGAGATTTCGGACGCAGCAAGTGTTTTTCTAACACTGACTCCTGTATAATGGAAATCATTATGAACTATTATTATATGCTATTAGCTATGCTAATTATTTCCCATCTGCCTTTCTGCTGTTATCTCGGGACGTCTGTCCCGAGAAAAATGGCGTTTGTCAGGTCCAGTTTGTATCCAGCCTCCCACAGGGATTTAAGATGCCCCAACACCTGTGAAGAGACGACTCAACGCCTGGGAAGAGATGACTCAACACTGGCGATATGTTATGGCTCCGTATTATATATAAACAATATTTATATTTCATATTTATATATTAACAATATGAATGTGAGCCAGAGGAGAACTGGCCCCCGACTGAGCCTGGGTTCTCCCAAGGTTTTTTTCTCCATCCAACAGGGCTTGAGACTAACGGCGTCCTATCGTCCTGGGGACAATAGAAAATGTGTTTAGGACGAACAGAAATATTCTCCAGGACGCCTACAGGACGAAAAACATTTTTGTATGCGTGTTCTTTTATTACTAGCCTATTAGGCTAACTTATGCCAAATGCCAAAATTAACCGACCAAGCGCTGAACTACAACGGAGCGCCGTCTTCGTTACTATAGTTACTATCACTGGCTGGCTACTCAGGAGACTCGTTCCACGGTACATCTATCAAATGGCTTCATGACATCGCAAATATGTTGCGCTGGTTAAACAACGGATATTCAATGAATAAAAACTAAACAAAAATGTTAGATAGTGACGATTTGGGTAGAGATCCAGTCAGACTAATGTCCTGCGTTTGTGGTAGATGTGCACATTTGTAGCCTACTGTAATGTGCTGATATACCCAGCGGCACGCGAGTTGGCATGCACTGCATGTCTCAAAACGTAAAAAATGAAAACGTCTGGGAGAATGAGTAAAGCGCACTTAAAGATCTGAATAAGAGTGACAACGCAAAAAAAAACTATATTCGGTGCGGTTTTCTGTGCGCATATATACACGACTCGAAGCTTGCAGCCAGACACCTAAAAGCGCGCGAGTACTGAATTGAGCTCTCTTTCGTGTCTGAATGGACAAAATAATACAAATAATAAATAATAAATGTCCGTTTTTGGAGAGTATTCATGTAAACTATGCCGGTTATGTCTTTTAACCGTTGTCTTTTAAACAGTTGTGAGTGCATCAGTGCATTTGTATCCGCATGTCATTGGACATGATCAGATGTAATGCGGTCTGTCCTTAAAATTCAAGCAACAGAAGAAAAAGTGAAAAGCATTCACTGCTCGTTAATAGCTTTAATAAGGATTCATTATATTTAATTCATACAAATAAATATGTCTGCTGCTTGAAAAAATAAAGAATAATGTATGCAAGTTAAAAAGAATGCAAATATAATTTTTTGAAAAGAGGACTGTTCAACTTTAGGAAAAGTGGTTTTATTTCATTTTAAGATATTTAATTCACAGTAGTTAAATCTCTGTCTGTATTGCATGTTCAAACTTTAAAATCATTAATATTAACAGGTAGATTCATTTTTATTAAATCTGTGTTTTATCTATTTACAGATAACTACTTTGAAATTAAGCTAAATAAATATAATAATATATATCATAAACACTTTAATGTTGTTTTTATTATGTGACTAACAACTATAGATGATGATAAAGTACAGAAACAACATTTTTATTTTGGGACGGTTGACATTCACTTTAGGACGGTTCAAATGGTTAATCAGGACGGTTTCAGGACGGTGGTGAAAAAAGTTAGTCTGGAGCCCTGCCATCCAATCTGATGGAGTTTTGGTTCCTTGCCACTGTTGCCTTGCTTTGCCTGCTTTTGGCTTGCTTAGTTGGGGTTATTTATTATTTAATAGGGGTGGGGAAAAAATCGATTCTCGATGCATTCGCGATGCGGACGTGGACGATCCTGAATAGATTCACAAATATCCCAAAATCGATTTTCCAAAAAAAAAATTATATATACATTTATAAAAACGTAATATTGACGGAACGCGAAAGACGGAAGTGCAGTGACCGGACCGTCTGACGCGTGCACATAACAGAGACGCGATGGCGTGCTAGATCCAAACACCCTCCTTGTTAGGTTAAAAGCTGACGTGTGGAAATATTTTGGCTTCTGAAGTTGAAGGGGGAAAGGAACTGGGCAAGAGCCACGCTAGTTGTAAGCTTTGTAGAATAAAACTAACGACGGAAACACGACAAATATGACAAGCCATATGACGCGTTTCCAGCCAGAGGAGGAAAAACACTCGGCTGTACCGGTCATTATAATATTAATTTACTACAAGTAAGTTAAAGTTATGCTCCTAGTTCAGGCACACGTTTATTTTCCTGTTGGTTCTTTGGAATGCTAATAAAATATATTGTACGTTAATTCTTTATGGGTCATTACTTTGTACATTTAACCTCTTAACAAGCACCGGCCTCAGGGCGGGCCCTCTAGGGCGTGGCTACACTTTTATTACCATTTTTAAGCTTTGTTTTATAACAAATATTCAACTAACTATCATAAACTATGCATCATTTGAAAGCTAAAACGCTCAAGAATCATGTTCTAAACTTGTTTTTGCAATCAATACAACAGAGAGGAAAGGGTTAAATTAAATGCAAAAGGACCTCTCATTTGAAAATGAGCAAAATGAACCGCTATACTCATCTTTCATCTCGTATGGTTCAGATCAGTTCGGACGAATCCAAGAAACAACAGCATACATTTCAATGTAAGGGTCCATTCTTCAAAATGCATCCCAGTTTTTAATCCAAAACAACGAAAAACAGGGGGAAAATGAAATATCCTCCTTTGTTTGCATGAGCGTTTTCGAAATAGAGTTCGCGTCATGTTTATTTTCAAAGAAATATCGATTCTAATCTATTTTCCAACACTCAAAAGCCATCTCACCCCTGTAGTTTAGACTTTTCCGGATAAAATGAGCCATCCCCCTTCTCTCTCCTTCAATCACATGCTGCGTCCAATTCGCCTACTTATACTACGCCTGAAAGTATGTACTCTTTTTGTGAAGAAAAAGTATATACTTTTGAGTGTGCAGCAAAAAGAGTAGGCAAGCTTTGGGACGTACTATCACCGTCATCTTTAACGGACGGCTCTGTCGCGTGCTGCGTGCATCCTGTCACCGTAAACTGCCCTGTCAATCATTCTTGTCACAGTTAAAATCCTCCATTCTATCTCATTTGATTTCCTACCGTTTCAGAGCACGTTCATCTGCCAGTCGTGGGTCTTTCATGCAGATACTCTCCTCGTGTTTGCAATTTGAATATAATGATGCATTTAAAAAGTAATGGCTAAACGTGTCTTTACAAAAGTTCACAATGCTGCTGCATATGCAATATAATGTGGACAACATTGAATAAATTCATTTTCGTCCGGTTAGATAGTGATAATTAATCACTCAAACCTCTTTATCTAAACCTCTCTACACAGCCGCGGGACCAGCGCGGACTCGACCGCGCCCTCCGTGTCTGTAGTTTTTTAACATTTTTACTCGTGTTTGTAGTTCTAACCGAATCCTCGTCCACCGCGCAATGATTTGTGGGCAATATCAGCCGTTAGAGTGTGCACCGATCTACACTTCGGATTCTGACCGGAAATAGTAGACCATCCGGGTATCTTTGAAACACTCATTTCAACATACTACGGTTTGGGACGTACTAATTCTATTTTCGAATACTATTTAGGACGGATAGCATGCGAATTGGGACGCGCCTACAGGCTCTGTAATCGATCAAAATGCCAAGGGACCGCCTGACAGGCTTAGAAACCTGTCAATCACGCAGCTCGGTTTTTGGCTGGATAAAGTCTGGATACAGCCAGCCAATGTGTAATCGGCAATGTTTTGATGGATGGGAGTATTGACCAATGAAAACACGATTGCAGTGATAGACAGTTCTCAAGCAGATTTGCCAAAAGCACATGGGCAATGTTGTTGTTCTCTCGTGCACTTTCGCCATTTTACGCACGGAGCGCACAGGCTAAGTAGCATTGGTTAGTTACAGGGAGCTCGTATCAACTCATAGATTGTTTCCAAAGTTATATTTGACAATCTCCATCATGGATCGTCGTCTACAGAAGGGTTTTTGTGGTGCTGAGAGAGTATTTTGGAGATTGTGAGGAGAAGCAGCGAGCGAGCGCAGCAGAGAGACCCAGAGAGATGCGTCTCAGACGGAGAGACCCCCGGGTGTCGAGCGTCCCTCGATTCAGCAGAAGAGGTGTTTGTTCATGGACTTCGATCCCATTTTAGATCGGTAAGTTTCAACTAGGGATGTGCACGAATATTCGAATTTTCTGAATATTCTATATGTAATTATTATTCGAAAAATAAAATACTATTCGAATTTTGAATACGTTGCTTTGCTGGCCGTAAATGCAGTGAGTCCATGATAAATCCTAAAGAACTCGCAGTTACAATTAAATGCACTGGATGGCGCTGTGGAGTGTGTTAACAAGTTGTCTGTATTTGATCACATAATGTTGTCGTCTGCCTCGCGAAGTTTGGAATTAACGTTACTTGAAAAGGCTCTTACTAAACGGAATTACTTTTGATCAAATTGATTAATTAACCTGAGTTATGATATCATCACCATGAGAAATGACATTAAATCCAAACAGTCGAGTGAGGAAAGACAGCTGTTCATCACTGCGTCACAACTGCAGGTAAGCGCAGCTGGACCCCGCGTGATCAAAGATGTTAACATATCTAATAGCAAAATGATTTTGAGACATACTTCCTTTATGCTTCGTTAAGGGAGACCGGTTTAAGAACAGAAAAGCAAAGTGCTGTTAGAAACACCGTTATATTTGTGTCTCTGAAACGTCTGTCAGCGCGGCGTCTTTCACTCGAGCATAAGTGCTGGCGCCGCCCCTGCATGTAACGTTAGATATTATTGTTTTTCTCAACATAAACGTGAAACAATATAAACACTGATAATCAATCATTTGTTGACTCGTGTGTATGTTCTGTATGATATCTGACGCAATCTGCTTTATTCACCTGCTAGCATTGGTTAGTTACAGGGAGCTCGTATCAACTCATAGATTGTTTCCAAAGTTATATTTGACAATCTCCATCATGGATCGTCGTCTACAGAAGGGTTTTTGTGGTGCTGAGAGAGTATTTTGGAGATTGTGAGGAGAAGCAGCGAGCGAGCGCAGCAGAGAGACCCAGAGAGATGCGTCTCAGACGGAGAGACCCCCGGGTGTCGAGCGTCCCTCGATTCAGCAGAAGAGGTGTTTGTTCATGGACTTCGATCCCATTTTAGATTCGGTAAGTTTCAACTAGGGATGTGCACGAATATTCGAATTTTCGAATATTCTATATGTAATTATTATTCGAAAATAAAATACTATTCGAATTTTGAATACGTTGCTTTGCTGGCCGTAAATGCAGTGAGTCCATGATAAATCCTAAAGAACTCGCAGTTACAATTAAATGCACTGGATGGCGCTGTGGAGTGTGTTAACAAGTTGTCTGTATTTGATCACATAATGTTGTCGTCTGCCTCGCGAAGTTTGGAATTAACGTTACTTGAAAAGGCTCTTACTAAACGGAATTACTTTTGATCAAATTGATTAATTAACCTGAGTTATGATATCATCACCATGAGAAATGACATTAAATCCAAACAGTCGAGTGAGGAAAGACAGCTGTTCATCACTGCGTCACAACTGCAGGTAAGCGCAGCTGGACCCCGCGTGATCAAAGATGTTAACATATCTAATAGCAAAATGATTTTGAGACATACTTCCTTTATGCTTCGTTAAGGGAGACCGGTTTAAGAACAGAAAAGCAAAGTGCTGTTAGAAACACCGTTATATTTGTGTCTCTGAAACGTCTGTCAGCGCGGCGTCTTTCACTCGAGCATAAGTGCTGGCGCCGCCCCTGCATGTAACGTTAGATATTATTGTTTTTCTCAACATAAACGTGAAACAATATAAACACGATAATCAATCATTTGTTGACTCGTGTGTATGTTCTGTATGATATTCTGACGCAATCTGCTTTATTAGTTTTTTTTTCGCTCGCGCTGCTTGAGCATGCTTTTAATAATGCTTTTTTATATATATTTTTTGTTTACACATAGGCCTACTGTTTAATGTTTTCAACTAAAAGAAAACTTTAATTACTATTGTAAGCTTGTGTATTGCCTAATTGTAAGCTTGTCCAGAAATTGTGACAAAAACATAAAAAAACAACAAAAATTAAAAATAACGTCTTTTTCGTTAAACATAATTTAAATAAATCAAATATTCGAATATTCTGATTTTTATGAGCCCGAATATTCGAATGCAATATTTTTGAAAAATGCCCATCCCTAGTTTCAACACATTGTCATTTATTGTGATGTTTATTATTGGCAGTTTTTCTGTTCATGTAATGTTTTGATTATAAAATGACGATGGACATTAGCTAGCAAAGATACAAAGCTACACGAGCAGGTGATAGAGCTGTAACGTTATATTATAAGGTTACATAAAGAGAAAATGTTTATATCACACACATAATATTTATGATGCATTGAATATAACAATAATGGAAGGAAAGGATTATAAGAAGTCAGGTGAAGATGTGTTGATTATAAAATAACAGTGGAGATGAGCAAGATATGAGAATACAGTGATACGTTTATATGAATGAATGGTGCATTGAATATAAATATAATGGAAGGAAAGGATTACAAGATGTCAGGTGAAGATATAATAAAGATATATATAATTACTTACATAGAAAAAAATATAATTACAAAGCATTTTTAATGTTGAGCATTATAATGATAAGGTATGTGACATTTGATATTGTAATATGATGGAATATTGATGCTGCTAATAGATGAATGTGACTCAAACTGAAATCCTCTTTTGTGTATTTGTGTGTGTGTTTTCCTGTGCAAATTTAATTTGTTCTGCTTACACACTTTATTTCTCCTGTCTTTCAGTGGCTTTGGTTTCCAGAACAACCCTTGACGGTGACTGCCTTGATCAACATCTTGATCTTCCTACACTTTGTAAATACTGTAAGCTGTTGCTTTTTGTTTTAGTAATTGGATACTCATTGTAATTGTTCATTGCAACTTATTTGAGTAAAAAAACACTGTTGCACTTTTTATATATTGTATTCATTAGTAAAACAATCACTTTTGGAATGTATAAATGAAGTGAGGTTTTGTTTTTTTCACTGTTTTTGCTATTATAAATGTTCAAAATAAAGAGTATTCTGTTAAAATGTTGTGCTGAAATAATTTTTTCTTGTGTAGTTTGATGGGCAGAATAGTTCTGAATAGATAAACATTTATGTAGTATGTAGTGTTTACTTATTATGTCATTTGGTAACCAGGTGTCCATTTGGAGTCTCCAAGGCCTTTTGGAAAGGACGCCTAGACTTTTCTTGAATAAAAGCTTACAGGAACTACATTTTTGGGAGTATCTTCCTCAAATTTGAATCAAAACATGGTCAGACATTCAGTTTTATCTTTATGGTGTTTTCAGGCCCTTAACATAAAATTCTGATACATTTTTTCCTAAATGAAGTTTATTCAAAGAAATTGCGAGTCAATTTCATGTATATTTTACCTTGTTTTACTCTGTTCCTATGCTACTTTGAGTTATAATGACTCTTGGGTAACAAAGTTTCAAGTGTCTAGTTTAAATAAATATCAGATTTATGAATGTGGACCATAGGGTTCAAGAGCTACAGAGATTTGTATTTGGGTATGTCGTTTTCAAGAAAATTCTCAAAAATAGGGGCGCTGGTTAAGAGGTTAAAGGAAAGTATTTATAGTCACACACACAAAAGATTCAGATAATCGATTTGTAACATTATAAATGTCTTCACTGTAACTTTTGATCAACTTAATTTAATTTATCCTTGATGAATAAAAGTATAGATTTCTTTTTCTTTCTCCCAAAAAATGTAAGAAAAATTCTTACCAACTCCAAACTTTTAAACTGTATTATTTAATGTTACAAAAGCTTTCTATTTCAGATAAATGCTGTTCTTTTGAATTTCTGGCTGATTCTCTGAATTCGGGTGCCCTTCAAGCCCCCAAAACTTGCTTCAAAGATTTTCAATTGAAGGAAATCACAAAATGCATGTAATGCTGTCAATTAATAGAACCAGGTGCCTTTGCATTATAATGCAACACAATTGTTCAAAAAATTATTTAAAGATAATGGTTTGCCTAAGTAGTAGACAACAAGCATGTTTGCATGTCTTCACTAACCATCATTACATTTTCATTGAATTTCAAACAAATAAAAAGTGCAATTAATACCAAAATGATGCTGCTGCTAATATAATCATATGTTGGTCTAGTGTATTTTTGTTTACTGTTGTAAAATGGAAAATCAATAATCGCTAATCGAGAATCGTTAATAGTTGAAAATCGACTGTAATCAATCGGAACTTCAATAATTGGAATTGAATTCAGGAAATCAGACAGATATTAACCACCCTATTATTTAATATTTAATATTTAACAATATTATTGATCTGTGTTGTACTACTTTCATGTTATCACTGTGAAGCTGCTTTGACACAATCTGTATTGTAAAAAGCGCTATATAAATAAACGTGCACTTGACTTGACTTTCATACGATTACATAATCAGAAAGGTATTAGTTTACGATTCGAATTTGTTCTTTGTAAAGTGGGTTAGTGGGCCTATTTCTTTTATTTTGTTATTAATACAGTATTTGAATGGAATTAACCAAGCTCTTCTCCATTCAATATTTTCAATCTTAGAGTTCCAGAAACATTTCCCTCTAGGACTAGGAGATATTTCCGATCACAGATAAGAATTCTAACAAATATGACATTTGACAAGGTGTTACAGGAATAGCTTTAATAACCGAGTTAAATTCCCTAAACTGTACAGGAAAATTATAAGTTGACATGAATTGTTCGTAAGTTAAAAGATTACCCAGAATTGTCAAACATTTTTATAAGATGATTAATGTCTCTGTTGAACCAATTTGTTAAAAACAAGGATTTAATGGAAATAGTTATATTGCCATTATTCCAAATTAAAGAGGTGTGAGGAGAAAAATTGTGACAGTAACAAATTTTCAAGCGAGAGAGCTTGCTGATGAAATTTGGATAATTTGAGGGGATTTAGAAATGTTATAATCACATGTTAACAGAAATTTTCAAGCCACCAATTTGATTAAAGAGACTATGAGGAATATGGTTCCAAAAGAGAATTAGGGGTGATCAAACATCTCTTAAGCCAGTTAACCGTAAAGGTCTTTTTTACATCCTCAAAATATAGCATTTCCAGGCCTCCTTCAGCCTTCTTATTAGTGAGAACCCTTTTTTAAGTCCTTGGGATTTGTTTTTCCAAACAAAGGAGAAGAATAAATTATTAATAATAAATAATTTAACAAATTGAGATAAACCTTCAGCTTTAAGATAATAAGACGTGACCGTAAATGGAAAGATCACGTTGTAACCAGCAATTTTACATACTTTTGTCGGTAACACTTTATAATAACTGCACGCTATTAATCATTAGTTAAGCATGAATAAACAGTTAATCACTTTATAAAACATTAATAGACATTAATAAGCAGTTTATAAATATAGTTATAATATTTTTTTTTCTTGATTTATAAGCATATCTATAATGCATTTAATAATTGTATTTTCATACTTTGTTAATGATCAATTAATAATTTCTAAATGAAGTATAGCATTATTTACAAACCAGTTGTTTAAGAGTTGTCAGTCATTCATAAGATCACTTAGAAAGTGTAAGTAAATGTAGTAAACACAAGTAGTTATAAAGCATTTAGTAGTGGTCAGTTAAATATTTTTGTGAGCTAATCTAAAGTGATGACTATTCATGCTTTGTTAAGCATTTATAAAGGTGATTTAAAGACTTGTCAATCTTCTAAACAGTAAAATGTAACAAACACAACGCAGTGATACAGAACATAGAAATATTTAACAGCCTTTTTAAAATGCTTTACAAGGCATGAATAGTCCTCACTTTAGATGAGCTCACGAACATAGTTAACTGGCCACTACTAAATGCTTTATAACTACCCGAATTAACCCAGAATTACAGCACTAATACATGTTAATAAAGCATTTATTAACACACTAAGTACCATCACTATATGTCTGAATAATAAGATGTATGAATGTACTTTTAAATTGTTTATTAATCCTTTACTTACACGCTCTAAGTAATCTTAAGAACCACTGACAACTCTCAAATAACTGGTTCATAAAAAATGCAATTCTTCATTTAGAAATGATAAATTGATCATTAATAAAGGATGAAAATACAATTATTAAACAAATTATAGATATGATTTTAAATCAAGAAGAAAGCATTAGCTGTATAAACTGCTTATTAATGTCTATTAATGCTTTATGGATGATTAATTAATGGTTTACTCATACTTAACTAATGATTATTAGCGTGTAGTTATTATAAAGTGTTACCCTTTTGTCTTCTTTAATGTAGAAGAAAAATTTAGGTTTTGCCTTTCATTAAACATTTTTGTAACATAAATTCCTAAGTATTTGACAGAGGATTTAACTGGAATGTTCATTATATGTTTATCAATTAAAATGTGTAAAGGGAGGATTTCACATTTAGATACATTTAATGTTAAACCAGAAGCCCTTGAAAAATGATTGATGAAGGAAATAGCATGAGGAATAAAGGACACGTTCTTTAAAAACAAAGTAGAGTCATCTGCCAATTGGGATATCTTAAGTACCTTATAAAAAATTTGAAGGCCTTGGATTTCATCATTATTAACAATACCGATTGATAATAATTCAACTACTAATAAAAATAAAAAAGGGGAGATTGGGCAACCTTGACGCACTCCGCAATTAATATTGAATCTTTTAGTAGTGGAGGCATTAAGAATCACAGAGCTAGTGACATCAGTGTAAAACCTCTTAACGAATATTTAGAAAATTATTCCCAAAACCAAAAAGTTCTAAAGTTTTAAACAAAAAATTGTGTTCAACGGTGTTGTCGAACGCCTTAAAAAAATCACCAAAAAAAAAGAATGATAGCACCATCTTCTACACTATCAGCATAGTCCAAATGGTCAAGCACTAGTCTAATATTATTAGTTATATGGCAACCTTTTAGAAAGCCTGTTTGATATTCACTAATTATTTTATTTAACAATTTTTGTAATCTGTTAGCAAATACCGAGGTAATTAATTTATAATCAACTGTAAGAAGGAGATCTGCCTCCAATTTTCTAAAAGATGTGGGTCTTTATCAGGCTTGGCAATTAACGAAATAACTCCCTGTTTCATAGTAGTAGACATTTCTCCACTATTATTAATATTAAACACCAACATAATATTCAATTAACATATAATATAGAGGGTTTTCAATTTGTTCCCAAAAATGTAGGCTAAATAAAATTCTACTGTCAGCCCATCTACACCAGGTGCCTTCCTTTTTGTCATTTTAAAAAGGGCATCTTTAACCTCAAGACATGTTTGAATCACATAAATCATGAAGTTCTTTATCAATAGTAGGAATGTTCTGATGAATTATTTCAATGAATTTTTCACAGTTAAGCAGATCAAATTTAGAGTTATATAAATTACAATAAAAAAGAAAAAACTGAATCAGATATTTGTTTAGGATCTGTACAAGAGCTTCCATTAATATCTAGAGCTGATAGTATTTCTTTTAAGATTTCTTTTCTCTAGAGCAAAAAAAATAGCTGGTATTTTTCACCCTCTTCTAGCCATTTTACCCTTGAACGAATAAAGGCACCTTTAGAACAAGGTAAATCAGATCTAGCTGAGATTGGATTTTAGCTAATTCAACTTCTTCTTTAGTAAGATTTTTCTTCTGTTCCAATATACCTAAATTATTAAGTAATTCTATTTGATTTTGTTTGTTTATTTTTTAACTCCTTACTACGTTTAGCTGCAATCTTCCTGATATTATATTTTTTTTAAAAACTCCCATTTACTTTTAAATCCTTCGTTTAATCCTCCAAAACATTTTTAACATGAGCATTAAAGTTATCATCTTTAAGCAGATTATTATTACATTTCCAGTATCCTCTAAGGCTAGAAATCCTTTCAGAGCCTGTCAGAGTTAAAGAGATGAGTTTATGGTCAGTTAATGGGGCATAACTATGGACAATTTCCTTAACATATTGTAAAGCTGAATTAGTAATTAGGAACAAGTCAATTCTAGATTGCAAAGATTTGTTTTTGTTAGACCATGTATATTCTAACTTTCCAGGGTTATAGAAACGCCAAGCATCACCAAGTAATAAATTGGCACAAAGAGATGCCACATTGGACTGAACAGCACCTTGAGAGGAACGAGGAGGGTATCTATCGAACAAATCATCCATACATTCATTAAAATCACCTGAACATATAATGTATGGAGTCTGGAAATGTCTAAGTTTAGACTGAACAACATCAGAAACTTTGGAAAACAGGGTCTTATTTAATACACTGTCTGGAATTATGACCATAAACATTACAAAGTATAAATGTTGTGTTGTCCAATTTAACAGTCAAAACTATCCATCTTCCATTTTCATCTGCAAAACAATTAAGTACGTCTCTTTTAAATCGGTGTAACAAAACCATAACTACTGCTGAATGTGAAGTTCCATGACCAAAATAGATTGAGTTTCCCAGGGGCTGTCATTGTTTTGTATGGTTTCGCGGGCTATGTGACGTCAGATCTCGTAACTGGGAGTACATGGATCTAGTACGAATTCACGGGTGGGAAGTCACAGGTTTGACTGCCGTTACAATGCACAAGGTTGGAAAAACACGGTTTACACTATGGTTACAGGTTGCCTGTAACGCGGCATTAGTTTTGGACCCCTAATTTGTGGGAGGCTCCACCTCGTGTCTAAATGTGGTAGTACATTCAAGGTTTTGATTATTTGTTATTTTGATGTACCCGCTTAATTATATATTAGCCTAGACAATGCAGACATAAGATATTTTAAGTCCATACACGCAACTACTTATGAACCATTCTATGAAAAAAATAAATAAAAATAAAAAAAACTATTAGAGCATTTTTTTCCCCATACAAGATTTGTAGAGCAGAGACTCACCAGGCGTATGAAGCCGAATCCTCGATCTCTGTTGATGAAAACCTCATTTGCCTCGCCATATTTGGAGAAAAGCTTCTTGAAATCTTCCTCCGTCATATCTGATGGGAGATTACCAACAAAAAGTCTGCACCGCTGAGTGAATGTTTCTCCCCCGGTCTCCTGAAGTTCTTGGGGTCTAAAGCCATCTCTTGAGGCGCAGTGTTTGCAGGACTAACGTTAGAGTCCCGCGGTGATGGAGCTGCCGCCTCCATCTTTTCGCTGGGATCTGGGGAAGATTCCGCGCTGTGCTTCACATTCTGCGGGTGCGGGGATGTAACGTTAGCATTGTTTTGAATATTCACCTGTTTTAGGTTACGGTTTGCCATTGCGCTGCAGCCTTAACTATGACTTATACAACACTGGCTCGGTTTTTAATTTATATTAATCGAAAAAGAGACGTTGTATTATTGTCTATTATTTTTTTATAGGCTATGCTATAAAATTTAACCTATACTCAAATTAACTTAAAAGAACACGGCTCCAGCGCTGCATCATGATCTTCTTCTTCTTCTTGCGGCGGCTTGCAGACACATAAGTGCATTACCGCCACCTATCACCCAAATGGACCATTCACTCTACACTCTCCCAGAACCATATGGCTCTGCACTCTCCTACCTTACTTAAACCTTGAAACCTTGATTCTAAACACACCCCAGAGGCTTCGTAGAGCTTCATCCAGTGCTGCGTGTTCATCTCCTCCATTCACACTCAAAAAAAAAAAAAAAAATTCTTAACCTACTACTTACTTACTTAATTGCAATCCTTCCAAAATATTGGAAAATTAATGGTTACCTGGTTTAGCAGGGTTTTAGTGATTTTTTATTGTAAACTGCTCATCCTTCCCTTACGGAAATTAACCATGTTTTTTTATTTATTTATTTTTTTTTTTTAGTAACCATGGTTTAACTATGGTTTTTGTAGTAAAACCATAGTAACTACAATTGAACCATGCTTTTACTGCAATAACCTTGGTTTAACCATGGTTTTAGTAGTAAAACCATAGTAACTACGAAAATAACCATGGCTTTTACTACAGTAACCATGATTAATATAGTTTTGTAGAAGAAAACCATTAATGCAAAAAGAATAAGATATATATATATATATATATATATATATATATATATATATATATATATATATATATATATATATATATATATATATATATATATATATATATATAATATATATATATATATGAAGAGTTCAGATGCAAAAGCCTCTAAATGCCATTTGAAATTTTCTTCTAAAATGACCATTTTTATCAAGCTTGTATAATTAAGTTCAGTAATTTCACTTAAATGACAATTAATAGGTAATCTTCATTGCCATTTAAGTTACTGAACTTAAATATACAAGCCTGATAAAAATGGTCATTTTAGACGAAAATTTCAAATGGCACTTAGAGGCTTTTGCATCTGAACTCTTTATATATATATATATGTCTTCTGCTTACCCATGCTTCATTTATATGATTATATACAGAATATATATACAGAATATATATACAGAATATATATATATATATATATATATATATATATATATATATATATATATATATATATATATATTAAGTATATATTGTGACCTCAATTTGTCTACTAATGAGTTTATCTGGTCACCTATTAATTGTTTTTCATACACCCAAATGTCATAACTATTTATCATTAAAAAAAACTGCAACAGAAAAATTGATCTATCCAGAGCTATAGCTCCTATAAGGAATGGGAGAAAAAATAAGTATATATAATAAAAATAAAAGCAAAAGCAAAGTGTTAGAAAGCAAAAGTGAGTGAGAAGTGAAAAGCAAAGCTGTAACACTTTGCAATAAGGTTCGGTAGTTAACATTAGTTTTTTTTTTCATACAATACAGTGCATAATCACACACATTATTATATAAAACCTGCTTAGGCAGGTTATGGTGTTATACTAATAATCGCGATGGGGTCTGATTTTGTTAGTATAATATATTGGTATGACTGACAGAGACTGACATATATGTATATATATATATATATATATACAGTATATATATATATATATATATATATATATATACATATATATACATATATATATATATATATATGTATATGTACACACACACACTGGGCGTCAGTTTGGTTTAAAATGTGCTGGGGATGTGCTCGTACATTTCATTTGTACATAGAGTCTGGCTTCTCTCCATTGAGAAACGTTTACTTCCTCGTAGGCGGGTTCTCCGTTAAAGTTCAAAACTACTGGATCTGCCTAGAGTTACTCAGGATGTGCCATAGCCAATCGCTAACGTGTGGTCATGATGTATGTCATGCGCCGAAACGGCTGGAAACAACAAGTCTGAATGATCAGAGGATTATGTTTACAATAAGATTTCTGTCAACGAGAGCTGCAGGTTTGTTCATCTAGGAACAATTATTAATTCGAAATGTATTTTTGACACTAAGGACAGTGATGTATTCATTCAATGGTCGAAGCTGTCTAATCATTACAAATACACAGACACCGCTGCGGTCATTTCTGATCTGCCGCAAATGCTGTACAGTGAATTTTCTGTCTCTATCTGCAGATGTGTAATAAAAAACATTTTTTCATATTATGTTGTTGTTGTTTCTTAATTACCTTAATTAATTATAGTCTTCAAAGTATGTGTTTGTACATTTTTATTTATGACATTTAGTTTTTTTTTATTACAACATCTAGTAAAATGATTTACAACATGTAAAACTGACACACAAACCAAACCATAATCCTGCACAAGTACACAAAGGGGCTCAAAGTGTTCTATTTATCGCAAGAATCAGTAAATTTACTGTTTGGAATCTGAGCTACTGACATGACTCCTAAGTGCATCTTCAACAACAGTTTAGCAGTCAGGACTCGGGGCTTCCGAACACTAGGCTAAACCGTCCGTCCAAAATGTCACGGTTCTCGTGCATGCTGAGCTGCCCAGCACGAACTCCAAACTTTTCTGCTTCCTTCACTTCGGCCGTCCAGAGGGGAGACGAATACAACAATCGAAATTGCATCCCTATCGTTCGCCTTAGCTGACTCATGCAACACTAGCAGAGTGAACTAGAAAATCAAACTTTTCCCGAAACCACGTGGGGAGGAGGGCCACAACATCATGGCAACCAAGAAAACTTCCTGAAATGAGGGTGATACTCAAACCACTCTTGCACCAGTGCTGAATGGTGAAATTGGACATTGTCCCACACAGCTACACAATTTCGCTCGATTTGCTCATCACCCTGCAGAAAGTGAATTTCATTAAGGCAGTTTAAAAAAATTAGGATCCTTTTTATATTGTCCTGCCCCAACAATAGTGGAATGCAGAACTTATTGTCCAGGGACATTGACTGTGCACAAAGTTTTGTGGGGAACTCTCTGTCCAGCTTCTCTTAAGTAAAGACTATCATTTGTGACATGGTCAATTAAGGCTCTGATTTGAGCTGGATGGCCAGATGGATCAATCAGAATCAAGTATTCCACAGAGCCGTGTAACAATCCCAGATAACAACCGCTGAAAACAGAAAATACAGGCTCATCTGGGTTACTGAGTCAAGTTTTGCTAATAAAATTAAAACTCTCTTGTTTCATGCAAACGCAGCTGCTGCCATTTGTGACTATTGTTTTGTGCACTGTTGGACTACAAGATACAAACAGGTATGATTTTAAAACAGTTTTACCTGAAAAAAAAAAAATCTATTATCTCCATGATTATTTATGTGCCGAAATACTGTGTAACAGTGGTATAACTGTATAAAGTAGGCCTCTCTCATAAATGTCCGGCGTCTAGTTTGAACTTGCCACGCAGAGTTGCTAAACTGCTTCTCTCTGCAGAAGCTTTGCGTTTAAAGACCTAATAAAACATTTAAATATTTCGTGAATAATTATTTACTAATGTGGCAAGTTGCTGTGTAATAAGCGGGATAATGTACATCCAGCCGGTTGTCATCTCAGAATAAACAGGTTGACAAGGACCCGACGCAAAGCACCACCCTGTTCAGGGGTTCTTCTGAGATAACAACCGGCTGGATGTACATTATCCCACCCTTACACATTATATGGTAGAAATATTTGAGTTCATGATGAGACATTTTATTTGTAAAGTTGTTGAGATCTTCACCTTTTTCTGAATCTATAGAGGAGATAAATCTGAGACCACTAGAGTCTCTAAGGTGAAAAGTATGAGCACAGTATATGGTGTTGTTGAGGTTTCTAGTCTTTAAAGGAGACAACTGGAGTGATCCAGTTTCTCAGAGCAAAAGGAGACAAATATATTTTCTAGTGTGTTTAGAAAATGTCAATTTAAACAAAATCAAAATATTTGTTATCTCTCGCCATAGACTACCATACAATATTTTTCCGAAATAAGGTCCCATGGTGGTCGAGGCGGAAGGGAGGGACTTAGGCTCTCTATAGAACTTTACGTGACATACTTACATCCTGTCGTCCTCATCTATGTGGGCTGCATTTTGACATTGATTGGTTTAGCAAATGGACGTGCGTCTGACGTCAGCTTGTTTTTAATTCGGCGGGTAACTTTGACAACATGAACGAACAGGAGACAACTCGTTGCAACTATATTGTTATTTTTATGGCATAATTACTTGCAGCACCAACTACTGTATACACAAGGCTAGTTCAAATTCGCCAAATGAATGTCCTCGTCGTGCAAACATTTTATCGTCGCGGCAGGAAAGGAGGAGAAGATTGCAAGTTGACTTCTTATTATGTCATCAGACTACACTTCAATTAAAAACCTTGTCTCCTCATCTCCCCATGTGCTACCATGGCTCATTTTTCCTGCCACCTTCTGGTTTTTTTCGGCTTTTTGGGAACCACCAGAACTTCCCGTAAAAGGTCTGAAAGTCTGAACCATACAGAAATGCTTTCACGCTATAAACGAATCAAACCTTTTTTTCAGTTTGATCCGAACAGAGACTACCTCTTTCCGTTGGACCAAATTTCATCTTTTTGGACCGGACCGTGGGAGGTTTCACACCACCTTGTCCTTCCCTTACGTTTTGTAGCAAACATTTTCCCTTAAATTATACCTTTTTTTTGTCGTCCAGAAAGCTAATTTTATTTAATTTAGATAATATTTTTTTCTATTGTAAATAAATAAATAAATGGTAATTTAAGCACATTCCTCACATTCTTTTAACTTAAATTCAAAATAATAAATTTTCATGCATAACCCTTTTAATTCAGCTGAAAATATCTTACGTTCCGACATCTTTGCCGACCTCTTATGGAGAAAACATAATATAACGTGATATTTCAAGTCTCTAGCCACTAAATGGCCTTATATTTTTTACATTTCAACCACAAAACTCAAATCCATTCCTTTACTTTTTGTGTGTATTCGTGGTTTCAAGTGCGACAAAAGTCCTAGTCTCTGATACACTAAAACATTTTTAAAAGGTTAAAAAGAGCAACCTCAGAGCAACAAAATATGGCAAGACAATAAAAAGTTCTTCCACCACAATCTCTGTTTTGACTCTTTTCCTCTCAAATATTTCTTGCATGTAATAAATGTTTCATTGCATATACTGTATGTCTCATTTGGTTCATTTTTATTTCTCCAAAGGGATTTTATTAGAAACATCTGAAATGTTGTTCATACTAAAATGAGAAATACATAAGAATCACAACAAGTCTCCCAAGCTTAGGTAAATCAACCACTGAGCAATAAATTTTGTCTCTGGGTATGCTTGGGAAAAAACCCACTGATGAAGGGTTCAACTCAAAAACGTTTTGTTCACCTTGCACCTTTTGCACTTTATTTGTGGTCTCTGGACAATAAACTTGAGTTTTTTGGCCTATTTTTCATGTGCTGCTTTTGTCCTTTTGAATTTTGAGTTACCTTGGATAACCCTGATCTACTCTCTGTAATGAGTTTGTTCATTCATCTGGTTTGGACTAGTGTTTGGAGCTACGCTTTTCCATTCTCTTTGATAAGTTTTGTACATAATATTTACAGACACTAGTGATTATACAAATAGTCTACCTGTGAGATTTTTGAAATATATGTCAGAGAAATAAGCAACAAAGCAGTATTTTTCTTACAACAGTGACTAGTTCAGAAGTCTTTTAAACATTGTAAACAAAAGTTTGAATAATGTGTTGGTTAATAAACTGAGAAATTAAGCACCACCAAGTAATGTTGACAGATAATCTATGACACCATGGAAAACAATTACACAGAGAGAGCAAAACATGGGAATATAGAGACTATAATAACTTAAAGTTGCAGTAGGTAACTTTTGTAAACAATTTTTTTTTACATATTTGTTAAAACTGTCATTATGTCCTGACAGTAAACTATGAGACAGATAATCTGTGAAAAAAATAAATAAATCAAGCTCCTTTGGCTCCTCCCAGTGGTCCTATTGCCATTTGCAGAAATACACCGCTGCCGGTCAGAAACAACCAATCAGAGTCAGCAGGAGTGTCTTAGCAGTGTCAATAACGCTCGTGTACGTGCTGATCACACCCCTCTCTTGCACAGTGCGCTGTCATTCAAACCAAACTCAAGATTACCGGTGTGCTGCAGCTGTGCTAATGGCAGAGAAACAACCTAAACTGCCAATATCTCAAGTGGCACAGTCTGCTCATGAAACAAAGACGGGTAAAAAAAAGGAAAAAAGGATAACGATAAACAAGCGAAAAAGAAAGAATTAGACAAAGCCCATTGACTCGTTGTCAAAACTCTAGCCGTGTTACATGTAGATAAAATGTCTTGCACTGTGCAAAGCAACAATTGAAACCTGCTAATTCACTGGCTTGTCATTTTGCTGAAATAATATTGTGACGAACAGGATGAGGCCGAGGGACAGGGACATGAGAGCGGCACGAGGCCGGTGGCGTGAGTGATAATGAACAACACCTGTGAGACGACCCGGTCTCGCATCTCTCACGGAGGAGCGGAAGCATAAAGGAGGAGCGACGACAGTGGAGAGAGAAACAGGCCTGATTTTACGCTGTAATTTTATGTTCTGTTTTGTGTGTTGTCCGTGAGAGGCTGCTGGTTTATACTTTAATTTTGAAATTTGTTTATTTATTATTAAACTTGTTGAAGGTTCCCGCCTCCTTTTTCCCATAACAACTGAACCCAAATGTATTAGCAAACCTTATCTAGCATTAGGCCTACATATCACTAGAATAATTACTTGAATTATATTACATAAGTTACATTATCGTTATTTTATCTAACTAGCTATTTATAACTTATAGAAAGGGTGCAATGTTAAAAAATGTCATTACATGTATTGCAAAATACGTAATGATTTGAGGACCAAGTTTGTAGTCAAAGTATGGGCAGGCCTTAAGGTCCTTTCACATTGGACGCGATTTTACGCACAGAATAATCCGCGCGATGGTTTTACTTTTTTTGAACAGTTGTTTGTATAATGAGTGCTTCCACACTGAACGCAAATGTGCTGCGCAAAAAAACTACTTTTATTTTTTCCGCTTCGGTGTCTATTTTTTTTACTTTTGAGGCGAAAGAAAAGGCTTCAGCCAATCATATACAAGGAAACAAAGGTGACAGTGACCGCAACAATGACTGATTTTCTGATGGCTTGAGTGTCGAGTCATCTGTGAATCAAAATCTGAAACAAGGACTGGTGGGACGTTGTGCTCATTTGTTTGTATTGAGCCCAACCGGATGTTTACACGGCTTTTCAGTCCATTTGAGCCTTCAGTCCGTTTACTAAAACTGTTTATTTGATTGCATGTAAACGTCAGCCCCTGATGAATGGGACAGCTCACCTTAAGCAGACTGCCATACACTTCTGGCATATGTTTCTAGCTCCGGTAGCATACTCTCTGTTCTTTAAGATTGGGTGCACCCAAAACCTTCTTTCTGCTTTTTAATAAAATGAAAAGCTTGTCTTCACTGGATGATGGTGATGATGAAGAAGCTATGTCCCACGTCCTGCAACTCATTGTCCTGCATTTCATTTTTGTTTGCATCCTTTTATTTAATCGTCCTTTAAATAAATCTACAATAAAAAAAAATAAAAAATTAATAAGAAAACATAGAACATGCGCAGCACAGACGTTACTGGAGCCATCACAAACTATTCGTGGAGAGGGTATTTGCTTCTGATGAATGCTGCGTGGACAAAGAACCACGCAACTGTGGACCTCTTATAAAAAGTGAACTTGTGAAAGTGAGCTACAGCTGCCAGGAGTTACTGACATATGTCCATAATTAACGAGAAAGGCCCTATCGAAGCTGCCAGATCGGACAAACAATATAAATTCAAGATGCACCGATCGAATGCGGTAAGAGAGCCCGATCTCATGAAAGTTAGTATGTATGGCACGAATGTCATTTCTCGTGGCATTTATACGCCAAAAACAGTTTTTGCGTGTATATGAAAGCGACTTTTGCGTACATATGATACGCACTTTTGGCGTATAATATGCACAAACTCCCCACCCCCTCCCCTAAACCTAACCCAGGGTTTTTTAATGCGTACCATATACACGCAAAAACCATTTTGGCGTATAAATGCCATGAGAAATGACACTCGTGGTATAGATACGCATCTTCATGAGACTGTGTTGGGTAAGAACGCATTCATCTTTATCTTTCCTAATGGACTTATGTGCTTATTTGGAAATGTGCTTTTTAGCGATAGGGATTTTAAAAAATTTGTATAAAGCCTATTAAAAATTAAAATTTAAATCATCATATTAACATCACTACAAAAAGACATCTAATATAAAATCTACTACTAATAAGAAGTACATTTTCTCCCTAGTTCCCATATAAAATCAGGTCTGCTTTGGCAAAAGCGGCGTAAATGACGCCTTGGGGATGAGAATGCGTTGAATAGCCAGGTGCTCACCCTCTGCGCAAATGTTTTGGAATGTTGAAGCTCTGAACGTGGCAAATTCAGCGTCGCGGCTGATGTGAAAGGGCCTTTAGTCAATGTAAAGCATATTGTTGATGTTTCATCCCTACTAGTGAATGTGCCAATACTGGTTGTCCGCCGTCATTGGTGTCCCTGCTCAGTACTTACTAGCCTGTGCGTTCACGGCAGGCTCTGCTGTGGGGGAGGAGCTGTGTAGGGAGGGCTGTAGTGCAGCAGAGAGCAAGGGGGTGGGACCTGTAAGTTGTGCTTGTTCAGATTTTCAGGCTAAGCCAACGTTTTTTCAGTTACCTACTGCAGCTAAAAAGAAAAAAAAACTTCTATATTGTTTAAACCCAGTCTTATCCTATTTTCACACAAAAGAAATGAAAACTTTTTAATAAGAACTTTATACAGATTAATTTACATAAAGAAAATATATAATTTTGAGTGTGATCACTGATGATTACATTGTTGTCATTTGAGGTTATAATTCAAAGAATTATATATAATTTATAATAAAGTTTGGAGAAAATGTACTAAACAAAAATGGAGAAATGTAATAAACATCTTATGCTGCTTTTGTTAAGTTGCCTGATTAAGCACATTCAGAGGGAGGAGAGGTAAAGCAAAGGATAGAAGACAGCTGCAGCAAAATAAGGAAGACTAAGGCAAAACAGTCAATCGTTCAGTTTTAGATGAAAAAAATCAGAGAGCGCAAGAGGTACTGGTGGCTTCATATAGCATTAAAATCTATGAAACAAGAAAAGGTTTCATCATTTTTGTGAGACTGAATTCAAAATGCTTATAAGAAAATGTCAAGAAAGCTTTGCCATAAATCAACTAAACATGTAAAAATGAATCAGAGGACACACTCCAGGGAAATTGTAGAAAGTAGAAAGAAAAAAAGCTTAACATTCAGCATCAGGGAGTACTAGAAGTTCAGTGGAGCGCAATACAGAAAGAAACTCTCTCCCTAAGGGATTTTTAGAAGACTGAGCGTGGTTGCTTCATGCAGTAATGGGCTTCAGTTGCAGATACATATGCAGACTCTGGAAAGAAGTCCTCATGAAACTCTGCCAAAAACCTGAAAAAGGAAGCAACATATGTAAACTCGATAATACCACTACTACTAATAACAGTTTTCAGGTTAAAGTTAAGACACATTAATGTCATTCTCCCAGCCTGCAAGGGTGAACTGTAACAGATCAACCACGTTCAACCACAGAAGACAAACAGAAAATTGCAACAAAGTTAAGCTCAGGAGAGCAAACATTTACTTCAAGTTTCTTTTGTTTGAGAGTTCCAGACTGTTAAGGACCTAATTTCAGGGCCTCATCAGTGTGTTCCAGATTTTAGGACAGAGAAAATGGTTGCATATTATCAGTATATTATTTTCTAATTTACATTAGAGAGCATATGTGCTTCAGTAATTTTCTTAGGATTGCATATTACTGCAACCACCTCCTTCAAATCCCACCAGAGATTTTCTATGAGGTTCAAATCGGATGACTGTGATGGCCAACATTGGCTACTGTCTTCCAGAATCTTCCAGGACTACTTCTGCAACCAAGCCTGAGTGGTTCCTCACTGATGGCACAATGTTTTCTCCTAGGATTTCCTGATCCTATTTAGCACCTAAACTTTAGAACAGTCTTCCTAACATTGTCCGGGAAGCAGACACACTCTGTCAGCTGAATTCTAGACTAAAAAAGCATCTCTTTGACCTAACATACACAACACATTATCGAGATCTATAATTCAATGTTGGGCTGCATATATTAGGTCATCCAGAACCAAGAACACTTCCAATAAATCCTGATGTACTCATTGCATCATAAGAAGAATGGCGTCTACTCTAATATTAGTCTCTCCCTTTATCCCGAGGTTTACCACAGTTCGCCAGTTCCAGGCTGACCCATCGATGACAACGCAGTCCTGAAGTGTCAACTAGTCTCTTCCCCTGCTTTCCCTTACCTCTGTACAGATCAATGTTGTAAAAATTATTCCAGTTCGCATGGATGTGTTGAAGTGACAAATTCTGTATTGTGAATTTAAGGCCAGACAAGTAATTTAGTGAGGTCAATTTGTAAAGAAAGACTATGCGCCTGCCTGTACACATATTCAAACGTGCATACCTATAGACTGAACATGTGTTATGCATGTGCACGACGTCAGTGTTATCACTGGTTCGCGTTTTTGAAGCTTGCAAACATGGTGCAACTAATGAACCCCTTGATTAGTTGTATCAGGTGTGCTTGCAGAATGCGTATACGCTCTAATATTAGAGTTTTGAATGGCGTAAACTCTAATTTTAGAGTTTTAAACATGTTTTGCAGATTTGTGTTGTGAGGGATTCTATTCAGGGGGTTGAATAATTTTGAGGCTGCAGAAGTCATTAAAAGTTGCATTCAGTTGAATTTTGGGGAAACATTTGAAAACTACTTTTAACTACTTTTGTTTGATTTGTTCATTGCAAACAGCTAAAAGTCTGTACATTTTGCCAATAAACCTCATTTGCAATATGGGTTGAATACATTTGATAACTGCATGTGTTAAAAAGATAAATAGAAGAGTATTTATTGGCATCCATCCATGTCAGAATTGAACTTTTTCATCAGGGTCAATATTTGCCCCAAAAAATAGAATTTCAACAGTAAATTTGGGTATGTTTACATAGGGTGGCCTATATTACATATTTCTATATTACACAGTACATTTTATTTTATCACTTGGTACGTGAACCCTAATTCCACAACGCTTTATCTGTATAGTGAAAGAGGGATCCTCCATAGGGAGAGGCTAGTTGGCACTTCAGCACTGCGTTGTCATCGGTCAGGAGGAAGGTCTTTCGTCAGATCTGGAAACAGCCAGGATGCGGGAAAACCCCGGGATAAACAAAGACACTAAAATTAGCGTAGATGCTATTCTTCTTATGATGTAACGAGTACATCAGGATTTAAGGGAAGTGTTCCAAATCCGGCTGACCTAACCTATGCAGTCAATGTATTATGTGAATACTAGGTTAAAGAGATGTGTTTTTAGTGTAGCTTTAAACCGATAGTAGGAAGACTGTTCCAAAGTTTTGGTGCTAACTAGGAAAAGGATCTACCACCAGTAGTCGATTTTGATATTCTAGGTATTATTAACTGGCCGGAACTTTGAGATTGGAATAGACGTGAAGGACTGTAATGCGTTAGGAGCTCGCTCCAGTACTGCAGAGCTAAACCATTTAGTGCTTTGTAAGTAATAATCAGCAATATTTTGAAATGTATACGATGTTTAATAGAGAGCCAGTGAAGTGTTGACAGAACCGGGCTAGTATGGTCATACTTCCTGGTCTGGTAAGAACTCGAAGCTGCAGCGTTTTGAACTAGCTGTAGTTTATTTAGCATCGTGTAAAACAGCCCCTTTAAATTGAATTAGAATGATATGACACTACACGCTGTTACCAATTAAGTTCATATTTGGTTACATTGTTGTGTGAAGTCTGACTGACTGAATGAGTGAGTCGTGAATCATTACTCAACAAATTTGTAAAAAAACCCAAAAAACAACAACACTGTGATGGAACGACTCAGGGGCGGGTCTGATCATGGGGAATTTTCATATCATAATTAATAATTGACAATTAACAATTATTCATACATGTTTGGATCAGACCAGTCTTGCATGTTAATAAATCTCCCCGTAAGGGATGATATGTCCTTTTTACCTGCATGCATGCATGTATCCTTTACACATTAATTAATCACAAGTTGATTGCAATTAATTACACGGACCACGTTTTACAAAACAGGTAAAGTTAATTAGCTCAATTAATTTATAGAGTTTATGAAAATTAGTTCTGTGGCCACAAGAATTAGTTTTCCTGCTCTATAAACAATTTCTTTTTCACAAAACTCTTTTGTGATCAATATTTTTTATTTTAAGTTAACATACCAGATACAAATCAAAGATCACTGAACTATATACAAACAGATGCCATGAAAACAAATACTCTTTAAGGTATCTTTAATTTGTAAAGCTCGTAGCTTTGATCTAGTCATTTCAGGGACCGGTATTATGAGCAGACACAGCAGTGAGTCAATCAAAATGAATATAATGAACTTAATAAGGCAGAACTACTTATGCATTAACTACGTTACAGGAATACATGTATTTACAAACATTAAAACACAAAACGAACGACAACGGGGGGTGTTTGGACAATGGAGATATGTGTAAGAGCGAGTAAGTGAGAGAGTCAACCTTCTGAGCAACAACACGGAAAAACATCTTTATGCTTCTTAGAAGCTTCATAGAGAGGTATACTTGCAAAGTTTCTTGGTCTCTCCGTGTCGCGGCATTCTTGCATGGCCCTGTCTGGCCGCATGTTGAATGGATGTCATTAATGTTCTCTGTGACGTGTCGCTCGGTGCACGTGTTTGACAGAGGTTTAAAGTCTTTGAGTTAATGTTACCAAAGGAAATAGTTCGGCTAAATTTATCTCCTCTCTGGTGAGATGAATTAGGTTGGACTTAAAGAAAACAAAACTTTCAAAACAAACAAAAGAAAGAAAGGATTTCCCGAGACTACATGATGGCAGCAGGGAGACACGAGCAGAGAGAAGCGGGGACTGCGTCTGTGGCCTTTTAAAGGGACGCAGACCATGCCCCTTCCAGAGCAACCTTAACCAATGACACCTACATCTATCCATCTCGCCTGTGTGTTTCTCTATTAAAGCCACACTGTGGAACTCTTCAACCTTTATAATATATTACCAAAACCCATTGAGATGGTACGTCGACTTACATCGATGGTACATCGATTTTGGGTTCTACCCGAAACCCGAGCACAAAAAGAACTGGAAAATTCGACCGCTTTACGGCATACATCACTTCCCCCACCACCCCAAACTTCCTCAGATTCTGACATTAGTGGTCAACTCGCGTTTGATTGCCATCTGTAGTTTTTCGTCATGGCCGAAACAGCTACAAGGAAGAAAGCAACTGTTTTATCAGAGGAAACTAAAAAAGAAAAGGGGAGAGTGACAAATTAAAAGCCAGGATGAGGATTAACATTGGTCTAGCTTTCGCTTCGCTCGCTGGCGTGAGCTAAAGGAGGAGGAAGAGTGCTCGACCTATGCAGACGCTTGCCTGCACACAAATGCCGTTTCCAAGGTGACCCAGATAAATTCATATAAGCAGTGTAGTATTTTCTGGTATTCCGGCCACAGCCGATGGTGTTATGAGTGTAATAAAATGCCCACAGCCCAGTGTTCATTTCTACACACAAACACAGCCCGCCTCAGTGCAGGGCTCGCACAAATAAAATCGACTCATGTCAAATGTAACATTACATTAAATGTAGTGAATGTGCCCACGACTCAGTAGTACCCACAAACACTAACGTTACACACCACATGTCCCACAAACACATAACGTTATAGTCAGCTCTGGCCAACAGTGCAGTGTGTTTTCAGTGCAGTGAATGTGCCCACTGTCCTGCGCCCATATTCACTCACAGACATGATAATCCCCAAAGGGCTCACCCTACTCACTCTCTCCTCAGCCGACAGCTATAAGGAAATCGAGCGCGGCAAGGCTGCCCGGCCCGCCTCAAACACTGCAAGCACACAATCTAAAGACACGGGAGGCTGACCGGTTGACTGTTTGTTGACTTTAATTTGCAACAGTGCTGCGGCGCTTGTGGCCTCTAGGGACGCTAGACGAAAAGTTACAGGTCGAGCACCATCTAGTGGCCAAAAGTTCTGCAGTGTGGCTTTAAAAGGGGGGTTGATTGCGACGTCACTTTTTTATTTTAAATAGTGTGTAATGTTGCTGATGGTGCATGAACAGTATCTGCAAAGTTGCAGTGCTAAAAGTTCAGTGTAAGCAGAGATATCGTCTTTTTAAAAATCAGGAAGTATATTGCCTACAAAAACGACTCGATTGGGACTACAGCTGGGTTTTAGACGTCACTAACAGTTACAGTTTTTACATCAACCCTCCCTCCGGATATGCTGGAAAGGGCATGACCATATTTCTGCTCGTCGAGTGTGTTGTGTTCACGCAGCTGTCAGGTCTTCTGTGTTCAAGCTTCCCACGGGCACTGTATTTAGTCAACAATGGATACAATTTATGTTTGATTATGTTACTGAAAATGACGATCGTAATTCAGCTCTCTGTGCTGCGCATTTACGAGAGACAGCTTCCAGAATGTCCACGAGTTCAATGCCTGATTCAACAAAAAACTGTTACTAAAACATGAAGCAGTTTCAACTTTAAAACCAGAAGCAGCAGTTGTTGGGCCACACCTGTAAGTAGGCTAAGACTTAATAATTTTAAAAGTATTTGCATGTATAATTCCAGACGTAGCCTTGTGTTATATTTTTTTCAAACGTCAGTGCTGGCTTTATAGCCACTAGGGCTACTAGTTATGCTATTTTGTGTCTACGACAAATGTGTACAAACATTATGGACCTGAATTTTGTATAAGTACTAATGTTGTAAATGTATTTTTCATGTATATATGCTTTATGACGTTATATTCGATTTGATAAAGAACGTAAACTAATGCCAATGCTGTTTGGGTAACACTTTAGAATACTGTATCTTACTTACTGCAGAATTAATAAGGAATTATTGACGAACTAATAGGTAATTCTTCATTAACTACTTATTCACTACTGTTAACTACTAAGGAAGATGTGTTAACTAATCAGTATGTAATATAATTTTATGATTGTGTTAAGTATCAGCTAGTTAATCAATAGCTAATGAATTCTGTCATACCTCCTGAAGAACTACTACTAATTATCAACTAATTAAGGTTCAAGAAAAATAACTAAGAAGTAACTACTGAACAGTCATACAAAACTAACCTCAGATTATTTGTATATTTTATATACAGTACTTTGTGTGTCTGTTTTCCTCAGCATAGAATGCCACTGAGTAAATTCATGTATTTGAGGCAACGACTGAGGGAAACTGAAAATATAGGGAACTTATTAGTAATTAATAAATAAGTATCAAATAATTCTGCAGGAATTACTTAGAAGCTGGAACAGTATTCTAAAGTGAAAATATAGGGAACCCATTAGTAATTAATAAAGAATTATCAAATAATTATCCAGGAATTAGGCTACTTATAATCTGAAACAGTCTTGTAAAGTGAAAATATAAGGAACTTATTAGTAATTAATAAATAACTTTTAAATAGTTCTTCAGGAATTACTTAGAACCTGGAACAGTATTCTAAAGTGACAACACAGGGAACCCATTAGTAATTAATAAATAATTATCAAATAATTATCTAGGAATTAGGCTACTTATAACCTGAAACAGTCTTCTAAAGTAAAAATATAAGGAACTTATTAGTAATTAATAAATAATTATTAGATAGTCCTTCAGGAATTACTTAGAACCTGAAACAGTATTCTAAAGTGACAATATAGGGAACCCATTAGTAATTAATAAAGTATTACCACATACTTCTGACTCAAATCAAACTTACTGAAAAAAAAAATAAAAAAAAAAATTATATATATATATATATATATATATATATATATATATATATAGCCTATATATATATTAACGTAATCATCTAAACCTTTGTAAAATACACGACAATTACTTGCGCGACAAAGGCGAAGAGAGGTGAAAAAGGCAACAGTGGCAAGGAACCAAAACTCCATCAGGTGACAGAATGAAAAAAAAAAAATAAATAAATAAAAAAATAAAACCTTGGGAGAACCCAGGCTCAGTGTATGTGGCTACCGCGATATTGCCGGAACTTGAATGGTGCAAAAGAAGTTTAAAATGTATAAGAACTAAATATAATAATAAGGTGTAATATACATATGTTTTTGCTTATTTGCAGATCAGAACCTATAGGTAAATGTCTAAACTTATCTTTCTTATTAGTGATGAAGAATGAAAAACTGACTACTGTGTATGACTGTTAATTAGTAGTTACTTCATAGTTATTTTTCTTGAACCTTAATTAATAGATAATTAATAGTAGTTCTTCAGGAGGTATGACAGAATTCATTAGCTATTGATTAACTAACTGATACTTAACACAATCATAAAATTATATTACATACTGATTAGTTAACACATCTTCCTTAGTACTTAACAGTAGTGACTTAAGTGTTAATAAAGAATTACCTATTAGTTCTTCATTAATTCCTTATTATTTATGCAGTAAGTAAGATACAGTATTCTAAAGTGTTACCGCTGTTTGTGTTTAACATTAGTAGCCAGTCAGTTGCTATTGTTGCCAATCAGATGCTATTGTGTAAAACAAACATGAATAAAGTTAAAGAATGTAGCAAATTATCATTCAGAAACGTTTAGTAAGAGCCGTGTGTGGTGAGGTTCTCCTTGACTCTCTCCATCGCCGCTTTCTCGGTCTGTTTCTGCCTCAAACATTGGACCTTTGGCACTGGCGTTTCGCCCGTAAAGATAATGGCCGTTAACCTTCTGGACAACATGAGAGACAGTTTAGCCAAATCACAACACACCGGCCCAAACTTAACCAATCGAGACCCACTGCCTGTTTCTGAGGGAGTGGTTTCATAGACTCAGGAAGCTCAACCGGTCGTTCGAAGGACAGAGGAGAGCGCGGCTTACAATAAAGGTGAAATTTATGAAAAATAAAACTTTTTAAAAAAGAAAAAACAGGAATACATGTTCTATTGCACCCCATAAACACAATACATGCAAAGAAAAAACAGTCAAGCCCCCCCTTTAAGTGATTAGCAGAGAACACTTTGAAACTACCTCTCACACATTTCACTTAAATAAAGTATTTATGTGCATGCAATTAAAAAAAAAATCTGCACCTTAGTAAAAGCTCAAAGTGTTTCACTAGTGCCCTCAGGTTCTTTTCTGGTATGTGCATCTTCCTCAGGATTTCTGGAAGCTTCACTAAAACAAAAAGGCATAAATAAAATAAATAAATAAATAAAATGAATAATTTAATTCTTTTGAACATAAGAAAGAAGCTGATATTCACCAAATAGTCGAAGCAGGTGCTGAGAGCCATAGAGGTAAGAGGGAGGTGGAAGCTGGTCGCTCTGAGGGTAGTTATCAGATATCAGCCTCCAGCTCAGAACCTAGAGACAACGAAAGACAACATAGAGGTGAGCCAATTTAAAGGATTACTTCACCTAAAAATGAAAATTTCCTGATAATTTACTCACCTCAATGCCATCCAAGATGTTCATGTCTTTCTTTTTTATTGGAAAATAAATTATGTCTTTTGAGGAAAACATTTCAGGATTTTTATCCACACAATTGACTTCAACGGTAACCAAATTGTTGAAGTCCAAATAAATGCAGTTTTAAAGGGCTTTCAAACTCTCATAGGGGAAAGACAGCTTCAAAGAGCTCTGCACAATCCCAGCTGAGGAATAGGGTCTTACCTAGCGAAACGATCGGTCATTTTCTAAAAAAATAAAAATGAAGATACTTTTTAACCACAATTGTTCGTCTTGTGCTGGTCTGCGACACGCCAGGCATTACGTTGGAAAGGTCACACTGGACGTAGCGGAAAAACCGCCCCATTGTTTTAAACATCCAGGATACGCACACGAAAGGATCATTTTAACCCTTGTGCTGCATTAGGGACATTTTTGGTCATCTGCCTCTGCAGAGCTCTTCACCATCACCGCTCCCCTCAGTCCCCACGCCCGGTCACTGATCTACCGACGGGCCAGCTCATCCACCCACCCCACTATCCCTGTGTTATGTCTTATAGGGTCTTAATTATGTCAAAGGCTCAATCCCAATTCACCCCTTGGCCCTACCCCTCCATTTTGCGCGTTCACGTCTAGGGGTAGGGCGTCTGATTCTTGTTGAGATCGAGGGGTAGGGCGAAGGGGTAGAGCTACATAGCCCTCAAAATGGAGATTTTTTGGAGGTTTGTGTGTTGTGTCAGTGGTGTAGAATGTGTGTGTGTGTGCATTTAGCTAGAGAAGCGCTTCTCACTGCATTGTTTTCCTTCGTTTTGATCTATACGTATTTTACGCACCAACATGAATCTTTTGAATTTTACAGCATCTTTGACAGCTTTTTTTTTTTTTGCAGTCTATGTTTCAAAGTAACAAAGTAAGTAACTCTGTTTAAAAATAACTTCTCACGTATGAAGAGGCACAAACACAGCCATGCAGTCAGTCCTTAGAAAACAATAACAAAGTCTGCCTTTCATACAAGTGTGGTTGATGCAAAAGCTAAAGAAAAGCTAGTGGGTCTGAAGACACCCATAACAAGAGGAGGAGGAGGTGCAGTTTTTAACCTAACAAAACAAGAAAAATCTCCACCACCTGCTCAAAATGTGCCATTTACATCTGTAAGGAGCATGCATTGCAATTCTGCAGCTCCTGCAAATGAGCTAAAGAATGACCCCATTTTGTTTTGAAGTTTTTATATGTTTTATAGAACACATTTTTTATAGAAAATTAACAATTCATGTTTATGGTGATCTTGTAGTTTTGCTTTAGCAAATTTTATGTGTAGTGAGACAGGCACAGGTTATCATCACCTAGTAGAAATCAGGAAAATGTTTGCAGTACTACAGACGTTTTTGCAGTATGTCAATTATATGAAAAATGGTAAAAACTGGTGGAAAACAGTAAAAAGTAAATATTTTACCCAAAGCTTGGTAATGACAGGGTATTTGAATAGAAATTATGATTATGATATTATGATTTATGATATTATGACAGTGGGTTCAAAAATTGATATTTTTATGGGTTCAATCAAATAGGACCAAATTTGTCCTTGCGCTATGAGTGATTTAAAAAAAAAAAATATAAATAATAATAATAATCTGACATAGCAGTAGCACAACAGAAAAATGCACCAAAAATAATGTTGCTGCTTATCTTTGGCATATTCAAGACTGTAATAATCCAAAGCCAAGGGTTTTACTTTGCATTTAGTGTATGGAAAATAATTTATTTTTTGTGTTTTTTTTCCTCTGTGTTTTTGTGTTTAATTATAATAATTTAGGCAGTGTTTAATATGTGACAATTTTTTGTTAATTAACGCGCTAAGTGGGATTTAAAAAAAAAAATCTGACAACACAAAATCTTTAAATGTACCAGAAATAATGTTGCTGCTAATCTTTGACATATTCAAGACTGTGATAATCCAAATTTCTCTTTGCATTTAGTGTATGGAAAATAATAACTTTTTTGTGTTTTTTCCTCTAATACAAATTGATGGTATCGCCACCAAAACTGGTAATTAAAGGGTTAAAATCCTGAAATTAAATAAATATTTGGTAGTTATGATGAGGACTGATGCTGGTTAAAAGATTTAACTTGGTAAAAGTGGAAAATAATAATAATATATCATATTTTAGGCAATGTTTAATATGTCATTCACCATACAATCAGATTTGAACGATCCTGCTTCTCCACACTTGTAAACAATGGGGCGGTACTTCTGCCTACGTCCAGCGTGACCTTTCCAATGTGATTACATAATGCCTGGTGCGTCGCAGACCAGCACAATACGAACAATTGTAGTTAAAAAGTATATACATTTTTATTTATTTTGTGAATATGACCAATCATTTCACTAGATAAAACCCTATTCCTCAGCTGGGATCATTCAGAGCCCTTTGAAGCTGCATTGATTTTGGCCTTCAACAATTTGGCTACCATTGAAGTGCATTGTGTGGAGAAAAATCCAAAGGAAAATGTGTTCCTCAAAATACTTAATTTATTTTTCCACTGAAGAAAGAAAGACATGAGCATCTTGGATGGCATTAGGGTGAGTAAATTATCAGGAAATTTTCATTTTTAGGTGAACTAATCCTTTAATGTGCTAATTCTGTAAATGAGATTATAGGCATACAAGCAAAATTGCACCAGACCATGATAAGAACCGGTCCTACCTCTCTAAAAGTGTGAATATACACAAAGATAATGTTTAAAACTGTACAGACAATAAGTGCAGCTAGGCCGATCACAACCTTAAAATCAATAGCAAAGAAATTCTCAATGCCAATTTTGACACCACAGCAAAATCCAGTATTCTACTCAACAGATGTCAACTATCTGACAGGGTTTCTGCAGGTATCTTCAAATTAAATTTAATGCCTTTTTAATGCAAATTAAAATGTTTTAATGCCATATACGACCCATGACTAACCACGTGTGTGTGTGTGTGTGTGTGTGTATATATATATATATATATATATATATATATATATATATATATATATATATATATATATACACACACAGATGCAATGATTAATGCATCCATGGCCCGGATATAATTATAATATATGATTTTAAAAGTGACCTATAACATCGACTATGCAAAACACTTTAATTTTTTAGTGCTTATAAAATTAGGAGAGAGTATAAAATTTAAAATATTTGGAAGAGAGATGTTTATAATGTGACAATACAGTATGTCAGTCATCGTGTGATAACGAAAATATGCCTAAACGCCTAAACTGCTTGAGCAAGTGTTGTCAGTAAACAATTTGTAAAACTTGTTTACATTACAGACACTCATAAAAAAAACCTGATGCTAATTATCTGGGAATCATTCTCTAACAGCAGTCAAGTCGTCATTGTTTGTCAAACAAGTTGTGAATTTTTTGTAACATTAAAACAGGAGATCATGACTTATCTTGAATCTTACCCAGATACAATAGTGCTATTTTCTGATTGTTAGTAGTGCTATTGTGTGGCCCCTTTCTTTTTTTTTTTTTTGATTGGTGGCTGGCTCGACACGCTTGATTCCTGCCGGGTCCATAGTGAGAGTGACGTGGCCAGACACATTTGAGGCACTGCGGCATATTAAATATATTATAAATTGTTCTTCAGCGTGAGAAATACAATGTACCATTAAAGGACCATTAAAGTACATGCGTGTAATGGTCAGGTCTATTCTCGCTACTAGCAACTTATATTAGATCTCATTAAACGACAAATTTAACACAATGTACTATTTAAATCTAACGCGCGACTTGTGGCCGTTATTTGGGATTTCACACCGTATTTGGGATTTTACGGCGCTGATTACCATTGTCCCCAACTTAAATGCTTTTTTTTTACAAACGCCGCAAAATCCTTCATCATTTTTATCACTAATGGGCTGCAACCATGTCTTAAAAGTTTTGTTTTCCAGCCACTTTGGCAGGAATTTGCACTTCCCCATTTTTTCAAGGTTCAGACCTTTCCATCGCTGTACAACCTTTCTGTATGATACAACAGACCCGCGTCCCCTCTGCATCACGGCACTTTTGCTCTGGCTGGAAGCAATTACCACACTGGTTCCACATATTTATCACACGTACATACATATTTTGCGACAGCAAATACAAATTATTAATCATGAAGGCTATATTCAAATACATTTATATAAAATTATTTTCAAAACTATAAAAAAAATAATGCCTGTATGAATCAAATTTAATGATTTTTAATGCCTTTTAAGGCCTTAATTTTCACAAAATCCATTTAAGGACTTTTAATGCTTTTCAATGCACTGCGGAAACCCTGTATCTTGGGAGTTTGCAGTGCTGCTGTTTTGGTGATTTTAGTGATTCAGACTTCCCTCTGTTAAATGCAGGTATGAAATGTCTGAACCCGTGGTTCCTTTTGTGGGAGCACAATTACCATTGCAACATTTTAATCAGTGTAATAAACTGATACATAGTTGTGATGCAATACTTGCCAACCACAAGGCATTTACCACATACTTTATTAACTTTTCTGTTGACTAATGATAGCTATGTAAAAATCAATAAGATCAGTAAAATTATTCTTAAATGCTTAGTTTAAAAACAAATACATATGCAACTTATACAAAACAAGGGCATATAAACAAGTATTCAGTATCTGTATTGGGTATTAAAAATCAATCTGTAATATCATCTCTAATATACAATTAAACCTACAAGTGCAAAATGTGTTTGTCAGATTCAGATTTTAAGTCTTATAAGGTCTTTTTACTATTGACAGTAAAGCAAGACTTGAGGGTCTTGCTTTACTGTTTAGAACTCACTTCATTTAGTTCGTAGTTCCTCCGGGATTCCAGCCCTGAGAAAAGCCCTCCAGTGTAATCCTTGTTCGGTGTCAATGGTAAAGGAGAGGAGGAGCCACTGTGAACAGGAGTCCCTGTATAAGTAGTAGAGAAACGTATGCAATTTTAAGGTTTAAAAAAAAAACATATGCATTGCAATTGTGGGCACCGAAGACCATACTTAAATCGACTTATGGTCATACATAGTGTAAAATACCAATATATCATTTGAACCTGAAAAGGGTCTAATTACAAAACATTGTGCTTTTGTAAAAACAAACAGGGTGTAATTTCTGACATCTCCATCAACTTTTTTTTGGACATCTCCATAAACAAAACTCAGCGAATACTTGTCACACAGACATGATCAATACATCTAAAACATTTAGTAGATTACATTTAAAATATCCAATTCAAAACGAAAAGAAATATTCTCGGTTTATGTAATCAGAATGGAAAGAGAATGAAATGTCAGTCGTTATGTCTCATTTTGTAGTCTCATTATCTCCTAATTTGGATACGCCTACTGACAGCATGCACTATTCATGCAGTAATGATCTGAGGAGATCAATGCAAACGAGTCAATGGCCACAACTACTCGATAAAATGCATACAACTTTCATCAGATTTATTTACTTTACTTCATTTTGGGATGCGGTGAAGAATAATCCTGAAAGAATTCACCTCAGAAGAAGAGCACAGCGTTTTTTTTTTTTTACATAAACATGTACATATTGACTATTTTGGCTTTTCACAAATTGCTATGCTGACAAGAGATTAATGAAATCGACTGAAATATGTTGTAATCAAATTTATTCAACACCCATTGCAAATCAGGTTTACTGGCAAAATTTACAGAAAATTTTCACCCGCTGTAAAATGCAAAAGACTTTGTTTGGACTTCGGAGCAAAAACTAAGATACATATCGGAACAACATATACAAGTAGTCATGCAATGCTGATGTTGTTAACATTAACAATTTGAGAACAAATTATAATTTGCACGGTTTTATGTGATATGATAAGCGATTATTAGATTTAATCAGCTCGATTTACTGCAATGTCAGAACCAGAACAAATGTGGATGTTAGTTACTTGTTCAGATGACATTTTCCGGTAAAAGATTATTATGTTGGTCATACTTCCAAAAAGAATAATCTGTGATTTTGAATGCCAGTATCTCCACCGGCATGGCGACTGACAGCCGCACAACATTGGATTCATCTGCCCTGTGCCGTGTCGAGGTGCAACTCACGTAAAGTTGATAATTCTGTGAATAAATGCAATTGCAGATTTCGAACAGAGATGGCTACAAAGAGTAAAATAAAAACTGTGGACTGCAGACTTAATGACTTCTGCAGTAGGGGTGGGTGATACAGCCTCAAAATTATAACACGAAATTTCAAGAATATTTGCGATAATGATTTTTATGACAATATAGGATTTATTTTATTTATTATTTTTTTTAGGGGCCAAGCCCCGAAGGGGCTGAGGAACCTGTTGTATCTCTAGGTTCAAAACCAGTTCAAAAATTTTACATTGAAATGGTTATATCTTTTTAATCCTTTGATCTAGAGACATGCTAGCCTGGATGCCAGCCCGAACTCCACCCACAACATTTTTTGGACGGAAGTTCGGTCTGGACTCGATCCATTGAGGAGTAATTATAATCAGTTCAGAAATCATCGGGCCAATCAAATTGCCAGGGCAGGCTTTATACGATGATGGACCGGTGATCTGAAAGGGACGTAATCATCACGTTATCAAAGAGCGCTTAACTGGCCTCCGTCAAAGATTCCACTGTCGCGTCTGTTGTAAAATAAATCGACAGCGCATTAATTTTAATAGACAAACAGAAAACTGCAATCAAGGCATTTGTCGATCGGAAAGATATTTTTGCCGTCCTACATGATTCGGGAAAAGTGTAACTTATCAGCTGGCTCTGACGGTCGCTAAGAAGATGGGACGTAATGAAAAGCCTGTGGTCGTTGTGGTTTCTCCTTTGGTCGCACTCATGGAGGAGTAAGTAAAAGAAGCAACACTCGTTATTTAACTTCTAAAATAAGTAAAGTTAGGCTACGTTCTGTATTTGACAACTGTATGCAAAGTATCTGACTTACTGCGTTGTTCTGATTAGTTGTAGGTTTAACGACTATCCAATTGAGTGCAGAGTTGTTTTTTCCTGGTTCGTTAAGACACGCCTCATAATCAAAGCTAGACGGAGGAGTTTCAGACTCATTTTCTTATTAGAGTATGACGAAGTCAGGCTAGAGACATGCAACCAAGTAAACCTGATTTCACTCATCATGCTGATCACAACCAATACTGTACATTAAGACCCCACCTATTACAGTAGTGGCCATTATGAAATGTACAGTACTCAGTTTTTCGCTACTCCTTCAAATTTGTCCAATTTTCTCCAACGTGCACTCAAATGATCTTGAGTCACATAAAAGTGCTGTTCCCGATTTTTTTTCTTCATCTTCGTTTAAAAGTTATGGTGTCACAATCTTAACGAGGTCCATCCAAAATTGGCTAAGAGGCTCGGCCAAAGTTTAATTAATCTAAACAAAAATTGGTACACTTCATCGGAAGCATGTTCTGAGGTTGGGAATAGCGCCACCTATTCATGAGATATGCAAAATTGCTATTTTGGCCAATAACTTTGGAACACTTTGTCAGAAAATCATAATTGGTATTTAGGTATCTATGGATTCCTTGCATCATTCCGAATCCATGGATCTCAATTTTGTCACGATGGGATGTACCCCGTGTCCGCCATTTCGAATTTTGACACAATTTGCTATATCTTTTAAACTATTTTAAATTTCTTCACCAAATTTGGTATGGATCATTATTAGCATGGCCCGAAGGTATCTGGGAAGTTTGATCACAGCGCCACCTAATGTTCCAGAGATTTCATTGTTTATTAAAAAAAATTGCTAACATTGCTTGAAATTTGATTTCTTTGTCAATATATTCCTTGGGGTATGCCGATTTCAATGATATTTCATATGTTATTTTTTAACAACTTGACTGGCCGCCATATTGGAGCGAATGTAAAACAGTTTTTTCGCTGCTTCTCCTTCAAAATTTGTCCAAAATTGTCCAAAATTTTCTCAAATGATCTTCCAACTGAGCCGCATAGAAGTACTGTTCCCGAATTTTTTTGTTATACTGGGAAAAAAAGTTATGATGTCGCAAATTTAACAAGGTCAACCCAGAGTTGGTTCAGAGGCTGTAACTTGTGAACAGTTTGTCACAAAATCATAACATTCCTTGCGTCATGTCGAATCCAAGGATATCCATTTTGCCAGAATTGGATGTACCACGTCATAAGCTAAATTAGCATTAAGCGTCATGGAACTTCTTTGTGAACTCATTCTAACACTAAAACCTCTCCTCAGCAGGCTGGTGAACACATACTGTATGAGTGATTAGCTCAAAGTGTTACGCCACGGCTCCCAATGCTTAGCGTCGTGGGTTCGCCACTCAGTGAATACATTTTCAAAAAAAAAAAAAAGTAGCAAAGATTTATACAAAATAATAAAGATGCAAACAAAGAAAACACCAAGGCTTGGTTGCAGAAATAGACCTGGAAGATTCTGGAATAGACCTGGAAGATTCTGGAAGACAGTGGCCAATGCTGGCCATCACAGTCACCTAATTTGAACCCCATAGAAAATCTCTGGTGGAATTTGAAGGAGGTGGTTGCAGCATGCAATCCTAAGAATATTACTGAATGACATATGCTCTCAATGAAAAATGCGGAACAGTGTAGGGAATCTGAGGTCTCCCATGCAGGCACCTTTCAATATCACAGCTCCCAAACCATTCCCCCACACACATTGCCGAACACTGAACACACACACCAACATCGTCATGTGTAACTTAGAATGCATAGAATAGAACAGAGGCGTGAACCATCCACTCCATAAAAGGCCGACCTAGAGTTTCCACAGGTAGCACGTTTTTCTTTGAGAGGTTTTTCCACGTAGCTCCTCTGGGAGATTTTCTCCGTTTTTATTTTCTTTTTCTTTAAAGTCTTTAATTTATTTTCACGTTCTCCTCTCCCTCCACGAGGAAGATGAGCTCTGAATCATTTCTTGGTTAACTTCAGTGCATTGAACCTTTAAACTTCCCCCAAGTCTGTTTGCCCTGGAAAAGACACGAAAGAACACACCTGCTCAAAAAGGACCTACGCACATGACTGCGCTCCTCAGCCATACAAAGAAACCGTATGCAAGTATTGGTTATTGATTTGATTTGATGTGATTTCTTGTTGTCTCTCAATGTTACATTGTCTTTGATTTTTGCCATGCCAAAATCATCCCGGTGATTTCTCGCTCTCATCCTGACTTTCAGTTCTCTCTCTCTCTCACTCACTTTTTTTAAAGGGACAAGACAGGATATTACTTGCCTGATCTGATTAGAACAATAATGTCTGTGTGTGTGTGAGGAGTGATTGAACAATGGAGACATAAAAACATACTCTGTCCTTTTGTTCATACAGGAAACTATTCAAACTGGAATATATATTTGTATACTTGGGCCCTAATAAAGCCTTTGCCCTTTCAGGGCTTGGGCCCTAAATATAGCTGCGGAGCCAGCGATGATGGGCCCGAGCCAGTGGCACCGCAACCCTGGTTCGTCTGGCTACCTGAAAGACACCGGGGTGGTGGTGCTGCTGACTTTGGCCCTTTCATGGCTGCTCGCAGCTATTTTATATATATATATATATATATATATATATATATATATATATATATATATATATATATATATATATATATATATTTTTTTTTTTTTCTTTATATATATAACAAAGATCCAGCGAACCATCACACATCTCAAAGCAATGTGTTCTCATTACTGAATGTTTCAGCATTTTAACAAATGAATCCATGACTCGTTCACTTAAAACGGTCGCCTGGCTCCATACACCTTATGGCGATTTAGGGTTATTTAATTTAATTATTTAATTGACTCCTTTTTAAAACAATCTCATAACATTATTTAATGCATTGTTATTTTTCAGTGTAAACGATTTAATTTGATCAGCCTTCCCTAGGGTAACAGCCCTATAGTGTCTTATTCTAAATGATTGAATTTATTGATCAAATTTACAAATAAAAAATGAAAGATGCAGCATACATTTAATAAGAATAGGCTAGGGGAAAGATGCAGCATACATTTAATAAGAATAGGCTCAGGGGTGCCCTGCAGATATTACAATATGCAGATTTAAATATACCATTGCCCCCCACTGTCAGTTTGATGTGTGTGTTTGATAAAATCATTTAGTCACTACAATTAATACCTGAATGTGTTTGTTTACTAAATTGTGAGCTGAACGAAAGTAGCTGGAAAGATCAGCAACAGGAGTCAAATTTCATTAATCATGAGAGTGAAGAGCTGACTGAAAAGATGAGTGGAATATTTTGTGTAAAAGCGCCTTTACTTTCACTTTTATATTAGCGATTTAAAAGCCTCGCTGGTGTCACACTTCGATTAACCGGTGATGAAATATCCTCACAGCCACATACCTAATATATTTATAAATATAAATACAATAGCCATATCTGATAAACAAAAAAAAAGTTATGTACTATATTGATATCAAAAACTTATTTAAAAAAATACAAGGCTTAAGACATTTATTTTATTTTTAATGCAGGCCACACAGCAGTGAAATGGTAAAATGGTGAAATGGTTTGATGCATTGCTATGGCAACATTATCTTAAATATTAAAAAATGCTTTCACAGGTCTTCATCTGGTGTGTGTTTACATTATATAGATGAAGTTTGAAGCAAATCGGGTAAAAGAGGGTGATTTCAAAGCATTTACAATTCCTGCTGCCACTTGGTGGTGCTATAACTTTGACTCACAATAGTTACACCCATCTGATCGGCCTCTTTCCATGAACACACTGCTAAAGTTTCGTCAGAGATCAGTTAATGTATGCAGAAATTATAACACTTCATGTTTCTCTTTTCTCACCCTAAATTAACTTCCTCGCAGCGGCCAAACCGTTCGAGATATCAAAAATCAGTCCATAATTTAGCACGCTTAACGTGTTGACCTCAAGCTGACCGAGTTTATTGGCAATTGAATGAATTGCCTTGGAGAAGTTAAAATTCGAAAGCAAGCGTTCTCCAAACAACCCATAATAGCCGACTTCCTGTTGGGCAGGAATAACTTGACAAGAGGGAAAGTTGTTCGGCCTGATAAGAGTTTATGTGTACTGAGTTTCATATTAATTTATGCAAGCATGTTTGATCTATGGACCAAATTTTAGGATCAAGTTTTGGGGACCCCATTCAAGGGGGTGCTGTTGAGCCCCCCTGCAATGCCCAGATATGAGAATCAGACCGGCCCTGATGGCCGAGGGCTCTGACCTATGTGCAAAGTTTCAAGAGTTTTCAAGCATGTGAAGGGCCCCATAAGCCCCTGAAACCTCAAACAACATTAAAATCACAGACAAATTCCCTAAACCCCCCACAGAGACAGGGGAGAGGGAGGGAGAAAATTTTCCTGAAACATTCAAATATTCAAACCAACAAACATTCATTCACATTCAAACCAAAATATCTGACTTCTTGTTGGTCAGTGCTAATGACTGTAAATTAGAGAGTTGCTTGAGGAGAACAATACACTTATACATCTGATTCTTGCTGCCTGCCTCAGCCCTTTGCCTGTCAACCTGGTTTGTCTCTGCCTTTACTGTTCTGCCCCTGTTTGCCATTACTCACCCTGCCTGTCTTGACCATTGTTAATAAAAAGCTGCAAATGGACCTCCCTGGCCTGACCCTGCCTCGTTGCAACACATATGCTGCATCTGCCGCTATCACCCGTAGAGGCTCTGATAGTTCCGCTTCAGCACTAGATGTTGTTGTAGGAATAGTGCAATATTTTAGAAAAAAATATAAAATTATATATTCGTATATATATATATTCTTATATATAGGTGAGTTAGGTGAGTGTGTGTATATATATATATATATATATATATATATATATATATATATACATACACACACACACACACACATACATACATACATACATACATACATATAGACCATTTCACAAGATGTAAACAACACTGGTCCAGAAACACTTCCTGTTTCAGTTTGTAACTGTTTTCTTTATTTCACATGTAAAGAAAACATCTTAAAAATGTTTGTTTAACTTTTTGATTCAGTTTTTAAATGTTCTGTTGGTTGTATTTTATCCCAGCTTTTATGTAGTGTTAAAAAAAAAACTGAAACAGGAAGTGCTTCTGGACCAGTGTTGTTTACATCTTGTGAAATGGTCTATATACACACTCGACGGATTATTAGGAACACCTGTTCAATTTCTCATTAATGCAATTATCTAATCAACGAATCACATGGCAGTTGCTTTAATGCATTTAGGGGTGTGATCCTGGTCAAGACAATCTCCTGAAATCCAAACTGAATGTCAGAATGGAAAAGAAAGGTGATTTAAGCAATTTTAAGCGTGGCATGGCTGTTGGTGCCAGATGGGCCGATCTGAGTATTCCACAATCTGCTCAGTTACAAGGATTTAGGTTTTAAAAAGAATGGTGTAAAAATTAAAAAAATATCAGGTATGCGGACAGTCCTATGGGCAAAAATGCCCTGTTTGATTCTAGAGGTCAGAGGAGAATGGGCCAGACTAATTCAAGCTGATAGAATAGCAACTTTGACTGAAATAACCACTTGTTACAATTGAGCTATGTAGCAAAGCATTTGTGATGCCACAACACCCACAACCTTGAGGCGGATAAGACTAAAACAGCAGAAGACCCCACCGGGTACCACTCATCTCTACTACAAATAGGAAAAAGAGGTTACAATTTGCAAGAGCTCACCAAAATTGGACAGTTGAAGACTGGAAGAATGTTGCCTGGTCTGATGAGTCTCGATTTCTGTTGAGACATTCAGATGGTAGAGTCAATATTTTGTGTTAACAGAATGAGAAACATGGATCCATCAAGTCAAGTCAAACCACCTTTATTTATATAGCAATTTTTACAATACAGATTGCATCAAAGCAGCTTCAGCAGTGATAACATGAAAATAATACAAGTTTGTTCTAGTACAAAATTGCACCAACGTCCACCTTAAGAAAGGCAGAGAAATAATATTGGAAATAATTTGGACGAGAAGTTCGGTCTGTACTCGATCCATTGAGGAATAATTATGAACTGTTAAAACTGATCGGGCCAATCAAATTGCCAGGGCGGGCTTTATACGATGATGGACAGGTGATCTGCAGGGATGTAATCATCACGTTATCAAAGATCGCTAACTGTCTTCCCTCAGTCATGTCTGTTGTGAAATAAATCGACAGCACATTAATTTTAATAGACAAACAGAAAACTGCAATCAAGGCATTTGTCGATCGGAAAGATATTTTTGCCGTCCCACATGATTCGGGAAAAGTGTAACTTATCAGCTGGCTCTGACGGTTGCTAAGAAGATGGGGCGTAATGAAAAGCCTGTGGTCGTTGTGGTTTCTCCTTTGGTCGCTCTCATGAAGGAGTAAGTAAAAGAAGCAACACTCGTTATTTAACTTCTAAAATAAGTAAAGTTAGGCTACGTTCTGTATTTGACAACTGTATGCAAAGTAGCTGACTTACTGGGTTGCTCTGATTGGTTGTAGGTTTACCGACTATCCAATTGAGTGCAGAGTTGTTTTTTTCCTGGTTTGGTTAAGACACACCTCATAATCAAAGCTCAACGGAGCGATATCAGACTCATATTCCAATAGGAAAATGAGTATGACGAAGTCAGGCTAAACGTCCCCAACTAAGCATGCCAAAAGCCAAGGCAACAGTGGCAAGGAACCAAAACTCCATCAGGTGATAGAAGGGAGAAAAAAAAAAACAGACTCAGTAGGGGGCCAGTTCTCCTCTGGCCAACGAAGGAACAGTGTATGATTCGGGCAACATTACAAGTCAGATTGGATCAGAAACATTTAGAGTATTTATCCATTTCCATCTGTTTTGGAATATGAAGTAATCATGTTGGTATGGAGAGGAGTTGTTGAGGATCAGTGCTAATGGCTGTCTGTGTCGATGAGGCAGGCACTTAAGGATGAGTTGGGATGGGTCCAGGTGCAGGTCCACCATAGAGGGTCCCTCGGGATAAACAGAGAGACTAATATTAGCGTAGAAGCCATCCTTCTTATGATGTAACAAGTACATCAAGACATGTTCCTGGTTTCGGCTGACCTAAACTATGCAGCCTAATTTTGAATTAAGGAAGTCTATAGTGTTTTACGTGTATGCTAGGCCAAAGAGATGTGTTTTTAGTCTAGATTTGAACCGAATTTGCTGGGATTTTCTCATGTGCTCCTGGGCCAATGATGTCATCTCTTCCAGACGCTCTCTCATTTGGACCACACTACACATACCATCCTTGGATCCCTCCCACTGCTCTTTAAGCAAGTCCAAAGGAACTCTCACCTACCGGCCATATAACAGTTTAAATGGGGAGAAAACCTGTGAAGGCTTGTGGCATCCTGTAAGCAAACAACAGATAAGTTAACCATTGGTTCCAGTCTGGACCCTGACTTGGAAACAAACTTACGCAGAAATGCTTGAGGGTTTGGTTGAAGCGTTCAACCAACCCATCAGTCTGGGGGTGGTAAGGTGAGGTCTTAAAGGCCCTAATTCCCAACAGTCGGTACACCTGTTTTAACAGCAAGGACATAAATTTAATACCCTGATCTGTTAAAGGGGACATATCATGCAAAATCCACTTTTTAGCCCTTAAACGCATTTTGTTGTAGATTTGGAGTGTTTTTAAGTACAGAAAAGATGAAATTATTCTCTTCAGGTGCTTCGTTTATATCTTTATATTCTGTTTTGGTCATATTTTTCAACCTGTTCATATTTTTCTGTTGTCTATGACGTTTTTTGATCAAGTACGTCACCGTATTTGCAGCGGAACTGCCAAATAAGGACATCGACTACCGGTCCAACACTCCGAGCAATCCGCCATTATTATTTCTCGCTCCGATTTTGTAGTCCAAGCTCAATCATGCAGAAGTTACGAGAGGGCTAGTCAAAATGTTCGGTTGTTTGATGTAGTGACCTGAAGCACTTCAAGGATCCCCACTTCAACAACCTCAGCCAGTATACAGAAGGGTTTGCCGATCGACTTCTATAATTTATCTGCTGTGTTTCCTGATGCTTTCTAAATGTAAGTTATCATTTTATTATCAATACAGATTTTTAGTGGTAAGATCAGACGCAGTCATTTATCTGGTCAGTGTGCTTGTTTTAACAAGAGAAATAGTCGAACTTCACTAATAACACAACATAGTTAACTTACATACCTGCCTCCATATGAACTTAAGACGTTCTGCAGGTTCGTCTTCGTCATATTTTTCAAATCGGCTCGCTCTGGCTTCGAATATGTAAGGCTTGGTGGACAAGTCTTCCGTTGTTGACATTTTGTTAACGTGTGAATAAAAATGTTCTTTGAAGCTATAGTAATCGTATCTCTTATGAAACTACAATAATGGCCAAAGCAGAGAGTTGAGCTCACCGTGAACTCAGTGACCTGGAAAGCAGGCGGGGTAAGGCGGACGCCTTTTTATTTAAAGGGACCTCATTGAAACGACTTGCTCACAGAAGCACATCAGAAAAGGGGCAGAAAAGGGGCCTGTGGAGCTATAATAATGAGGAATTCAGACCCAAGCATTGCAGTTATGCTTTATATAGACCACAAATGTATGACTTATAAGTAAAAATTAATGATTTAAAAGCATGATATGTACCCTATAAGATTTCACAAGGAATTCCAACTCTGGAAAACAGCTGTACAAAACAGTTAGCTACTTGTCTTAGCTTTGATGTTTCTAAGGGGAAAGGCTTCTGGGTTCTTGGTGGAATAAATCACAGATTACTAAAATGTACCGATTCCCATTCCCATTACCTCCACCTACATCTTAGGCCAACTGAACAGGCTTGCCACCCTTGCTAACGGCCTTATGCTTGCCTAAGTGTCCGGACCATGGAACCAAGTGCCCCAGAGTCATAACTGGAATGCGCATTGACTCCAGGAACTACCAATGCTTCAAACCTCCCCTTTCACCTAATAGAGTAATACCGTTTTTCACTATGTACTTTTCCTCCATCAAACAAGATCCTACATCCTTTCTAACACCATCTACTTCACATGCATTTTAGAAACACTCCTGCAAAGTAGGATAATTTCTCTGCATTTCAGCTAAGTCCTCAGGATTACTATATTCAGAGGGCCTTCTGGCACAGGCAGCTCCTCAACCTGGCCCTTCACACTACCCTCAAACTTATGCTTCCTTTTTAGATTTTAGTCTTTTCTCTTCAACCACCTCAAAGGCAACTCATTGAAGTCAGCTGCAGGACTCTGGGCTCGGGTTACCGCATAAACAGAATTTGGGGGACCAAATCACAGAGAATGGGCAGATCTTGCCCTAGCACTATTTCATCAGGTAACTGGGATGCGTCGACCACCTGCAACAAAAAAGTCTGGCCCTGGACTGTTAAGTAAATCTCTGCAGTCTGATATTCCCTAATTTCTCAATGGACACAGCTAACTTTAATGGGATTTTGAGTAATATATTCATCTTTAGGAACTAAGCTATCATGTACCAGAGTCTGCGTGCTACCCGTATCCACTAAGGCCTTAGCCGACTGACCATTCACAAGTACCGGCGTCAAAATATCTGAGTGGTGTATCTGCACACTCATGAGATGAAGTATGTGGCAGGTAGGGGCTAGGAACATAAAAGACAGCCGAATGCTTAAGGCTTAGTATGTCCTATCTCCCCACAATAGTAGCATCTAACTTACTGCTTGTTAGTTCTATCCCCTTGCTTACCAGCAAAACTTTTTTTTCCTGGGGCATAACCACCCTCACCCCCAGACTTACTTGGCCATCTTTGACTCTGACCTCCAAGGATGCGCTCGAGCATCCTGGGCGTGCGACCTGGTACGTCTTTGCAAGCTTGGCTGCTGCTTCTGCCGAGGCTGGCTCATGCTCCTTAATCCACACTGCCAAGTCAGAGCTTATCATTTGCATAAATTGCTCCAAGATAACAAGTTAAGACAACTGCTGAATAGTACACGTCTCTGGCTTCACCCATTCTGTGAAAAGATCTTTCCAATTCGCACATAAAGCTCACAGGGGTTCTCGTCTGGCAGAATCTCTGAGCGAAACCTCTGCTAGTATATCTCGGCATTAATACTGAGCACTTAATATATATAAAAATTAAATCGTTACTTGTCTGGTTTATACGACTCTTGAGCAATGTTTGAACTTTGTATTTTGAGCACTTGTGTTGTTATTGCCTCTTCACAAATTACTTATTTGATTTAGTCCTCAGACGTAAGTCGCTTTGGATAAAAGCGTCTGCTAAATGACTAAATGTAAGTGTAAATCTCATATTTTATAAGGATTGCCTCCTTAACTTTATCAGTAATCAGCATCATTCCCGTCCATGGCTACGTAGGCACCATGTGCCTCTCCTGTTAACAGAGGAACCAGTCTTATTGCCCAATTGGCTTTAGGCCATCTACATACCGTTGCCATCCTTTCAAAGGTGGTTAAAAACTACTCAGTGTCATCTCTTGTCAAGGGACTGGGCTTGCAGCTGCTGACGTGGACTGACTTCCTCGTTGGTCCCCTCCAGCCTGAATCTCTAACATCTGGTGCTGAATTTACTCGAAATTGGTGCTGCATTTTTCTCCATTCGATCATCACGGGCGGCTTGGGACTACAGGAGAACTTTCACCAGGCCGGTCAGTTCTGACACCATTCCTTCTGTTGCGCCTGCTGTAAGAGTATTTATTGTGTCTCCCCTACCAGCAACAGCAATTGCTAGTGGTACCTCCTTAGAATTGGGTGGCTCCTAATCCTGATTTATTCTCATCAGTTCCTCTGAACCCATACCTCGGTTTGGTATGGTCTTGGGTGGCATAACAGATCCCACTTCTGACACCACTGCCAAAGATGCCATCTAGAGTTCTTTAAATCAATACATGGAGGACGTTAAATGCCAGTTTCACTTTATTTTCAATTATCCCAAGCCGGGAAAGTGCTAGGTGCTCACAGGTGCCAAAACATAAAAAAATAAAAAATAAAAAATAAAAAACTTCAATATACTAGTACTCAGCAGATAAAGCATTCACTACCACCAGTCACAAAAGAAAAGCTTTTCTACCTTGACCACTTCCTTATGTGAGCCTTTATACCAATGGGTAATACCATTTCTCAGCAATTATAACATGGGAAATATCAAAACCATGAACATGTGTTAAGATGATTTATTTCATTATCACTTTTGACCAATAGGTGGCACAGTTACAAAATCTATGTGAAAGGGTCAAAATGCTTAGTTTGGCGCCAAAATGTCAAGGCATTGCAGAGATAAAAAACTTAAGTCATTTTGGCAGCATGCCTCAAATTTTCTGCGGTATACTAAAACGGTTTTGTCTATTATCACGAAATCGTCACAAATTATCGTGAAATAACTTTTAGTTGGCATGGTCTAGAGATGATCCAGATTCGATTTTGGTGAAAATTGGATGAATGGTTTAGGAGAAATTAGAAAAATAAGGTTTTGAAAGTAAATAAAGATGGCGGACAGGAAGTTTGTCCAAATACGTCAAACTCTGGTATCTATGTTCTGGCATGACCCATATTTTTTTTGAAAGTTATTAGCATTTTTGGAAATTTAATTTTATCTTTAGACCAACAGGTGGCACTGTCTCAAAATCTGTTGAGTACCTTAAGGGGATTGTGCTGGTGGCACATTCTGAGTTTCATAATATTACAGCAATGCATTTGTTAAGTATAGCATTTTACATCACAAAACTGTATTGAAGTCAGTGGGAATTTCATGTTTTTTTTTCTATTATAGTGCCACCAAGAAGCAAAAAAAAAAATTCATGTGTCCTCAGAATGAGCCCATACATGTTTGTGCCAAATTTGGTGAAAATATCTCAATTCACTTCAGAGTTATAGACATTTATATGAAAAAAAGAGCTGTTTTGTTGTGTACCACCTTAAATGTAAATGAGCTGCATATCCCCGCCCTGTCTTGGATGAGCACGTAACATCGGTAGAAGCAGAATGGCTGAGAGTGAGAGACCCACTGTATGGCATTCAGCCGTACATGTTTGAACCGGAATCAGACCCAGATGACATTAGCGCAATTTTTTGAAACTACAAACACAAATACTGTGATAACGTTTGCTACGTACAAAAAAAAGAAAAATAATTATTAATTAATTTAATTTATTAAATTAATTTATCCGAGATACCTGTTTTAGATAACTTGCATTACTTGTCATACAGGTGCTAATGCAAGAAGATGGCTACAGAACATACAGTTCTCTTACGAGAGGTTCTCTCGTATTGCGTAAGCTCAGCTTACGCTACGGGAAAGATTCTTCTTTGCCGAACAATTGAAGCCAAAAAATTTTATAATTTGTAATCATTGTCAACGCACTTCTCAGGTGCAGGACCTAGAGCGGGCTAACTAGCAGGCTCATTGGTTCGTTCCTGGGAAGTGCTCAAACCGATCGGAGAGCGGCGCTGAACCCGCGCCCAATGAGCGGACGACGCTCGCTTATCTACGTCAAAGCCCGCCGAAAGGGGCGTGGC
>JAQIUQ010004559.1:0-53760 GCA_030378365.1 Hybognathus amarus
AATAGCTGTAGCCCCACCCACTAGATTGTTCCAATGCAAAACAGACAATTAACCATGAAATCACAAAAAAAAAAACACAATAAACAAAACAAACCCCCAAAAAATATACAGACACATACCACACGTTTTCCCCCCAACAAAATCCCCTTTGTAGAGAGAAAAACCCATATTAGTGACAAACACCAAAACACCCCTGCAATAATGGTTCCCTCCATCCGTCACCCGCGAAACCACCTATTTCAACCCGTTGGAACATTCCCCGGCTTCCCCACGCGAAACCAGGAAGTTGAAGCGGGGTTTGGGACGACGGTGGGTTAACTGTATACAGTGTTGACATTTACAAAGTTTAAACTAAATAAATGTAAAGTTTGACCGCCCATGTGGATATTTTCATTACTTGATACCAGAAGAGATTATAGAGATGAGTGATGAAATTACAATGTACAGTTCGCGTAATATAAATTTGGATTCATGCATAAATATTTGCTACTTAAGAATGCCGGTAGGCCTTTCCCTGCACCTTAAACAACATTGCATGCTAGCTGGCATTTATGATACACTGTGGTAAATGACATTGTGAGTATTAAATCAGAAATAGAACAGGACAAACAGAAATAACAGTGATATGACCCAGAGAATAGCGGCAGAACAGCTTGAATATTAGCGCCGGCGTTTGGCTGACTGCATGCTGCATGAGCACATCATGGCTCAGTCCGTGACATTCCCCCCCCTTCTGGAGAAGACACCTGTGGCATCCTAGATAGGAAGTCCGCTGTACAGTTCAGTTTTCCAGCCCTGTACAAAATGCAGGGGCGCAACTACCCAGTTTTAGAGGGGTATGCAGCAACAATTTTAGCGCCCCCCCCCCCCCATTACAAAACTAAAATGTAAGTGTGCCGTGTAATAAGTGAGTAGGAACAAATGAGAGCTAACAGATTAAATAAGTGCAAAATTGTTGTTATTTAATACAATTACACTATAGCTATACTCCACCTTGATGAACCCCCCTAAGAAAACTATAAGCTCCATTGGAACAGCAATACAAGTGTTTCTCACAGGATTTTAGGTAAAACTGTGGTAGGTTGACCTCTGTTTCTACTAGGGGGGTTCGGGGGCATGCTCCCCGTAAGAAAATTTTGTGTTCTGTAATGTTAAATTCAGCAGTCTGGTGCACTTTGAGAGTTCAAAATTAAAAGTTCCAACCCATATTCAGGGTGCAAATTAAACAAAGAAAAATTTGAAACTCTTTTAGTTATTGTCTGTCTACATTACACTACTACTACATAATAGTTATAATATTAATCCCATGATAGTAATAGCCATAAAGGCTATTGTAAAACAAATGCACAGAAAAATAAAGGAAACTTTCATAATTAGTCTTGCACTAATTTCTATACTTGAAAGATATAAGCGCATAAAGACATGTTTCATGGCCAGTGTGTCAGAAAAAAAAAACTAAAGCTGACTTTTTTTGACCAATGCATTACACCGGCACTAACCCAGCGCCGCCGATTAAGCAAAAAACAAACAACAAACAAATGGGCCGCCGATGTACGAGTTTTGTGGGCCGTTAAGATAAATAAATAAAAAAAGGATGAGATGTATTGGCCGAAAAGCACGTCGTCAGCCCACCGGGAATCTCCCGGTAACGTTGGTCCCAATCGGCCACAGAGATTTATAGATAGCCTACAAGCCTGGATGTCACACTTAAATCCTACCTGTCGGCTTTCAGCATGCACTTATTTAGCTGCTGTCGCATCAATTGACATGCCATCTCCTTTTCTCTCTTTCTTTTTCTATTTTTAGCCCCACAGCATTTTGTTTTATCCATCTTTTTCGACGACAACTCACTACCCGTACCTGCTGCTCAGCGCTCACGGCGCCCCCGCCCGCTCGCGATATTACCCGCCCCCCTTCTCCATAAGGGCGCCTACTCGTACTCTAGCCTGGCTGTTAGTCCTCTAAAATTTTATATAACATTGAAGGAATGCAGAAATGATTTAGAAACGCACAGCAGCAGCTACATATAGAAATACGATATATATATATATATATTTATTTTTTTTTATTTTTTTTTTTACCATCGCTTTGGCGCCCCCCCATTGTGCTGCGCCCCCATGCGCCGCATATAGCGCATACCCACTTTTTGCGCCACTCTACAAAATGTCAAAGTCAATTGGCTGAAGTGCCAAGAACCACCGTGTGATCCTTGCATTAGAATCCCTCATTTGTCCCAGCCAAGACAATGCTCGGTGATCAGTCTCCAGGACAAATTTGCGCCCAAGTAAATAGTATCTGAAAGAGTCCAATGCCCACTTAATTGCTAAGCACTCTTTCTCCACTGTGGAGTAGTTACCTTCTCTTGGCTGCAGCTTACGGCTAATGTAGGCCACTGGTTGGAGTTGTCCACTGTCTCCCTGCAACAGCACAGCTCCCAACCCTCTCTCTGAGGCATCGGTCTGCACTGTGAAAAGTTTTTCAAAGTCTGGGCTGAGGAGCACAGGCTTTTTACACAAGGAGCCCTTCAAATCTTTAAAAGCTGCCTCACACTCATCCGTCCAATCAACCTTATTTGGCTGACATTTGCGGGTCAGCTCAGTCAGATACAACGGCTTTCTCAGAAAAGTTTGGAATAAATCGTCTGTACCAACCCACCAAACCTAAAAAGGAACGCACCTGCTTCTTAGTGGTTGGTCGCTCTGCAGCCATGATGGCCTCCACCTTCCCTACTTGAGGGCGGATGACACCTCGGCCCAGCACAAAGCCAAGGTATGAAGTCTCTGCCTCTGGAGAACACGTCTCCTCCGTGCTGGTCTCAAGGCTCTGAACTGCAGACGATAAGTCTCCGAGTTGATCTCATATTTTTTTTTAGCACTGCTTCCTTTAAAAGGTCATAGTCACATCACGGCTCAGTCACGTCGACAGGACACTACATCCAGTATCGAGTTTCAAAGTTTATCAGTCGGCCATTAACAATTAACTCAACAGTAAGGGGTTTTACTTTCTTCAGTGCATCAGTTTTTACACATGCCAAAGTGAATGTTTCTTCAAATTCATCACTGACATTATTGTCACTTACATTGAATGCTTGATGCAGCCACACCCCTTTTCCACTTCTTCCAGTTATTGCCAGGTCCACTCTGTTTACTTTTTGTTACGACAGGCCCTGGCCATATGACCAATTTTTTCACACACATAACATTTATCCTTCTGAGAAATCAGCAATCATTTGCTTTATGGTTTGTTTCACAGCATCTGTAACATTATCTTAATTCTTTTTTTGTTTCACCCAATTCTCCCCTTTTTCCAACGAATCAGGTTTCCTCTCTTTATACATGGAGACGCTGTTACATGCCTGTATACTGGATTTACTTTGTAAGTTAAACACATTTTTGCTTGCGGCTTCATTGGCTACTGCAATTTTAAAAGCAGTCTCAAACATCAGACTTGCTTCTGAGAGTAGCCTTCTCTGAATCCGATCATTATCTATGCCACAAACAAGTCGATCCCGAAGCATTTGATCTCGCAGAGCTACTCCATATTTACTATCCTGTGCCAAACAATGTAACTCTGCTACATATTCAGTCACAGTCTCTGTTGGCTTCTTCATTCTTATTGGTGAATGTGGATAGAGACAATAATTGTTGGAGATTCTAACATATACATCTAATAGATAATACAAATAGATGCGTTAGGGGCTGCATTTACAGACTTATTAAACTCCTTTGGGGTACAAAAAAATGTCAGTGGTCCCACTCATCCGTCTGAAATCATACACTAGATTTAATTCTGTAGTCATGGAAACCGATAAGAACTAATATACGACATCATACCGCAAAGCGATGATGTCTCACTGATTACTACATGGTGACTTGCCCTAATACGGTACTGTCGAAATATGTCATGTTGCTGCGACGTTATAGACCAGGCAGAACAATCCTTCCAACCACTATAGATAGATTTTCTCAAATAGCTTTCCTGATCTATCTAATCTGCTAAATGAACCCAAACAAACAGATGAATTAGAGGAAATGACTAGCAGTTTGAGCACCATTTTCACTAGTACATCTAGATATTGTCTGCACCAATTAGTATTAAAAAAGGTTACAGAGAAAACTAAAGCACCCCTGGAACACAACAGTGCCAAACGCATGCTATCAGAGAGAGAAACTCGTATTCTTCAGAGCGTAAAAATGGAAACAAAACTGAATTTAGAGGTCTTCGAGAAATAGGTGGAAAGACAGTATGTCACGTTATAAAAAGGCTCTAAAAACTGCCAGGGCTGAGACATCCCCGCAAACTAATAGAAAATAACCAAAATAATCCAAGGTTTTTATTTAACACCGTGGCTAGAACTAACAAATAACACAGACATCACCAGAGTAAATATACCGTTACAGTTTAGCAGTAATGATTTTATGAATTACTTCAATGAGAAAATAGTAAAGCATCCAAAACACAGTTATAAATCCTCTATGGTGTCTTATGATTCAGCCTATACCAACTAAACTACTGAAAGAAGTGTTACCTGTAGTGGAAGAGCCTCTCCTCAATATTATTAACTCGTCTTTATCTTTAGGTCATGTTCCAAAAATATTCAAGCTGGCAGTAATAAAACCTCTCATTAAGAAACGCAATTAGATCCAAATAACTTAGCAAATTACAGACCCATTTCAAATCTTCCATTTATGTCAAAAATACTAGAAAAAGTTGTGTCCGCTCAATTGTGCTCTTTTTTTGCAAGAAACTGATATCTATGAAAAATTCCAGTCAGGATTCAGACCGCATCATAGTACAGAAACTGCGCTAGTTAAAATTACAAATGATTTACTTTTAGCTTCTGACCAAGGCTGTATCTCAAATACTAGTCCTACTTGATCTTAGCGCTTGCGTTTGAACACTATAGATCATAAAATACTCTGTGATTCAACTTACAAAACTACACTGGTGTTCAGGGACAGGCATTAAGCTGGTTTAAGTATCGTACTTATCGGACCGCTTCTCATTTTTGTTTGTTTAGAATGGGGAAAAATCAGAAATAACGCCAGTAAGACTATGGAGTACCGCAAGCATGAGGTTTTAGGCCTCTCTGCTATTCTCAATATATATGCTGCCACTTGGTAATATTACTAAGAAAACATGGAATTAATTTCCACTGTTATGCTGATGACACAATACTAACTCCCAGATCAAACACAACACTCCAAAATACAATGACACCTAGTGGTTACTCCAAGATACTACAATATAAGTAAGCAATAAGGTACGAGAGGCTGTGCTGTATCGTGCAATAAGTAACAGCTGAAGGGCGTTGTTAGGCACGACGCGAAGCGGAGTGCCTGCAACCCCTTCAGCTGTTACTTATTGCACGATACAGCACTTGCCTCGAGTATCTTATTGCTTTTATAAAACGGTTGCCACACAATATTAAAGTAAAAAACAATATACGTGCAACTTTCTTGAAGTAAAATCACTAAAGCTTACCTTCCGCTGGAAAAAATAGTCCCCGAGTGTGAACAGCAACAACGTTCCAGTGTGTAAAATGCATGAAACCTCAAATAAAAACAACACAGAACCGCAGTGTTGCGCAGCGATCAATAGAACCGTTGGGTGAAGCGGTCGTAGCCGTGTTTTATCGTGAATAAAGCACAGCTCTTGACCAATCAGAATCAAGGATTCGAAACTGACCCGTTTTATAAATATAAATATTTATATATTTATAAATATAAATATATATATACTCTCTCTCTCTTTCTCTCTCTCTCTACACCCAGATAGCACAAGGCTGTCTGATCTCCTATTTACATCTGGAAGACGTATTTTAAAGAGTGTTTGCTCATCTGCAAGACGTCTATAGGACGTTTCCTGCAGATGTCAAATAGACGTTTATAAGATGTCAGTTTAACGTGCATTCTAAATCATTACATCTTAGAGACATCTTATAAACGTCTATTTGACATCTGCAGGAAACGTCCTATAGACGTCTTGCAGATGAGCAAACATCTTTTAAAATACTGTCTTCCAGATGTAAATAGGAGATCAGATCTGATCTCCTATTTACATTTACTCCTATATATATATATATATATATATATGTAAGCAATAAGGTACGAGAGGCTGTGCTGTGTCGTGAAATAAGTAACAGCTGAAGGGCGTTGTTAGGCACGAACGTTAGAGCGGAGTGCCTGCAACCCCTTCAGCTGTTACTTATTCACGATACAGCACTTGCCTCGAGTATCTTATTGCTTTTATAAAACGGTTGCCACACAATATTAAAGTAAAAAACAATATAAGTGCAACTTTCTTGAAGTAAAATCACTAAAAGCCTACCTTCCGCTGGAAAAAATAGTCCATGAGTGTGAACAGCAACAACGTTCCAGTGTGTAAAATGCATGAAAGCTCAAATAAAAACAACATAGAACAGCAGTGTTGCGCAGCGATCAATAGAACCGTTGGGCTAAAGCGGTCGCAGCCGTGTTTTATCGTGAATAAAGCACAGCTCTTGACCAATCAGAATCAAGGATTCGAACTACCCGTTTGTATATATATATATATATATATATATATATATATATATATATATATATATATATATATATATAAGCACAATGCTGTCGACAGCATTGTGCTATATGGGTATATATATATATATATATATATATATATATATATATATATATATATATATATATATATATATATATATATATATATACATACTCACGGCCACTTTATTAGGTACCCCATGCTAGTAACGGGTTCTACTCCTTTTGCCTTCAGAACTGCCTCAATTCTTCGTGGCATAGATTCAACAAGGTGCTGGAAGCATTCCTCAGGGAGTTTGGTCCATATTGACATGATGGCATCACACAGTTGCCGCAGATTTGTCGGCTGCACATCCATGATGTGAATCTCCCGTTCCACCACATCCCAAAGATGCTCTATTGGATTGAGATCTGGTGACTGTGGAGGCCATTTGAGTACAGCGAACTCATTGTCATGTTCAAGAAACCAGTCTGAGATGATTCCAGCTTTATGACATGGCGCATTATCCTGCAGAATGTAGCCATCAGAAAGTTGGGTACATTGTGGTCATAAAGGGATGGACATGGTCAGCAACAATACTCAGGTAGGCTGTGGCGTTGCAACGATGCTCAATTGGTACCAAGGGGCCCCAAAGAGTGCCAAGAAAATATTCCCCACACCATGACACCACCACCACCAGCCTGAACCGTTGATACAAGGCAGGATGGATCCATGCTTTCATGTTGTAGACGCCAAATTCTGACCCTACCATCCGAATGTCGCAGCAGAAATCGAGACTCATCAGACCAGGCAACGTTTTTCCAATCTTCTATTGTCCAATTTCGATGAGCTTGTGCAAATTGTAGCCTCAGTTTCCTGTTCTTAGCTGAAAGGAGTGGCACCCGGTGTGGTCTTCTGCTGATGTAGCCCATCTGCCTCAAAGTTCGCACGTACTGTGCGTTCAGGAGATGCTCTTCTGCCCACCTTGGTTGTAACGGGTGGTTATTTGAGTCACTGTTGCCCTTCTATCAGCTCGAACCAGTCTGGCCATTCTCCTCTGACCTCTGGCATCAACAAGGCATTTCCACCCACAGAACTGACGCTCACTGGATGTTTTTTCTTTTTCGGACCATTCTCTGTAAACCCTAGAGATGGCTGTGCGTGAAAATCCCAGTAGATTAGCAGTTTCTGAAATACTCAGACCAGCCCTTCTGGCACCAACAATCATGCCACGTTCAAAGTCACTCAAATCACCTTTCTTCCCCATACTGATGCTCGGTTTGAACTGCAGGAGATTGTCTTGACCATGTCTACATGCCTAAATGCACTGAGTTGCCGCCATGTGATTGGCTGCTTAGAAATTAAGTGTTAACGAGCAGTTGGACAGGTGTACCTAATAAAGTGGCCGGTGAGTGTAATATATATATATATATATATATATATATATCAAACGAACACACCCTTATGATAATATCTGAATCATAAAACATATTATTATTTACTCAAATAAATAGCAGTAAATAGCTGCTAAGGTTCTTAATGACCCTCACTGGGTTAGCAGCTGCTCACATATTTTATTTTATTTTGTATGCATTATTTTACATGATACAACTAAAACTCAGTGTCAGAAAGTCGTTTTTATTCAGATTGCCATACGCCATTGTAGTAAGAACGTCCCGAAAATAATACAGTCCCGAAGAAATAGTGGGTAGATCTCGTGACGGATGTCATGCGGTCATGAGACATTCGTCCCGACTCGAGGCTGCGTTCGGAATCACATACTCAATGAGTAGGTACTTAATTTCAATAAGTACTTACTCAACGAGCGCTGAAAGAGTACTTTATAACCAAATCTCTCTGAGTATGAATGCGAACCGGACATCTGCCATGTTGACGTTATCATGTGACCTACTCGGACCTACTACGACGCGTTATCACAAGCGCAACACCTTAAAATATATGAACGACACGTTTAATTCATCTATCTATAAATATCTTGATATTAATGAAACGTGCTCATTTTGTTGTGGTATTGTTGAAGAAACAGCTGCCCATTTATTTTGTGAAACGTTTGATCTAAGTTGTTATATTTTAAACCCTACTAATGTGACCCACAGTTTTATCCTTGAACGATATATTTTTATTAAGAAACCCAAAAATCGTCATCTCTTGAATGTTAATTTCTTTATTTTATACCCAAAAAGTTTCTTCGTTAAGTTTCCTCTTTTCTTGATTAATTTACCTCGTTTCATCCCTCAGACTTAAAGGGACACTGTGTAGTCCTGTAGGTATTTTATTATCTGAAATCAATATTTTTATTCATAAATATGTCCTTAATGGTGTACAAATACCTCTGCAAATTATCTGACTTATCCCCGTAAATGAAGAATTTATTATCTTAATTATCATGGGACGGGTAGGTTCACGGAGGCTTCCATGTCGTTCCGCCATCTTGAAAAACTATAATAGCAGAGAGTGTCAAAAAGTACCACCAGCCAAACGCGTTTCCACAACGCGTTTTCGTTCAGACTCAGAGCTAGCGTCACGTGACTGAAAGCATCAGAAACGGAGGAGGAGAGCATTGAGGCGCATTCGCGGCAAGTTTAGTTTAGTGCATTGCACTCCTATGTTTTTTTATTTCTCTATTATTTGTAACGTTAATGGCGGACCATACATACGCCGAGCCACAGGAGAAGGCCTCGTCGCAAAAAAAAAGGCCAGACTTGAAAGAAAAAGAAAACGTGACCGGAGATTGCAAAAAACCAGAGTAAATGTCGGGATAAGTTAGCGTTTTCAAGGTGGAAAGAGCTAATGCAGCAGAAAGATTTCAAAAGAGACGCTGAAGTAGCCTGCTTTCTCCTCAACATGTAAGTTAATGTTACAGTCTTACTTAATTTTTTGTCATTGCTTGGTTGTGTATTTTATTATATAGACAGTATAACATTTATAGTTAAAGTTAAACAAACTCTTTGATTAATAGCAGCTGAGTAACGTTACTTTACTTAATAGCTGCCATTGTGAAGGTGCTAAAATCAAGGTTTGTAAGTTTACACTTTATAACCTATAAATTCATTAAGAATATAGAGATAATGATTGTTTTTGCATTGTTTGCACACCTAAGGCTATTTCAAGATTTTAGTTTTCTGACATTTTATGTTATTTATCATTTATACTGTGACCGCATCGAATAATGCAGACGCATACAGTAATTTTGTATGTAGCCTATGACTATAGTTTCATTTGTGAACATTGGAGAGGGTTAATCCTACTTTGATCGTCTCTTGTAGCTGCCGGGTATCTTTGTCGTCGTTGTGTTGACACTCGCGCTCCTCGTCGTCCATCTCTCTGCGAGATCCCACTGATCCACTGCCTCTCTGTCCTCTACCTCTCCCTCTTCCTCTCCCTACTTCCTGAATTATCCGATAATGATGTCTAACAATCACGTAAGTCAGAAAATATAACAAATAAAGTCGGCATTACTACTAATTACAACAGTTCATGTTTTTCAGTGTCAGCAACTAATACTGTAACATTCATTTGTTTGTTGTGTCACGTTGCTGTTTTTTTATTTTTTAATTACAAACCTGTTCATCCGGAGAGAAACTCGATGAAGTGTTACTACAAGACATCCTGTCATAGCTTTTTTGGTACATAACGTGCAACCGTAGATGCAGTACGCACTTGAAAAAGCGAGGCGCTGGAGAGCAAAATTCGTTTGAATGCAAAACACTTTTTAAACCACTGAGATGGGGGTAGATCCCACACAGTGTCCCTTTAAACATAAAAAAATAATGTAGCCTATTATGATAAACTTTTTAAAGATATTTATTTTGTTCTTTTTTCCAGTGTATAAATATCTTATTATGATGTACACAAACCAATGAACTTTGTTTTCTGTTTTGTCATTATTATTGTTATACAACTATGGTATCTCTCCGATGATCTAGAATTTAATAAGTTTCCAAGTTTAAATGATATGAGCGTACAGGTGCACTAACACTTCATAACATCAGTAACTCAACAGCACATCCTGGAACAGTTTTCCCCTCCGTTAGTAATGTCTGCACAAAGGAGACGGCTACAGAAGACCTCTCCTTTGGAGAAAACTGTTGATTTTATACTCGAAAAATGTAAGTATCACTGCTTAAAAATGAATATTACTTCAGAATGAATTGCATTGTTAGCCCACCCCAAAACTTAAAAACAAATAATAATATTAAATGCTGACCAATACTTAATTATATAACCTTTTTATATACTAAAAATATAATTTATTAAAACAAGCAAAATGTTATTTGTTTTGTCATGACAGTTATGCATGAATACATTTATATTGCTAAATGCAGTGAAACATCTCAATTGTCAGTCAATCGATGAATTAATGCATACATTAACTAAATAATTATATTTTATATACTGATAACAATAAGAAACATGAATAAATGAGTAAAAGAACAAATAAAAGTAACCATCACAATACACAAATGCATATACAAGTCAACAATAAAACAAAGCTTTATTCAAACTACAAGCATGTATTTACAGCCCGCTGAACACCACATCCTACTGCCGTCTCAACACAGCCGGTTCCCATTCTGCAACTTTATTCTGCTGAATTCACCAGAAGTGACTGTGCCTTCGTGTCGGAGCTTGTTGCAGCGCTTCACAATCTGAGGCAATAAGGGCAGGTGGAGCGATGAGGGTCTCGTAAGGCCAGGTGGAGTGATGGAGGGACTCATCTATGGCACCACTTCCAGGATTCAGCTCTGGGCTCCTCATCCTCAGTGCTCACACCAGTCTGCAGACATTTCAGATCCTACAAAAATACAAAAACATTACACAAAAGCAATCATTTTACAGCACAATGTCATTTGATTTATGTATTAAAAATTACCTTACTTTATGTTTGAGTAAAATCCCTAAAACCTTTTTTTCCCCAACAAATGCTGCCATCATCTTTCCTTGCAGGTCCTGCTCCTCCACAAAAGCTCTGCAGCAAACGCACAGAAATCAAGATCATCAGAAAAGTGTTGTAATTCTCTGTTCGAAATTACAATCATCCAAATAAACTACAACTTAATATTGAATAGATTTTGTTATCCATTTCTGTACTATACTTCTTAAAGCCTTTGATGATCAGCATTCAGCATCATGAGCCCTCTCCACCTGTCCCTGTAACATACAGACAAGATTCACATTACCAAGCTCAACACTGCATTTACATACTGAGGTTGATGTGTTAACTCACTTTTAATCCAACTTAAATGTTCCTCAATATATACCCTACATAATAGTACACACAACGTTACACTCAGATGTATTTTTCATGTTGGGATGTGCTCATCTACAATATTTTCCTTCCTGATGTAAATAGACATTTTAAATCAGCGTGTTTAAGGTGTATGGTTATGTAAATCCACTTTAGAAACGTAACTTTACGTGTAACGTTACTTGCTGGAGCTCCCCTGTTAACTAGCTGTACATAATAAAACATGTGTTTACAGCAAAATCACAACAATACTATACTGTCAAACTCCTTTACACCTTCAACAGTTAAAACGTGTACTCTAAAGTAGTTTAACACATACGATTTAAACACAAAGAACCGTGTTTACTCACATTTGAAAACCCCCGCTGATCTCCGCAATGTTGATATTGACGTATCCTCTCGCGTTGCCTCCTGGGATAGATGAGTACAATCGGACAAGCACTCAAAAATCTGGGCGAAAGCGAGTAGTATGAAGCTGCAGACTCGGAGACCTGCATCTACAGTCCCCCTGCACCCAGAGTCCCGCATTATCAGACCCCTCGTTTTCCAAGACAGCGCCTCCTATCAAACTGTATCGGATAAACATGTGAAGAACATGTGAAGAACTTAAGCCAAAACGTGAGTAGGCTATCTTCAATTTTATTTAGCGAATCGTAGTAGCCTACTCGTTTGATTTACTTTTTAATAAAACTAATTTAGCTCAACGATACAACATATGAATAGTCCGTTTAATATTTGTAAAGATAGTTTGTAACAAGATTTGAGCCGTGTTTTTTTGCCCTCTTCCCCCTGAAAATATTTTGATACCTATAGCTGTAGGCTATTCCAGGGTAGCCTACACCATACATTGATGGAGTTGCCCCTACCGAACCCAGCAACATATCATTTTATGATTATGCAAAGCGACTTATAAATGAGTTTTTTTTAATGCAACTGAAGACGAAAAGTAAAGTCACGAACAAATTTTTTCTTTAGGCCTACAGCAAGATGATGTTTAGGTGATCATTAAATAAAGTACAGAATTGTTTTATTATTGGAGTTTTGTCTATTCTGATTTGTTTTGCTTCACATTCAAAATATCAAAAAACAGATTTTGTAATGTTAGCATGGTAATGTTAATTAGACCATTATAGGTTGAAATGAAAGAAAAATTGGAATTTGAATTAAAAAAACAAACATTGTAGCAATCTAATATCACATACTATTTTTCAGAAGATAGTTCAATCTGTAATTGTATCCCTTCCATCAGTAACAATGAGTTTTTTTTTGGCACATGCATTAAGCAGAGAACGCAAATATTTATTGGATCATTTATTTGGAGACTGTAATATTGCATATTGTTTTTAATTGCATTTGGATAAGCGTGCGCTGTACTCTGTGTGCGGGTGTTATACGATCTTTCGAACAGCAGGAGGCGCTGTGTTCGAAAAACGAGGGGTCTGAGAATGCGGGACTCTCGGTGGGGGACTGTAGATGCAGGCTCCGAGTCTGCAGCTTCATAATATTGGAGAAAGCAGGAGATCATCCGGGAACTTCTCGACTACTCTTTTAGGAATACTGATGTTTCGAACGTACTGCTTCTTTCACGTACTGTTTTCGCCTACGACATAGTAGGAAAGTAGGCATATTCGAACGCACTATCGTCCACATCTCGCGATAATTAGTACGTCAACCAGGTAATTCTCGCCTACTCTTTTATGAATACTGAGGATTCGAACGTACTTTTCGCTCGCCTACTCTTTCGCCTACTATATAGTAGGGAAGTATGCGATTCCGAACGCAGCCCGAGACTGTAGTAATGAATTGGTTCCGGTGTGTCCATATTTGGCGTGTGGCTGCGGCGCAGTGGATTGTGGGTAGGTCCTCTGGTCGGCCATAGCATTAGCAGTGTTTCCCCGCGGCTGAAGGAGAGAACAGAGTCATGACGGGATTCAGAGGTTTCGCTCATCTCTCCGTGAGTCCTCCTTCTCTCACACTGCTGCACGGCTTGCTCTCTCGCTGTTTAAATGTCGTGTTTTAAACACACACGCGCTGTTTAGGGTCACCACAAGCGTCCCGTTGCAGTGTTGCGGGCTAATGCTGCTAGTGTCATTGATGAGCCGGTGTTTGGAAACTTCCCTCTCTTTATTAAACACCCGAACACACCGATCACGGACCCGGCAGATCCCGGTGTCCTGATAGTGCTGATTTATTGTGAATCTGCTGCTGTTTCTGCGATGAAGGTCACCGTGACACACACACTGATACTGTACTTTCAGTCACATGTTACCTTTGACCCGGTCATCGTCCAGGATCATGATGAGACCTTTAGACCAAAAACAATATAATGATGGAGTCTGGGTTCATAAGGAAAACCGAGGACATCATATCAGGGATTCAAATTAAATATCTGATTTCTAGGTTTGAAAAAATATTGAAAATTGACAAATAAAAAAAATTACGTTTGGGTAAACGTTCTACACTGATAAAAGGCATTTTCCCCTCTTTTTAAAAAATGTTATTAAGGCAAGTGGTTTGCGCAACATTTCTTAAAGGGACAGTTCACCTAAAACTGTAAATCTTTATTCACCCTTATTTACACCCTTATCTTTATTCACCCTTCTTACAGAGTTTCTTTCTTCTGTCGAACACAAAGAAGATATTTTGAGGAATGTCAGAAACCAAACATTTCACGTTTTATTTACTATGGACTTTTTATTTACCATCCATCAACTGTTTGGTTTTTTTAACATTCTCGAAAATATCTTCTTTTGTGTTTGACAGAAGAAACTCAAACAGGTTTAAGACAACATGATGACAATTTAATATATTTTGGGTGAACTTTCCCTTTAATTAGTTATTTTAGTTGAAGTCAGTCGATGTTTTTATGTTATGTCGATTCTATGTTGATCAGATTTTGATTTCGAGTTGTTCCGTTTTGACATTTATTACTTATTAGTCTAAAAGTCAACATTAAATCAAAATTGGCAGTTGTTATTTGTTTATGGAATATTGCAGTATTTGTTATAAATGATATCTTAATCACTTCCTCTCCCTCTTGCAGCGCCATCTCTTATCCTGAATTTTACAATTATAAATATATTACAATAGGAAATAATTATTTTTAGTAAAGAAATACATTACTCTTGCAGTGGAATTTAGATACCTCTCAATGTAATAATAATACTATTAATAATATTATCAATTCTTTTTAAAGGAATAATAAATTTTTCTTCCATGTTTTTATTTTAACAGTATAAAAAGTTTGTTTCATTTATATGAATTGAATTAATGTAACTTTCATGTCTTCATTTGATTATGAGAAAATTTGTGGGAGGGGGAATATTTCATAGAAATTATTTTTTTAATTATTAAAATGGTTGTTTTTATGAATTCAGTTATTTAGACATTCTTTTTGATTATTAATTATTTTAAATGTAATTAAAACATTACAATGGGATCCATGAAACAGAGAATTTGGTTAAAAAAGTAGAATTTGAGGAAGAAAAGTTTAATATTTAATAGGGTCATAAACGTGTTATATTTGTCAAACTTGTAACACATTTTAAATTTTTGTGATTTCAATTAATTAGACATGCTTTTTGATTATTAAAAAAGTTTATTTAACTATTAAAATGGAATACCAAAAATAAAATAAAAATTACAAAAAAGAAAGAAAAAGAGGAATCCGGAAAAAAAGTTAAATACACCCTAATTTGGGAGAATTTTTTATTTATTTATGAAATTTTTTTTAATTATTTTTATGAAAGCATCTGTGTTCTGGGTTCCATTTTAATGGTTTATTTAAATTGTAATAAAAAGAATGTCTAATTAATTGAAAGCATTAAAACAACCAATTTAATAATATAATTTAATAACAAATAAAATTTCAATTTCACATTCTAGGGCACCTTTAAGGAATAATCACAATTTTTCTTCCTTTTTTTAATTTTAACTGTAGAAAGCTCAGATTTGTGCATTATTTTGTTTGACAAAAGTTTGTTTAATTTCATATGATCAAAAGACGCATTAAATTAATGTTTTTTGTCTTTTTTGATTATGAGAAAATAATACACAACATTATTTGGGGGAAAACAATTTTTCATAGAATTTTTTTTTTAACTATTAAAATGGTTGAATTCAATTATTGAATTCAATTATTTAGACATTATTTTTGATTATTAATTATTTTTAATTTAATTAAAATATTACAATGGAATCCATGAATCAGAGAATTTGGTAAAAAAAAAGCAGAATTTGAGGAAGAAAATTTATATTTAATAGGGCCATAAACATGTAATATTTGTCAAACCTTTAACACATTTTAAAGTTTCTTGATTTCAATTAATTAGACTTGCTTTTTGATTACTAAATAGTTTATTGAACTATTAAAATGCAGTAAAAAAATAATTAAACATAATTTCAGATATTTTTTTTTATTTATGAAATATTTTTTTTATTTCTTTTTTTGCGAAAGTATATGTGTTCTGGATTCCATTTTAATTGTTTCATTAAATTGTAATAATACAATTTTTTTTCAAATTAATTACAATTATTAACACCAATTTTAATAATATAATTTTAATTTAATAATAATTAAAAAAAATCCACAAAATGTTTTTTCCCCCACAAATCCTGTGGTAATCTTCACGAAGCGTTTGTTCTGGTGTTCTGACAGCGAGTGTTTCCCCAGAGACGCTGTCTACGCCTCCGCCAGGAGGAGCCACGGCGCTGACCGAACCTCTGCTGACCCGAAAGACTGCCGCTCCACCAGCCCTCACGCCACAGGACGTCCAGGTGAAGTGTGTGTGTGTGGTGCTCTCAGGTCACATGACCCCTGCTGGTCTTCTGACGCTGTGGTCTGGTGCAGGTGTCCAAGCTTCCCAGCGGCCTCCTGGTGGCCTCTCTGGAGAACTACTCCCCCGTCTCTAAAGTGGGCGTGTTTGTGAAAGCCGGGAGTCGATATGAGACCGTGGAAAACCTGGGAGCCACTCACATGCTGCGGTTAGCAGGCAATCTGGTCGGTTCACACACAACAGCAATGGATACATAGCAGTATATGTGACCCTGAGTCACTTATACTTAGGTTTGGGTATCGTTCGAATTTGAACGACTCTGATTCTGATTCCTTGTTTCGATTCCGGTTCCTAACGATTCTCAATTACGATTCTTTAAGAGGCAGGGTCAAAAAAGTTTAGCTAACCTTGCTAACCAACGGTCTTTCTGAAGGAAATACTACTCCTGTCACAAATACTCCTTTTGTCACAAATTTTGCATTTTGCCAAGATTTCGTTATTTTTAGAAAAGTGAAGCCACACTTTGGACCGCCGACGTAAGCTACTCATGTTCGACTCGCGCGGTTATGCCAACACTTCCGGTAGACGCTTCTTCGTTGGTGTTGTTCAGCGGTTTCTTCTTCTGGTCGGCGGACTGTGAATATCGAAACTAGGAATCGAAATTTTAACTTTTGAACGATTCCGGAAAAACGAAAAGTTAGTCCCGGTTCCAATCGATACTCGATTCTAATTACCCAACCCTACTGATACTTATACTTTCTTGTCACTTAGTCGTGTTTTATGGCGCGTGAGATTCAAACAAGAAGCTTCCAGTCCATTTATCGGCTTTATATTTGAGACAAATATCATTATAATCCACAAGTTAGCATGTCCACATACGATCCTGACACAGTCAAAAATAGTTTGCTTCCCTCGTTAGTTACACCTGACTTCCTATATACCTATTAAACCCACACTCCACCCAGTGGCCAACAGTGGAACTACAACACATTATAAATCAAGCACACTGGTTCTCAATCATACGGAGTCTGAGTTGATCAGATGCGCAGGGAATGTTTCTGTGTGTTTGAAGTGTGTTGTGTGTTTCAGACCACTAAAGGTGCGTCCGCCTTCAGGATCTGTCGGGGTCTGGAGGCAGCGGGAGCCAGTTTGAGGTCAGCTTCTTCATATAGTTATCCATGAACACTTTCTGTATCGCACGCTGTCGTTTCCTCTGACTGTCCCGGTTTCACTTGCTGGTGTTTAGCGTGACGTCTTCGAGGGAACACATGGTGTATTCTCTGGACTGTCTGCGGGATGATTTGTGAGTATCTCGCAGGAAGTGAACAGTATGTGTGTGAAAGCGTAGATATAGCTTTAAAAACCACACCAAATATTACGATAACGGAACAGATTAACAATATAGTTGGGAATCGGAATGATTCGGAATAACGAATCACTTTAAATATTGTCAGCCAATCAGGATCCATATTATAAACGCAACTATTTAGTTCTGACCCCATTTTTTTTCAAATGTCTAAGACTTTTTCTATGTACACATATTTTTCTCAAATATTGTTCACAAGTCTGTCTAAATCCGTGTTAGTGAGCACTTCTCCTTTGCCGAGATAATCCATCAACCTCACGGTGTGCCTTAGGCTGGCCACAATAAAAGGCCACTTGAAAATGTGCAGTTTTAGCTAGGGCTGGGCGATATGACGATATTATCGTATATCGACAATGTCTCGCAAGTATCGCGATATCGATATCTAAGTCTGTTTCCAGACGATAATCGTCAATAAAAAAATAAAAAAAGACAAACATATTTCGCATAGCCCTGTAGTTATACACATATTTATTTACATGCAATAGCATGATTTAAATATTTTCTGTAGGCTAGTAGGGTTAGGAATAGAAAATCGATTCTTCTTGATAGCATTCTTTAAGCACAAGACGCGAGAGAACACTTCTGCATGAGCGCTGTTTACTGAGCAGCACACAGCCGCTTCTCGTGCACGGACAAATGTGCATACAATATCACACAAATATACTTCTTGTTAATTTATAGAATGAAATAATAAACATGATTAAACATCAGAAGAATTGTTTCAACCATGGAAAGACGTCATTACACATCTTTTTTCAAGTTCGAAATATCCCGACCTGTAAACAGAGTCGGTAAGCAGGCCTGTGTCTATTGAATCCGTGCATTGACAGCCTGTACTCGGTGCCAATATTTGAAGTTGATAAAAGAACAAAGGATAAAGAAAATCTCTCGCTGAACTTTTACAGCCTATGCCTAAACTTAATATTGTGTGCCTGTTGTTCGGCGCTGACTGCTCCAACTGCAACACGAGTCTGTGTTGGACTCAGCATGCGACTTTGAGATGCGTTACCTGTCAAAGATCATTTATCACTTTCGTAATTCTGCTAAACATTTTTTCCTGGATTTCTTGATTTTTATATTTTCGTTCTAAGACGAAAAAAAAATAATCCTGTTAATTCAGAATAGCAGACATCTCCAATATTTTATTCTGGTTTAGTATAAAAGTTCATCAGAAAAGTAACTTTACCCGTTTCTGAATATTAATTTAAATGTTGCACATAATAAACAGGCCTTCTAAAAAAATAAAAACATGACCATTGTAATTAAAATTAAAATTTCGTTATATTGCAAACGGATGAAGAAATTGCGTTGCTTTGAATATCTCATGCACGCGTTCAGAGTTTGCAATGTTGGGAGGTCGGTTACAGATATCGAGCGTTATACTTTGCTTTAGATTAAAACATGAACAAAAATACATAAATAAAATACCCAAATATATAGCCTAATTATTAGTAACTTATGTTTCTAAATAAATAAAGCAGTAATTTTTATTGAGCGGCTTAAGTTTTTGCTCATGCAGAACAAAACAATTGGTTTTAAAACCTAATTTTAGACAAATAAAATAACGAATATATTATAGTTTGAATACAAGTTTTAAAAAAGCGCACGTTATAATTAGGAAATTAACTTAGGCTATCATTAAATCAGTCGATAACGCTAAAAAAAAGAAAAGAAAGAGACCGGACCTTAAAACAAATAAGCACCTGTCACCTTGACATCAACACGCATTCACTGTTCTTACAATCATCAAATTCGGTTCTGTTCTGTTCTCTATTCAATATTGTAAGCTATATTATATATTGAATTATATATTATATATATGAGTTATATTATATATCATTTCTCCTCGCAAAACGAAATTCGTTTCAAACAGGCGATGTGATAAGAACAGTGTGATAATTTTTAGCTAACCACACAAAGCTAATGATTTATGCTCGTTCAAGCTCAAACTAAGCGAAGTAAAACCTTTAACGTGCCAATCATTAAATTAAACTAGCTGAATTCCTGGCTATCATTAGATAAAGTGCAGCCAGACTCAACGGGGCTGTTTACACCTGCCACTTTATGCGTTTTCTCAGATCGGAGCTGATTTATCTGAACTCTGATTTATCAAAACGATTCCATTACACCTGGTCACATAAATGTGCAAAACGGATATAGCCTAAATCCGAATCTTCAATTCCCGCGCTATGTACAGATTTAATGAAGTGCACGTCACCGAAAGCAACTTTATTGATCATCATCAGCAAAATCACCAAAGACGGCAATAAGAGAGAGCACCAACTGCCTGGTGGTCAGATCATTTCATTTCTTTACTTTTAATGAAGATTTAAGATTCTGCGACTTACTTTCACTTTCATTTGCGATTGCGGCGCGTTGGCTTAGACGCTCAGCAGCTTATCTGAGGTGATTTGTGTGCAGTCGCGCCGTCATATCCAACGCGTTCTCATATCTGACTAAAATAACATGACATATGGCCTATAACATGCGGCGGGGCGTGTTGGGTGGCGGGGCTTGGGTAGACGATATAATCGGATATCGGGATATTTTTAAGGCGATTATCGATAAAATATTTTTGACATATCGCCCAGCCCTAGTTTTAGATCACAGCACAATCCCACAGATGTTTAGTTAACTATAACTAAACTATTATTTATCATGGATAGATGCAATGTTATGATGGATGGATGCACTTTTATCTTGGATAGAGGTACTTTTATGATGTAGAGATGCACTTTTATGATGGACAGATGCACTTTTATGATGGACAGATGCACTTTTATGATGGACAGATGCACTTTTATGATGGACAGATGCACTTTTGATGATGGACGGATGCACTTTTATGATGGACGGATGCACTTTTATGATGGACAGATGCACTTTTATGATGGACGGATGCACTTTTATGATGGACTGATGCACTTTTTATGATGGACGGATGCACTTTTATGATGGACGGATGCACTTTTATGATGGACGGATGCACTTTTATGATGGACGGATTAGGGCTGTAACCGATTTTGGGCTAAAATCATAATCACGATTAATCGAACAAGTCACCTCGATTACGATTATTGAACGATTTTTTTCTCTCATATGTCACTGGCAAGGCTTATTCTGTAAATATGTATGTATTTTTTAGTGCATAATCTTTGAGATTCTAAAATAAGGAAACACACAGATAGCTTTTAATGCTTATTAAATATTTTAAAATAATAAAAAATGTAGAAAATAGTTATTTTTGTAAATAAAATAAATTATTGTAAATATTGCCATCTAAAAAGTAAAATATAACTTGTATAAAACTAAAAAACTAATCCTTTTCATATTGTATGGCATCTGTAAATGCCTGTGTTATCGTGAGCTGCTTTGTGGAGTGGAGGCACTTGTTGCTGGGCGTTTGTCTGTCTCTCTCTCTCTTTTTTTTGCGTGTTTCTTTGGTAAAAGCAGCTCCTGTTGCTGAGTTGACTCAGTATTCTAGGAATCAGAGAGTGCGTTCACACACAAGTTACCCGCAAAGACACTTGACATGTCTCAGCAGCGTCTATAGTTTGCTTATGAGTTGCGATTTCTTTTTTCGAAAACCACGCTTGCGCATTTGTTTTTCTCTGATTCCATAATAAACTAGCGCATTACGTACCGTTTCACGCTGGCGAACGATCCCGGCTTAAACGGCATCATTAGATTACATTACGGCTTTTGTTCACACAGCGCGCGCTCCGTGACTGAACCATGGACTGAACACATGCAATTGTTACTCTGTCCCCAACCTGGCGGCACCAATCCCGGGCCGTGTCTCCGCTCACACAGGTGTTTGTTCTGGCAATTTCCCGGGATCAACGCGCTGTGTGAAAGGGGCTCATGTTGTTTCAATGTCGCCTACTGGACGGCGTGGAGTGACGTGACTACTATGTTTAAGGGGAAAGTACGTTAACACACAGTGGGCGGATATATTAATAGTATTCAAAAACCGAAATAACCGAACATGGTAAAATCACGTCGGTTATAGGCTCTGAATTTCGGTTTCGATTATTTTGGTTAATTGTCCGAGCCTAGGACGGATGCACTTTTACTGATGGGACGGATGCACTTTTACTGACTGGACGGAGGCACTTTTATGATGGACGGAGGCACTTTTATGATGGACGGAGGCACTTTTATGATGGACGGAGGCACTTTTATGATGGACGGAGGCACTTTTATGATGGACGGAGGCACTTTTATGATGGACGGAGGCACTTTTATGATGGACGGAGGCACTTTTATGATGGACTGGAGGCACTTTTATTGATGGACGGAGGCACTTTTATGATGGACAGAGGCACTTTTATGATGGATACATGCACTTTTATGATGGATACAGGCACTTTTATGATGCACTTATGATGCACTTTTATGATGGATATATGCACTTTTATCATGGATTGATGCACTTTTATCATGGATAGATGCGGTTTTATGATGGCATGCACTTTTATGATGGATGGATACACTTTTATGATGGATGGATACACTTTATCTTGGATCAGATGCACTTTATATGATGGAGAGATGCACTTTTATGATGGATGGATGCACTTTTATGATGGATGGATACACTTTTATGATGGATGGATACACTTATCATGATGGATTCGATGCACTTTTATGATGGAGAGATGCACTTATATGATGGATAGGCACTTTTATGATGGATACAGGCACTTTTATGATGGATAGATGCACTTTTATGATGGACAGATGCACTCTTATCGATGCACTTTTATGATGGATTGATGCACTTTTATCCTGGATAGATGCAGTTTTATGATGGATGGATGCACTTTTATCTTGGATAGAGGCATTTTTATGATGGAGAGATGCACTTTTATGATGGATGGATGCACTTTTATGATGGATGGATACACTTTTATGATGGGTGGATACACTTATATGATGGATAGAGGCACTTTTATGATGGATGGATGGATGCACTTTTATGATGGATGGATGGATGGATGGATGGGTGCACTTTTATGCCATTCACTGCCATTATAAAGCTTGGAAGATCCAGGACATGTTTTACTATAACTCTGATAGTATTCGTCCGAACGAAGAATCTCATAAACGCATAGCATGACTTGAGGGAGAGTAAATCATGGGATTATTTAGATTTTTTGAGGGTGAACTTATGGATTTAAGGCGTTGTGTCAGTAAAAGGAAAAAAATTGTGTGTAATAACGACTTGAAGTTTTTTATAATCCCTGACCCTGTTGGGTCGAGGAGTCTGAGTCGACTCTGAAAAACCTTGAATCAAGCACTCCTATTGTACATGAGTCTTCTGAAGCAATATGGTAGTTGTTAAAACAAATTACATTTATTTTAAATAGAGTTGACCCAAATTAATAAATAAATAACTGAATAAAACTATACATTTCTGTTTTTAAATCAAAATCAAATGCGAAGTTTAATCCCTGACTGAAGTAAATCAGTAGTTTTATCATTATTATTTTGTGTATTTTACTCAAATCCATTGTGTGAGATTATTTGTCAGTATTCAGTTTGATTAGTTTTATGTCTCCTTGGCATCAAGAATTGCTGATGTTTTATTTGTTACTGTGGCAAACAATGTGTATAGCAGATATTGCACTTGCAAAATGAAGGTCTAAAATATTGGATTTGAAAACTAACTGTGTGTGTGTGTTTTCAGTGAGGGGCATGATCGAGTACCTGATCAATGTGACCACTGCTCCTGACTTCAGACCCTGGGAGTTGTTGGACCTCTCGCCGAGGATCCAGATCGACAAGGCCGTTGCAGACCAGAGCCCACAGATCGGTACCACACACACCGATACCAATAGTGACATCATTTGAGGACCCGCTGTGTCTGATGCTGATGTGTGTTTTCCCTGCGCAGGTGTTATTGAGAAAGCTGCATGAAGCTGCGTATAAGAACGCGTTATCCAACTCGCTGTACTGTCCAGACCACATGGTGGGGAGGATCGGCGTTGATCATGTGAGTGGCTGACCGCAGCTCTTCATCTGTGGTGTTTCCTGAGCCGTTTGCTAACTCTTCTCCTTCTGCTCTTCAATTCCAGCTGCAGAAGTTCTCGCCAATAATTACACCAGTGCCAGGACTGGCTCTTGTTCGATTAGGTAAGACTTTCTCTTGAATGCAAGCTTTGCAAGCTCTTATACATAAAACACATTTTTATTTCATGGCTTTTTGTGGTGTGTAATATTGCTGCTAATGTAAAAGGTCAAAGTGCAGGATAAATTTGAGTTTTGTCTCCTGAAAAGAAAGAACTGTCTAAAACAAGTCATCAGTAATTCCGTCCTGAACCTACGTAGGTTTGTTACAAATTTGCATAATGCCGACCAATCACAACAGACTGAGCCATCTGACCAATCAGAGCTGAGTAGACCAATCACAACAGACTGGGCCATCTGCACCAATCAGAGCAGAGTAGACCAATCACAACAGACTGAGCCGTCTGACCAATCAGAGCAGAGTAGACCAATCACAACAGACTGGACCATCTAACCAATCAGAGCAGAGTAGACCAATCACAACAGACTGGGCCATCTGACCAATCAGAGCAGAGTAGACCAATCACAACAGACTGGGTCATCTGACCAATCAGAGCAGAGGAGATCAATCACAACAGACTGGGCCATCTGACCAATCAGAGCAGAGTAGACCAATCACAACAGACTGGGTCATCTGACCAATCAGAGCAGAGTAGACCAATCACAACAGACTGGGCCATCTGACCAATCAGAGCAGAGTAGACCAATCACAACAGACTGGAATCATCTGGACCAATCAGAGCAAGAGTAGATCAATCACAACAGACTGGGCCATCTGACCCAATCAGAGCAGACCAATCACAACAGACTGGGCCGTCTGACCAATCAGAGCAGAGTAGACCAATCACAACAGACTGGGTCATCTGACCAATCAGAGACAGAGTAGACCAATCACAACAGACTGGACCATCTGACCAATCAGAGCAGAGTAGACCAATCACAACAGACTGGACCATCTAACCAATCAAAGCAGACCAATCACAACAGACTGGGTCATCTGACCAATCAAGAGCAGAGTAGACCAATCACAACAGACTGGGCCATCTGACCAATCAGAGCAGACCAATCACAACAGATTGGGCCGTCTGACCAATCAGAGCAGAGTAGACCAATCACAACAGACTGGGTCATCTGACCAATCAGAGCAGAGTAGACCAATCACAACAGACTGGACCATCTGACCAATCAGAGCAGAGTAGACCAATCACAACAGACTGGACCATTTAACCAATCAGAGCAGACCAATCACAACAGACGGGCCGTCTGAACAATCAGAGCAGAGTAGACCAATCACAACAGACTGGGCCATCTGACCAATCAGAGCAGACCAATCACAACAGACTGATCCATCTGACCAATCAGAGTAGAGTAGACCAATCACAACAGACTGGATCATCTGACCAATCAGAGCAGAGTAGACCAATCACAACAGACTGGGCCGTCTGACCAATCAGAGCAGACCAATCACAACAGACTGGGTCATCTGACCAATCAGAGCAGAGTAGACCAATCACAACAGACTGGACCATCTAACCAATCAGAGCAGACCAATCACAATAGACTGGGCCATCTGACCAATCAGAGCAGAGTAGACCAATCACAACAGACTGGGTCATCTGACCAATCAGAGCAAAGGAGACCAATCACAACAGACTGGGCCATCTGACCAATCAGGAGCAGAGTAGACCGATCACAACAGACTGGACCATCTGAACCAATCAGGAGCAGAGTAGACCAATCACAACAGACTGGGTCATCTGACCAATCAGAGCAGAGTCAGACCAATCACAACAGACTGGGCCATCTGACCAATCAGAGCAGAGTAGACCAATCACCACAGACTGGGCCATCTGACCAATCAGAGTAGAAGTAGACCAATCACAACAGACTTGGGTCATCTGACCAATCAGAGCAGAGTAGACCAATCACAACAGACTGGACCATCTGACCAATCAGAGCAGAGTAGACCAATCACAACAGACTGGGTCATCTGACCAATCAGAGCAGAGTAGACCAATCACAACAGACTGGGCCATCTGACCAATCAGAGCAGAGTAGACCAATCACAACAGACTGGGCCATCTGACCAATCAGAGCAGAGTGAGACCAATCACCACAGACTGGGCCATCTGACCAATCAGAGTAGAGTAGACCAATCACAACAGACTGGGTCATCTTACCAATCAGAGCAGAGTAGACCAATCACAACAGACTGGACCATCTGACCAATCAGAGCAGAGTAGACCAATCACAACAGACTGGGTCATCTGACCAATCAGAGCAGAGTTGACCGAATCACAACAGACTGGGCCAGTTCTGACCAATCAGAGCAGAGTAGACCAATCACAACAGACTGGGCCATCTGACCAATCAGAGCAGACCAATCACAACAGACTGAGCCATCTGACCAATCAGAGTAGAGTAGACCAATCACAACAGACTAGGGTTGGGTATCGTTTCAATTTTAACGATTCTGATACCGATTCCGATTCTGCTTATCGAATCCGGTTCTTAACGATTCTTGGTTTCGATTCCAATATTTATTGGAGAGAAAAAGGAGAGCAAATACTTCTAATAAATAATAATTTAAAAAAATCTACCTTTTATTGTTGTCATATTTAGGCTATTACCAGTAAAACTGTGACAATGCGTCTTAATTTACAATATGTATAACAGTTTAAGGAATTAGCATGAAAAACAATTACAAAAATATTTCATTTTAACACAAAAAAACAGAACATAACAAAATATGTAGCCTAACAGACCTACCTAATTATAGTTTACTGAGGCATAATGTTCTGTTAGCTCTGTTTCTGATTTGCTTTAAGACAGGTGAATATCAAAGAAGGATCAAATCCATTGATATTGCATATTAGTGCAAATGTTTTGCATAAATGAAGGTGACTGTAGCAAAAGGACGTAACCCTTTCACCACAAATCGTGACATTCAAACACTCTTTCCTTGCTCATCTTTCCCTTCAAGGCTAAAGTGAATGAAGTCTCTACAAATAAAGATTATGTTAATTACATTATTAGACCAATAGGAAGCAGCAAGTGAGTGTTAAATGTATTTTTTTTTCATTGAATCGTTCAATCAAAAGATTCGTTCAGAAATGGTGAATCATCCATTAACTAAAAAGTATTTATGGAGTATCAAACAAGTATTCATAAAAAATAATAATACATAGATTCGAGTCATTAATTGTCTGATGTCATGATCTCCATTTTAAACATAACACGACAAGAACTATTTTAAACAAAACTGGTTCTCATTTTATCCAGAATTATGCGGCTCTTGTTCGAAGACGAATGTCTGCTCATCTGTGTTTTGTACCTGAGTGTGAGAGACCGCTATTGCTGCGGCTAGTAGCTTTATCATGGTGTGTTGAAACCTGTGGTACCGTACGGCTGCTGAGAGATCGCATCGAATCAAATGCGGCGCGTGCATTCCTTCAAATTGACCCCGTGTTGAAGCAAATGTTTCATCATACTGGAGGTGCATCATTTGAAAAGCTTAAAAGTTTGCCGCGCTCTGCCATTGTAAATATTTAACTTGCAACGCATGTGCGTCGCGGCAGGCAGGTCCTGGCAGATCAATGCAACAGTAAACAAATGCTCACTTCCATTCACAACGCGCGTGCGCGCGAGCGAGCATCAAAGTAAAGGAATCGATAAGAGGAATCGAAATGCGCGTGTCTTCTGGAATCCCCGGTTTTTGGCATTTTGGAACCGGTTCTAAAATGGAACCGGTTCTCGATACCCAACCCTACAACAGACTGGATCATCTGACCAATCAGAGCAGAGTAGACCAATCACAACAGACTGGGTCATCTGACCAATCAGAGCAGAACCAATCACAACAGACTGGGCCGTCTGACCAATCAGAGCAGAGTAGACCAATCACAACAGACTGGGTCATCTGACCAATCAGAGCAGAGTAGACCAATCACAACAGACTGGACCATCTAACCAATCAGAGCAGACCAATCACAACAGACTGGGTCATCTGACCAATCAGAGCAGAGTAGACCAATCACAACAGACTGGACCATCTAACCAATCAGAGCAGACCAATCACAACAGACTGGGCCATCTGACCAATCAGAGCAGAGTAGACCAATCACAACAGGCTGGGCCATCTGACCAATCAGAGCAGAGTAGACCAATCACAACAGACTGGGCCATCTGACCAATCAGAGCAGAGTAGACCAATCACAACAGACTGGGCCATCTGACCAATCAGAGCAGACCAATCACAACAGACTGGGCCATCTGACCAATCAGAGCAGAGTAGACCAATCACCACCGACTGGGCCATCTGACCAATCAGAGCAGAGTAGACCAATCACAACAGACTGGGCCATCTGACCAATCAGAGCAGAGTAGACCAATCACAACAGACTGGGCCATCTGACCAATCAGAGCAGAGTAGACCAATCACAACAGACTGGGCCATCTGACCAATCAGAGCAGAGTAGACCAATCACCACAGACTGGGCCATCTGACCAATCAGAGCAGATGAAAGATTTGTTTATCGAACCAGTTTCAAGCACTGTTAGGAAAGAGCTGATGCTGCAATTCTGAGTAGAGTTCTTTTCTGTCTTTGATGGATGTGAACATGTTGTAGGAGACCTCAAAACAAATAAGTAGCCTTTAAAACAGCAAAATAGGGGTCCAAAGACAAAAATACTGTGTTGTAGCTTACTGTGAAGTAACTTGATGATGATTGTGTGTGTGTGTGTGTAGGAGTCAGTCATGCTGCTCTGAGGAAGGTGGGAGAGCAGTTCAGCGGACTCTCAGGGGCCGGAGCACCAGGAGCCGCAGCCGTTTACCGTGGCGGTGAGTGAGAACATGTGTCTCCCTGCAGTGATGACCGTGTGTGTGGGACTGATGAGTGAGCGCTGGTGTTCTGCAGGAGAGCTGCGTGTGCAGAATGGAGGAGGGCTGGTCCACGCGCTGATGGCCTGTGAGGGGCGGTGACGGGCTCTCGCCGAGGCCAACGCCTTCAGTGTCCTGCAAAGACTTCTGGGAGCCGGACCACACGTCAAGAGAGGATCTAACATCACTAGCAGACTCAGCCAGGGCATCGCCAAGGCCACCGCGCAGCCCTTCGATGTGAGGAACGCTCTGTGTCTTCACTGCTCTGAGAACACATAACCGCAATATTGTAGTACCGCGCTTCGGACGAGTCAACAGCAGAGGATTGCACGTAACCGCAGCCAACCACATGATAATCACGTTTTTTTTTTTTTTATAAGGCTTCTTGTTTTGAACTGTGTATTGAATGTTGAATAAGTTCATAATGATAACAACAAGACAGCCTACAGAGGCTTCACAGACAATGAATGAGAGAGATCTGCAGATCGCATACGATTACCTTCATGTCACGGGTATTTCCCACAAATGCGCGTCAGCAGCAGCGCTGGGTCAGCATCCCACAGCGTGAGGAAGCAGCGGGGAAATAAAATCACTGAGTCACGCATTGAATCAATGCCATATTGGTCTCCAAATAGTTAAGGCTGTCAACTTTAGTCGTTTAGTCGACTAATCAGTTCAATGCCGTCTTGGTCGACTGAAATTCTTATTGGTTTGACCAGTCGCATTTTTTCTTTTGCCAATAGAAATACATTTTCAATGATTTACTCCTTGATATGTATTCCTTTATAAAGCAGTTATTTATTACTGTATTCTAAATATAATTAGCCTATGTTTTATCCCCAACTTTAAATGCTTTAATTTAGGCTATTTCTTGTAACTGCGCCACAGTTTAGTGCACACACATAACACACTCGGGAACCGCACCTACTGGCTGCGCTGCTGCTCGCGCTCAGTAAGGGATGTACCGGTAGGTAGTTTTGCTGTATTAATTCAGTTCACGCTACTTTAGTCGACAGAATGTCCAAGAAATCTAAATCTTTTGTCTGGCTACATTTTTGTGGAGGTCAGGCGACGGTGGCGACCGCGTTGCTCCATTATGAGCGCGCACATCGCGTGCCTATTTGAAATCGAAACTTAGCGCGCAAAACACGTGAGCAGCTCTTTTAACGGCTTTATCATACTGACTCAATAGATTGTTTTCTTAATAGGTTTTTATTTGTACACTTGACTCATTTGAAAGTAGCCTAAATAATGTAACAAAACGAAATTAAACTTATATGCTATCTTACAACAGAGCCTAGATTTCAGATTGTTTTTTAGGCTATTTTGTCTGTTATTTTAAAACGCCTAACAGATCGGCTGGACAAAAGTTAACCCATAGCTTTGTAAGTAAAGAAGAATACAGCCTGTAACGAGAGCTTTTGTTAGGAATTTTCATTATGCAGTTATATTATTTTGTAGCGTGTGGTGTGATCAGGTGCGCGATTGTGACTGTCACTATAGACCAAGGACAGAGCTCCTCACTTGCAGTTAAAAAAATCATTTAATTTTCAAAGAATTGTATTATTATTATAGTTTTATTTATTTTTGATGTTTTTTGTTGTTGTTTTATAAATGCTCTATGACAATTGTTTAAAAAATGTTCAATCAAAACATCCGTTTTTTTTTTTTTTTAGTCGACTAATCGTTGCGCAGGACAAGACCTTGGTCGACTAAGGATTTCTTTGGTTGATTACAGCCCTACTAATAAGTAGTGCTGTCAGCGGCGCGTCGATGCTTCGACGTCAAAATATGTCGCGTCGACGCTTCTTTATTTATTTTTTGCATTTTCCTGGCGGTACAGCTTGCCACACACACGTGGGAGACCGAAACATTGCAGAATAGAGGACGAAGACAACTAGAAGTGAATGTGCTATCCATTAAATGAATCGCGCACAGTAAACAAACCCTTAAGAAAAAAAAACGTTGCAATTTAGAAGCGCAAACTGGGTGCCGGTGTGGTGAGACGTACCAGCTCGGCAAATTGGGCTTAAAGCTTGTCAGTCCATCCACGCGCTGTTACAAAAAAAGACGTACACACAGCCAGCCACAGTCTTCCTGGTCTTGCACACCCAACGCGTCATTTCTGCCGCACGCACATTCGCGCTCGTGCGGACGTGTCGAGTATAAACAAGGCTTTACTCCGTGGTGCACAAACCTCTCCCAATTTCATCTCCAACAGTAGCAGCCTCCGATCGCACCACTAACTCCGCCTCCGTTTCCCTCCTCAGCTGATATTAATATTTAAACATTCTCTATGATAAAAAATGTTTGTAAAAAAATATTTTAATAACACGGTTTTGGCGGTTGTAGAGTTATAATGATGGTGTTCAAATACATAACATTAGACTAACGTTAGCCAGCTTATAGTATCTTGATTCAGTATGCTAGTATTTATTTGAGATACATTGTTTTTTATTAATTGAGCAGCAGAAAAATATTCTTTATATTAGTCGTCCAATTAGTCATTAGATTAGTCGACTAATCGATAAAATAATCGCCCAACTAATCGTTTAGTTAATAATCGTTTACCCCAGCCCTACTAATAAGTGAAGCATCAGCTTCCGCGTTACCCATGTGATGCATTGCTGATCAGCTGAGCCTTGAAAAGTGGAACTCAACATCTTAACATCTTGTTTCATTACATCTCTTAATCGAATTCAGCTTCTTTGAACGTGTTCGTTGAATGTAATCGGTTCAAAGTCCGTTGTCATAACAATATGCGCGCTGAGTGAAAGCCTATCAATCATGCTTTTAATGCGCAAATAGACGCTGTCAAAGCCTCCTGGAAAGTTTGTGGTGGGCAGTGTTGATATTGTGAACCAATATATGGGAAATACATTTCCATGTTCCCAACATTGTTAAAGCGATATACACGGGCATTGTGGTATATTAAAAATTTATATCATAATGAAAACACCAGTATTCGAATATGAACCGGTATAGCGCCCAGCACTGCTCTTGCTGCAGCTGAGATGCTTCTGGTGTGTTTTCTGCGCAGGCCACGGCTTTCAGCTCCACGTACTCGGACTCTGGGCTCTTCGGAGTGTACGTCATCTCTCAGGCAGACTCGGCCCGCGAGGTGAGTGTGTTCAGACAAACCCTTCCTTGCTACACACACACAACACTTCATAACACTGCTTTATATATGAATTGACTTTGGTACATAATTTATGAATTTTGCAACATTCTGACACAATAATGGAGCTCTAATTGAATGGGGGTGAAATGTTCCTTTCAGGAGAGTCTGCAAGATTCTCATTCATGGTTTGCAAAATAAAACATAAACACACAAAACCCTGAAACATTTCTAGGTGAAAATCACCCCTAAAAAGTTATTATTATTTTTAATGATTTGAATTAAAATTATTTTACAAAGGCATTGCCGCATCATTACGAAACTCGGTATGTGTCTTCGGCATCAGCGCTGACAGTGCTAGTACTAGTTTAAGGGCAGCGCCTGCTTGTGGTTAAAAGTTATAATGAAATTTCCAAAAAGGTTTAATAACTTTTTTTTTTTTTAAAGATTTATTTTAGCCATTTTCACTTTATTTTATTAATGAGAAGGACTGTTCAGAATGGACAGCAAGCACGGGGCGAAGGAATCGGGGAAAGGTTCTGGGACTACAGAACTGGAAACGCCTGAAGCACAATACACGCTGTATGTTGCACTCATGAGCCATTCACTTTTGATTAAATTAGCCCATTGCTGATGAACCCGGTCTACTTTTATTTTTTTTATTGTATTTTTTTTATTTTCACCATACTCGAATTAAGACAGTGTTTCTCAAAATTTTTCTGCCATTCACCACTTTGAAGGTAGGGAAGGGTTACAAGCCCCACATGTCCCCTTGTAATCGCCCACCAAAAATTTTTTAAATAAACTAGGCTTTAAGCTAAAATGTATTTTATCAATATGACATTTAAAAAAACAACAAAAAACATGACAGTATATAAAAATAACAATGCAATTGTGTTTGTATTTTGCATCTGATAACATCAAATTCAGAAACGGAGAAAATAAAAGTGTGGACTAGTTTATTAGCTTTATTTTGTCACCTCGCAAACTGCATGTAAAAAGAACAAACAAAATTGAAAGAGAATAATAATTTCTGGGTTTTTCCTGGCTCAAAATGAAGCGGAGGTGGTAAAATCCTACTAATGTTTGTATTTCAGGTATTTTTATAATAATAATAGTATTTATAATAATGTAGTAGGCTACACATATTTTCTGTGCCAGAGACGGAGAGCGCCCACCACTTGAAATCAAAACTATTCAGCCACATAATGTTTTCAACCACATAATGTTGATTTTAGGTTTCAGACATTTAAATTCACATAAGTAAGTTACTAAAAAAGCAATAGGCCTACATTTAGAGTTGGTCAAATACAGAAAGCAGCAATAATAATTATGTCCATTATAATTAGACAACACGTATTCTTTTCAAATACACATCAGTGTAAGTAACTTTCGAGTTTACTCTATGCTACTCCCAGTTAGGGTTTGATTATTGAAAATAAAATCTGATAGAAACCAGGACTAACTTTTCGTTTTTCCCGGAATTGTTCAAAAGTTAAAATTTCGATTCCTTTGCTGCGTTCCAGTCCAAAATTGACATGCCCTTCACTCACTAACTTCCCTCCGTCTCGATTCACTGGATGTACGTCATTGCTTGCGTTACATGAGTGCCCACTACTGGCGGAAATCGCAATGAGCTGAACTGGAACGTCCTAAGCCCTTGATCACTTTGAATCATCTATGAGTTGATTTATTATTTACCTTTTCCCCTTTTCGAATTTGTTTAATGCAGCATCCACATGTATATAGTTGTGTTTGGGTTATTTAAAATAAATAAGTAAATTAAAATTAATATATCACAGAGTGTTTGTTGTGGTGGTGATTCGACGGATGTGTGGTTACGTCACAATCGTACTGCATTGTGGGATATATAGATGCCTGAAGTGCACATATGAAGTAGACTCGCTCCCTCTGTCTAAAGTCGAGGGAACGAGTGTCTGTCCATATAAACTTCCCTCGTTCACTTCACGAAGTGGAACGCACTTCGGAAAATGGCGGCAGGGATTCCCCGAGGGAAGTGCTTAGGGAAGTTTGCAAGTGCGTGTCTAAAAGTGGACTGGAACGCAACCCTGGTTTCGATATTCACAGTCCGCCGACTGGAAGAAGAAACCGCTGAACAACACCAACGAAGAAGCGTCTACCGGAAGTGTTTGTATAACCGCACGAGTTGAACATGAGTAGCTGGCGTCGACGGTCCAAAGTGTGGCTTTACTTTTCTAAAAATAACGAAATTTCGGCAAAATGCAAAATTTGTGACATAAGGAGTATTTGTGACAGAAGGAGTATTTCCTTCAGAAAGACCGTTGGTTAGCAAGGTTAGCTAAACTTTTTGACCCTGCATCTTAAAAGAATCGGAATCAGAGAATCGTTCAGAACCAGAATCGAAACAAGGAATCGAAATCGGAATCAGAATCGTTCAAATTCAAGCGATACCCAACCCTACTCCCAGTTCACCGGGCCACTTACTATCATGTATTTCGGGAGAAGTGGATAAACAGACGTTTGTTAAATCCAGATCCGATTCACTAAAATGCGGCATAAACTAACGCCCCGCGCATAGCTCAACTAAGGTGTTAAACAACAATACACATCCACTTGATCATATTCGACAATCGGAATATCAGATATTTTCCGCTATAGCCAACAAATTTGTGAAATAACCGCAGATAATCAGTCATTCAGCGCTATTGTGCCTGCGGTGTGACCATACTGTCTATGGGTGTGACGAGCAATGACGCGTCACCATGGAAACCATAAAGGGAGACGAACTAAATAACGGGCGCCTCTAAAAAATCACTACTAACAGCCCACTAACAAACTTACGTGTGAAAAGGTTAAAGGTTGTGTAGGTCAGGAAATTGAAAAAAAAAACTTTTTTTTCCAAATTTCTTTAAACTTTCTGTATATATCAATGCATAATTAAAATCTAAGTACTCTGAAAAAGAAAGTATACAAAATCGAGTGTCTGTAGACCTCTCACGACTGTTTTAAAGACAGCTCATTATTTCCATTCACTTCACCCCTCCCTTCTTTGGCTCCTTCCAAAGCCACGCCCCCAAAACACATGAACGCGCAACTCCGACAGCTGAGCTGAAGACGCATTATTTACCTCAGACGAGCGGAGAGGAGAGGAAGAAGTGCATGTAGTGACATCGTGTCAGAAACACATGTAAATAAAAAAATCTAACTATCATTATGAAGATAAACAAATAAGTTGTATTTTATTACTCTCTATCAAGCTAGCATATTGATATTGGTAAAGCTTATAATATTGATTCACTAACGAGCTAGTTAGTTATCTATAAGGCAAAGCTAAAAACAGGTTGCAGCATGATGCACGTTTTTCCATTTGCCATCATTTACACTGTGATGAAGAGGAATTTCATGTAAGATTCATTACATATATATGGTGTTCTGCATGTAAGAGTTTGCTTGATGAAAGCATTGTTGATTCTGATGAGGACTACACACCCGAGACAAGTAAGTTACCCATAGACAGTATAAGACAGCAAGTACCGCATCGTCAGCTGAGAGGACAAGATCCGTAGTCGAGGGCGAAGCAGAGGATTTTGCTATTAGGGTCCAGAGGGAGATCAGAGACCGAGGATGGGGTAGTCGAAGTGCAGGGCAAGGAGCACTTTTTAGACAAGAGGACCTGCTGCGTCGGGTTTTGCATTCTTTAAGCTCGGACAAGCACGCGAACAGGTACGAATCTGGATAACGCGCAAGTGGGCAGGTCCTGTGTTGGCAAAAGGCTGGTTGTCATGGTTGCGAGAGAGTGACAGTCGCCTAAGCCAATTGTTTCCGTCCCATTGTTTCGTGCGGTACGAACTAATGAGCTGCGTTTAATGCAGATTAAACGGTCTAGAGTCACTCGATTTTTATACTCTTTTTTTTAGAGTACTTAGATTTTAATTATGCATTGATATATATAGAACGTTTAAACAAATTTGGTAAAAAGCTTTTATAAGATTCTTATCTACACAACCTTTAAGTAAGGCTTACATTTAAATGTGTCATTGTTTTGTTTTGAGTTTATGCTCGATAAATAAAGTAACTAATAGAGTTGGGCACAAAATTACCACATTTTCTCCCGTTTGTCGCGCCCCACCTGTCATGTCTATTCCCCACCAGTGGGCGCGCCCCCACACTTTGAGAAACGCTGGATTAAGATCATCTTAACAAAATGTTAGACAAACGTTGAAAACATGATAACGAACTCTGAGGCTGTATGTCTGCAATGCTTTGGCTCATTGACACCAAACTTTTGTTATTGTCACCTCACTCTGACCACACAACACATCAGTTTGGTAAAGCGTGTTAACAGTAAATCTTCACCTCTCTCTCTCTGCAGGTGATCAATGCAGCTGTGGCACAGGTGACGGCTGTGGCTGAAGGTAAACTCACCGAGGAGGATCTCACCAGAGCAAAGTGAGTCAGCTGACCAAATCACCAGTCTTTGCATTGGCAAAGCTTTTACACCCATAATGCATTGCCCAATAATCAGTGCCTTCTGAACTAATGCAGCTGAAATGCTTGTAGTTACAGGAAATATTTCTATAAAAACAACAGGCTTTCATAAATCTTCTGTGGTCGAGCTCAGAGTTGGTGTGTGTGTGTGTGTGTGTGTGTAGGACCCAGCTGAAGGCGGATTACCTAATGTCCCTGGAGAGTTCGGAGGGTCTTCTGGAGGAGATGGGTGTGCAGGTGATCAGCAGCGGCTCCTACAGCTCACCAGAGTCTGTCGCGCAGGCCATCGACTCCCTCACCGCCAGCGACGTGCTCAAAGTAAGACTCTTAACCGAGGCGGCAACCGTTCGTTCTCTCTCGTAAAGCCAACACGCAAGTGACTTAAACTGCAGTTTATCGACTGGCCACAAGAGACAGGCTCCAGAAGAGATTCAATCCCATAGACCCCCATGTTAACTTTACAGCTGAGAAAACACGTCTACAGCCTGGTGCAAAAAGTGGTTTTGGTCTATAAAGCTAACTGTGAGGGAGATGAATTTGTTTTATAACTAATCAGTTTTAATTCAATTCGTTTAAAAACGGAGACCTTTTGCTACGTTTGCACCTCCCGTTCAGACTGAAACGGGAAAAGCGAAGACCTAAAACGGAGAAGTTTAGAAACGCTGCAACTCCGTTTAGCGTTTTGAAACGCCGAAGGCGTTTTAGTGTGGACGAGACAAAACGAAAGACTTCAGAAACGCTGACGCAGAGGCTCACGCTCGGCTCTATGATTGGGTGTTATCAGTCATGACGCCTCCTTCCCTGATTCGTCAACTACTGTTTACACCAGCACGCACATGCCCAGTGTTGGTGAATGGTCATGTGATCCGCGTTTCAGTCGTTTTAATGTGGATGGAGATCATTTCTAATACACAGATGAAAGGCTGGTGTGGACGGAGATCGTATTCGTTTTAATTCTCCGTTTTTAAACAAAAACGCAGTAGTGTGGACGGGGCCTGAGAAGTTTGGTACAGTACGGGTTCGAGTCAGGTACACCATGATGCGGCTTGCATTTCCACCGCCAACCCCTTACTTGATAGGTGTGGTGTTTGCCGGAAAGAAGGCGATCGACGTCATTTTCGTGCGAAAGAAGAAAGCGACATAGTAAACAACAATGGATGACATACAGCAGATCTTGTTCTTGCTTCTCAGCATGTTTGTCACAAGAGACAAGCGCTGGCATTAGGCGTTTCTCAATACCAAGAAGCCTACGCGGAGTCCGACTCTGAGAATGACTCCTGAGGATGCGAGTCAGTAATTCTGCCAATGAAACAATGCGAGTTTTTGAAAGCGCCACTCACCTCGCTCTGCGGACTCCGGTTATCTCTGTATGTATATTTCAGGCAACAATAAAACGAAATATGTTATAGACCCCTTTGCGCCGACATCACAGTTACGTCACGGCGCTAGCTGGAGGCAAAACAAAGTGAAAACTGGAGGCGGCTAATGCAAACCTGCACAGATTCGGCTACATAATTAGGAGCTTAAATTACTTTTATTATTATTAAATATCATCGTGTTGTGTTGTTTGGTGCTAGTATCAGTGAAAAATGAATATGCTGTATCTGGACTTTTTATTTCTAGAAAATATTCACATGATTAAAGTCGCACCAGTAATCTCACTGTTTTACATTGTCGATCGTCTCGTGCGCTGGCTCGGCAGAACTGCAGATCGTACACACAAGTCTTGTACAGGACCATTCAGCACATAGTCAGAGGTTGACCGATATGGGTTTTTTCACGCCGATACCGATCTTTTGAAATTCCGGGGTCAGCTAACTGGATATATGCTCGATTTATTTTGGCCGATATTTGCTTGGTTTTTAACCTCTATTTGAAATATTAAATGTAAAAGAAATGATAATTACTTAACATAGACAAACTTTCTCAAACAAAAACATTTTATCCTCTCAAAAAAACATGTATTTCCTGAAACTTGTCCTGTTTTGGTTTGTTTTGTTTGACGGACAAAGACAAATGGACATAACCTATTCATCACAAAAAAGGAGAAAAAAACTTTAAATGATTTAATATTTATATATACGATTTATTATATTTTATTTAATTTAACTTCTAACAATAACGTATTTCACTAGTAAATAGCTGTTGAACAACAAAAACAACCACCAGATGGGAAAATGATATTTTACTAAAACTTTAAATGCACCACAGCGCACCATCCGTCTGTTGTTCTTCAGACAACGGCATCCCGCTGTTGGACCTTTTAGTCTACAGTGAAATACAGTCACGCTTAACACTGTTTGGCCAGCATTTTAACCATGTTTAATCCAGCTACTAAGTAACGGTCAGTGTTGTGCCTGAACGCGTTCATATTTTGGGCGAACGTGAACGGAACGTACTGTATTACTGGCTGATGAACGTTACCTAGTTCATTCTGATGTCTGTGAACGCGCACTCTCTGTCAGGGTGCCAGATTTCTATAGAGCCCTCCTGGCGAAAACCCGGCTAAAACACATGTAAACAGGCCTTAATATGTAGCGAAAAAACACCCAATCTGGCAACACCAGCCACCAGTATCTAAAATCTTACATTAATGTGCAAACTTTGCCCGTCGATAAAATAATTGTTGTCTGTGTTTGTATATGGGCTGTGGCAATAATAATAAAAAAAGCTCGCAACATATGGAAAAAAGAACTATGAATGAACTAGTTCATTTTGAAATGTGTGAACTGAACTTTGAACTAGTTCATGTAGAAAGCGAACTTTCCCAACACTGCTAACAGTATGTAAAGCGATGTTTCTGTTATTCTAACGTCCGTTTTCTGAGCATCCGAGAGAAACACTGGCATAACAGTAGCACCAAACTGAAGCATAGAAATCTCGTGTTGATATTCGTTGCGGAAGATAACGGTGGTTAAGGTTCCAGTGCTGTATTAGCACCGGGTCTGTCTGTAGCTGTTACCCGCTAGCAAAGCAAAGCCAGCGTTGGTCTCTTTTTTATTACTTATTTCTCTGCATTGAGTGACAACCCTCTCAAATATAAGACACACAAACAGAACAAATAAAAGTCTCAGATTCACTCAGTAATTGCAAAATTATTGCTTATTTATTGTGACATGATAGCAACTCTTCTGTGATAATGCAACTTCAACTACGATCCAAAGTAGCCGAATGTCTTGTCGCTTATTCAGGTTTTTTCTCGAAGTTGGCAGTAACATATCAAACGTTTTTAATTAAATATAAAGGAGTTATACGAACTGAATCATTGCCGTTAGCTCCTTAGGCACTGGATGAGGTCTGCTGCTGCTCACTCAGCTGGAAAATGACTCTGGCGGCAGCGCGCGTCAAGAACGACAACACAAGGCTGCCCACAGAATGCGCCTGCCTAATAATCGACTTGATATACTGGGATTTTGGCCGATGCCGATCATGTTAAAAAGTGCCAAAAATTGGCCGATTAATTGATCCGACCGATTAATCGGCTCGAAACCTCTAGCACATAGTTATAGGCATCTAAAGATTTAAATGCCCTCAGTTTCTGTTTACGATCAGTTTCTCTATAAGGTAGGTGTAGAAGTCAGGCCACTCAACCGAGGTCACTAACGTTAATCCTGTCAGATCGTCCATGCATTTGAGTGAGCGTGTATGCCGGCTACGGGTCGGCCAATCTGGTTCTGTCCGTTAAAATTAACTTTTGAAAATAACAATCGTGGTCCTGGACACTGAGTGACCTTACACATATTAAGATAAAATCTGATTTTCTTCAGTCAGTGTTACAAAAACCAAGCTAAGAAAACTTGCTTACTTGCATTAGTTCAGCGGCCAGAGAGCTCGATTCTGCCTCCACCTAAGCTCCGCCCACATAAAAACGTCACAGTGTTTACCAACTGTAAAGGGGTCTATAAAACACCACTCTGCTTCTTTTCGATTTCATGTCAATACATTTTAAATATTATAAAGCACACAAATGTGGTTCAGGCAACGCATAGCCTATTGATTATATTCACTGCATGTATGTACGGTATATTTATAACAAAACTAAATATAAAACACAACCCTGCCTCTTTTCGTTTAAATTTAAAAATATGAAACATATTCCAGGCCATATGTAATGTATTGCATTGGTACAAATGTTGCAATAAACAACATTACAGATGATCTTGTAATAATAAAAAGACAAAACTTATCTCTTTTTGTTGAATTTCAGTTTTATCAATAATAGCCATTATAAAAGTATAAGTAAAAGGTACAAAAAGCTATACAGTAATGCTTTAATAACATAAAGCAAACAATTCAGTCAAATATACAAATTCAGCGCTCAAATATATGAAACTTCACTTAGCCTTCTGCCAAAACTATTGGCCAGGGAACGAATTATAGATTCACAAGACCAAAGATCACCTGTTAGGTCTATACAAGACGAACTATATCTCATGTTTAAAGGATAATTCCGGTATTTAACACATTGAGTCTATTTTGTAATTTGTTTTGAATGAAATAGAGTGGTGGACTTAGAAATTTTGACAATGGGTCCTGTCTCAAGTTTTTGACTATTTTAGAATCGCCTGTGACAGCTTTTGACTGGTTGTCTATGGGCATGCACAAACATGTCCTTAAAACAACCCTTAACGTTCATTTTCAAAACTGTGCAACTCACCGAGTGGTTGGTGGTGTTCGTTGATGTTCCGAAACAAGTAGCGATCAGCGAAATACCGTTTCTGTCGTGTTTTATTTGTCATTTTTTTAAATCGCATTGCTGTCTGCTGGAGGACTCAGTGCTCGTTGATATTACTGCGCTAGCTACTGGAAACGAAAAGGGGTCTGTTTACATTTGGTTGTAGTCTTTTCGCTCGAGTTCTCCGTCTTGCCATACTCGACCATAGACTGTAAAAAATATGGACAAAGCGTCTGTGACGTCACCCATAGACTCTCTGAAGAACGCGTTTGAGGCTGTTTATGGGGGTATGGGCAGCGCCATACTGGAAAATACAAAATACAAAAGTTTCAGAAAGGATACAGAGGTGGTATGATGTGTTGTGTCAGATCATGGCCGAGACGTCAAATTCACTCGGTGCAGCCCGTTATCAGCTGTCAATCAAAGTTAACCGCCCTTATTTACATACATTTTATATCTAAATACATGATCTAAACTAACGAGTTAGAAAAAAATTCACCCCTCACAGTTGTCAGGCACGCGGAACATATTGAAGATTACAATAAAAGTCCATGGGACCAAACTGTAAACATATGAATTTATGCTGTGAAAACTGAGATTTTAACATGACGTCTATGGATATTTGCTCCCTTTTGGGACCGGCCTCTAGCGGATTTGAGATGTATTGCAGTTTAGCGCACTTCTGGGTAGGCTTTACGTGTTCAGATTAAATGTTGCGCTTGTCTTCGACCTATGTATTCGCTGTGTCTGTGACTTCTTTTGAGTGCGCTGGACACGTGTCCGTACAGCGTCCTGGTTGTCGCCAGTGAGTGGTCGGAGTGTGCTGACGCTTCATACTCAAACATCGAAGCGGAAGTTTATACGCGGTGTGAGGTATTTGAAAAATAGTTCCACTATAGCAAACAACACAGATTAAAAGCATTCATTGCGCCGATATATTTGTTTTAATCGTCAACGAACACCACCAAGACTCACTTCGAATGACTGCACAGTTTTGAAAATGAACGTTAAGGTTGTTTTATGGACATGTTTGTGCATGCTCATGAGACACCAGTCAAAGGCTGTCACAGGCGAATTTCTAAAATTGTTAAAAGCTCAAAACAGGACCCATTGTCAAAATTCGGAAGTCCACCACTTTATTTCATTCAAAACAAACTACAAAATAAACTCAATGTGTTAAATACCGGAATTATCCTTTAACCACTACAGGACGTCCGAGATCAGCGGCAAACATGAGAAGCGACTAGCCGAGGAAAGGCTGTTGCACCGCTCAAGTTCGTTATTTTAAATGTAGATGCGCGTATGCGCAGTCATAATGGAAGCGTGTCCGCGCCGCAGCGAGATCAAAATACTCAACTTTCAGGAATGCCGCAAGCACACCATCAGCGCACAGTAGGTCACGTAACAGAGCCAACCAAGGCGCGCAATCGGCCCTAGCGCTTTGGGAGAAGGAGAAATTTCTCTCGTGTTTTACGGCGCTATATGTGAATCCAAGGCATAATAATGTCAATCAGAGGCTCTCAACTTTGACTCTGCGAGATCCACTCTAACGCTGATCAAACTCTGTGCCTGTAACTTCTCTAGGCTGCGTTCGAATCACACACTTCCCTACTATATGGTAGGCGAGAAATCAGTATGTGACAAAGGCATATCAGAATTCACAGTATTAAGTCGAGAGGTCAGTCAGATTAATGGAGGGTTTTTCAGTTCGATCAGTCCATCCTGAACTACACTACTGTTCAAAAGTTTGGAGTCGGAAAGATTTTTACGTTAACTTTTATATATCAGTGATCTAAATAAACTATTCTCGTGACTAATAATATAGGGTAATAGCTCACCTGGTGGTTTCGCCAGTGGCTCGACTTGCGCATGAAATGGTTAAAGCAGTAAAAAAACAACTTTTCTTTTTCTCTACAGGCTGCAAAGAAGTTTGTTGAAAGCAAGAAGACCATGTCAAGTTGTGGACATCTGGCCAACACACCATTTGTTGATGAATTGTGAGGGAAAGTCCTAGTATAAAGTGCACACATTGTGCAGCTGCTTCAAGTGTAAAAATAATCCTGATTACTGTTGACGGTTGTATTTTTTGGTCTGTTCATCATGAAGTCTGGTCTTTAGTAATGGTGTACTGAGAACACAGCCATCCTTTTCACTGTATATGTGCTGTACATTCATTAAAGCAAGTCTATTGGTCATAAACTGCTCGTCTGCTTCATAATCTAGGGCCCAAGCCCTGAACGGGCGCAGAGCCCTATTGTTTTCCTTCCGATTATTTTTATTTATTTTTTTTCTAACGAATTTTCGGAGCACTTTTGGGGCCCTTAACATGCTCGAAAACTCTTGAAACTTTGCACACGGGTCAGAACCCGCGGCCATCAGAGCCGGGCTGAAGATGGTACCCGTGCATGGCAGGGGGCTGAACAGCACCCACTGGAACACTTAACACCCATAACTCAAACACGCTTGTGTGTAATAATATGAAACTCGGTACACATGTCGATACTCATCGTTTCATCTATACCTCACACTCTCTTTTAACCCAGCCCAACAGGAAGTCAGATTTTTGCGGTTGTTTTTAAAATGCATGCAATGGAATTTAATATACTCCTCCTGAGAGCATTTATCCACATGGAACGAAACTCGGTCAGCCTGAAGTCAAGACATTGAGGATGAAAAATTGCGAGGGGATTTTTGATAACTCTGAACGGTTTGGCCGTGGCGAGGAAACAAATTTATGGCGAGAGAACGTGAAACAGGAAGTGTCTTATAACTTCAGCATACATTAACTGATCTTGATGAAACTTCAGCAGTGTGTTCGCTGTAAGAGGCCAGATCACATGGATGTGACTATTGTGAGTCAAAGTTATAGCGCCACCAACTGGCAGCAGGAAGTGTGTCACTTTCAAAATGCTTTGAAATCACCCTCTTATTTTTACCCAATTTGCTTCAAACTTCATCTGTATAATGTAAATACACGGCAGATGAAGACCTGTGAATGGATTCTTGATATCTTTGAAACTGTTGCCGTGGCAACGCATCAAACTTTACCATTCTTTTAGGATGCTTTTGAGACTCTTAGCATGCTTGAAATTGCATGAAACTCGACAGACACATCACATTTATTAGCCAGTAGACATGTGCAAAGTTTCAGAAACGGGCGTGGTGAGGGCTCACTAGCGCCACCTTTTGTCAAAAGTGGGGGGATTAGTTTTATCTACAAAAATCGGTATGTATATTGTTCTCCTCGAGCCGGACAACTTTCTCATTTATACTCATTAGCTAGGACCAACAGAAAGTCAGATATTTTGGTTTGAATATGGTGAGCGTCTCTCTGAGCCTACATCTCTGTATGGCAAGCCCTTTTAACATTTAAAAGCTAAGTTTGACTATCCGGAATTAACATTGTAGATATCAACAACGTCTTTCTAGTCGTAATTACATTTTGGATAGTTTGTATTATCATTTAAGATATCTGTAACGTAATTGCGACTAGTCGAAACGACAGATAGAGTATGGCAAGCCGTTTTAACATTTAATCATTTTAACCTACTAGTCTCTATTTTCATGCTACTAGTACTTATTTTTTAGATACTAGTATCTATTCCATTAAGTACTAGTACTTATTCATTAGCTACTAGTGCTTATTCTTTAGATACTAGTGCCTTTTCTTTAGATACTAGTGTTTATTCTTTAGGTACTAGTACCTTTTTAAAGATACTAGTACTTATTCATTAGATACTAGTCCTTATTTATTAGATACTAGTACTTATTTCATTAGATGCTAGTCCTTATTTATTAGATACTAGTACTTATTCATTAGATGCTAGTCCTTATTCATTAGATACCAATGCTTATTAATTAGTTACTAGTACTTATTCATTAGATACTAGTACCTATTAAATAGATACTAGTACTTATTCATTAGATACTAGTACTTATTTCAATGGTGACTAGTAACTATTCTTTTGTTATTAGTAACATTTTTTCCATTGACTTCTATGGGGATCTGTCATTCAGATATCAACTATTCAGTTCTGACTAGTATGTATTCCTGGAATACATATAGTATGATTCAATTGTGGAATACATACTAGTATGTATTCCAAAGCGGGGGTTACATTTTTGCTCGTCGTGCAGAATAACCCTAAAGACACCAAGGTGGCGGATATATATAGCTGCGAGCAGCGATGCAAGGGCCAAAGCCGGCGGTACCGCCATCCCGAGTGCACTTTAGGTAACTAGGCACCGGGGTTGCGGTGCCACCGGCTTGGGCCTCGTAAATCGCTGCTCGCAGCTGTGTTTTGTAGGTATTTTTCTTTCAGTAAATGTCTATCTGTGTGTCGAGTTCTTCCAGTGGCCACCTGCCGACCAAGCTGTGGTTTGTTGTTTAGTTGTCTGAAGCATAGACTTTAAAAAGAGTCATGAATGCATAGACAGTATGAGAGAAATGGACAGAGCGATCTCATTGGAACTCCATTGAGGCGATTGAAGCCCGTTTTTGGCTATTTTTTAGCACTTCCGTCCCTGACGCGCAGACTCAAACAGAGCTTGACGACGTAGATGTGACGAGAGCAACCCGTCTGTCTTCTAGTGCTGTGGCATGAGAAATCTGAATCATTCCCTTCCGAAACATGCAGAGGCGGAGAGTGTGAGTAGGAGCTGTCCATGAGCTAGGAGAAGGAGACAATTTTGCTAGGTATTCTGATTAATTATTTTGTCATTTTGCCTCCACGTTTCCCCGATTGCCTGCGAGCTTCTCCTCCTGTCCATGTGCGACTCTACTGTGCACGAGAGTCGCGTGGGTATGACGCAATCGTTAGCCTACTTTCACTAAAACTGCTTCTACGGGGCCATAACATAAGCTACAAGGTAATGGAGCAATTTATACATTGTTGTGTTTCTTTAGAAATAAATAAAGGACAAATGGGGTCTTCAAACGCCTCAGATGTAAAGTTATTCCGCTGTCAAAGTGACGCCAAAATGAATGGGAGTCAATGGGAATGCTGACGCAGGTGAAGTTCTGCTACAAGATGGCAGCTCCCGCGAGACTTCAACTTCCGGTCGATGGATTACCCCCTTGCATGAACGCTAGTTGGTGCTCCAGTATAATCGGTCCGCCGAAACTAATCCAGTGAGAAATGTTCCGCGGTGCAAAAATAAGTGCGATTAAAATGCGTTAAAATTTTTGGTGTAATTAATTAATGCGTTAAAGTCTGTAATTAATTCATCTTAATTAACGCGTTAAAGTCCTGGCCGGCTCTATTAAATACTAATATCAGCTTACGAAGGGAAACAGAGGCGGAGTAGTGGTGCTTTCTGGAGATGATTAGGGAGAGGTCGGTGCGCCATACCGATCAGAGCGCGCGCTGACACGGAGTAAAGCCTTTATCCTCGACGCCACAGCACGAGTGTGGCAAAAATGACAAGTTGATCGTTTCGCCACAGCTTTTTTGTAACAGCGCACGTGGCGCCAGCCGCATCCGAGGATGAACAACTTAAAACCGAGTATGTCCGAAGCTTGCTCTGACCGTCTCAACACTGCCGTCATTATGTTAAGCCCGCCCGCCAACTCTATACACGATGTAATTGGCCCTACCAGAGTTGGGGTTTTCCAGCTAAATGAAGAGTTGCTAGACGACACTTTGCTGCAAAATAATTATTGCTGCCACTTGATGCGTCTAGATTTCTAGGCTTGGGTTTGACTGCCGTTCCAGTGCACTTTCACGGAGTAGCCTATAAGGTTGGAAAAACACGGGTTACAGGTTGAAAGGAACGCAGCATTAGTTAGCTGTTTCTAAGCGAGACTTTCACCTTCACTTTCACATCTGTCCTGTAATCTTATTCATTTAAGATGTATTATTGTATGATGTAAATATTTTTCACACTATGACACTTTACTATGACTAGCCTACACTTGACTACATTGGCCACTCGTAGATGTTAAAGGGTTAGTTCACCCAAAAATGAAAATTAAGTCATTAGTTACTCACCCCATGCTGTACCAACCCCGTAAGACCTTCATTCATCTTCGGAACACAAATTAAGATATTTTTGATTAAATTTGAGAGGTGGATCACTGCTACATAGGCTCCTAAGGGAATGACGCTTGACGGCCCAGAAAGTCAATGAAGAAAATGTTTAAATATTCCATGTGACAACAGTGGCTCAACTAAAAGTTTATCAAGTGACGAGAATACTTTTTGTGTGAAAAAACAAACAAAAATAACGACTTTATTCGACTATTCCTTTGCTTCCTTCTGGGCCTGAGACGAGAGTTCAAGAGATTTCCACAAGATTTCCGCAAGAACTGCGATCTCCTTCAACTACTTCAGTTCAGTTCTCGTGCGTACGTTGTGGAAATCTCTTGAACTCAAACTCAAATTTTCCTTGAGCTTTTGACACCTAAGAGGTCATCATATTATAAGAATATCCTGTAAGTTTCAGAACTGAAAACGTCCTTGTTTGAGTCCATTAAAAGCTTTTATTGACACCAGGCTCAGCAAACAACTCGTTTTTAAAAGTGGGGAACTATGACGTCAAAGAGGATAAAACACCACCCCCACAGAAGAAGATCAGCGCCTACTTTACTACTAAGGTGCGTTTCCCGAAAGCATCGTTAGCCAACTATGGTCACAAGTTCCGTCGTTATCAGCATAGTTCAACGATTCGGTTTTCCCAAAACCATCGTTCAAATGAACATTCGCAAACAGCATCGCAAATTTGTATGGTTTGAACGACAGCTCTCGACCTGTGGTTTGAGGCATCGTTTATATATTGCATCACATTTGGACGTAATAAATCCTTATCTTGAGCAAAATAAGCAAGCTGACATTCAGTACAACCGGTGCCTTTTATTTAGAATACATACAAAGGTAATTTACGTCTTAGTTTTTCAAAAGATTTAAAGTAACGTGTTTGAAGAGTGCGCATGTGCGAACTTGCTCTACTATGCAAGAACGAGCCAAATATTGAGTCTGGTAATAAAGCAAAATAACTGAGAACAATTAGAAGTAGTCCTCAGATGATGTCTGTCATTTATATAAAACAAATCTAGCGTTAATTGGATGTCAAACTACTTTTGTTAAGTAGTTATTCTTCCACCACGTGCAAAACCAACGTGGTTGAGCGATACTTTGCGACAGTGGGTTTCGGGAAACATCCGTGACTAGCTAGTTGATTTTTCCAACGATGCATCATACTACGGTAGTGAAACAGTGAACTACGTTGTTGTACGGGAAACGCACCCCTGGCTAGTTGTTCTATTACTCATGTTATTAAAATAAAAAATTCTTATATATTTAATTGAGTTCGCTGCTATAAAATGTACTAAATAATTTTAAGTTTAAAAATGTATAACTTAAAAAATACGAGTACTTTTTAGAAAATATTTTTTTTCTTCCCTGAACTTTAAATAATGTAAAAAAAAGAAAAAGAATTGTGATGCGAATAAAATGCATCAGATATGAATATGAAGCAGCTGATAAAATATCACCCAGAACCGTCTCGTGAGGTGGGCGAATGTTTAATTCCAGTCCTGGAGGCCCCTTGGCCCTTATGAGGATGAATAAAACGTATAAATAAAGATGACCATTGCTTTGTTAAAATATATTTTATTTATTATATTATAGCTAATGTTCTGAAATGCCACTAATGTGTCTCCATCAGTATACTGGGGCGTTCAGGACCCACAGAGAGCACAGGGTGAGCAGCGCCCCCTGCTGGCCTCACTAACATCTCTTCTCTGACCTGCATGTGAACGCTGTGTCACGGGTCGTGCGGGGAGGATGGACGCCAGATGACCGGCCGTCCCAACCCCCTCGACTCAGCGTACCACCGCAAGGAGCCAACACCACAGAGAACACAGAGGCAAGTAATTTAGAAAAACACAGAATCTTTATTAAATAAATTAGGTTAAAACAACCTCAGCAAGCTGAAGGAAGGTGAGGTTTCAGCAGTATAGCTGGCTCTTCTCAGGACTCAGGCAGACAGAGAGCAGGTAAGGGTTCACAGTAGGACTGTTTCTCTTGAATTCACAGCGGAACTATTCTCTCTTCACAGGGTTCGAATGGCCGGAGAGGAGTATGGAATTCACAGCAAAGCTGGCTCACTTCTGAGGGCTCAGGCAGACAGAGAACAGGTGAGGATTCAACAGTTTAACTGGTTCTACGGTCTTCCTCTTACTTCTCCAGCTTCACCCGAGTGTCACACGCAGCCTCTCCTCTCCTCGCCTCGCCTCTCCTCTCCTGCTGATTTTCTCCCTCTTCTCCTCTCTCTGCTGAAGATGAGAAATCCTTTTATCCTTCCCAACTTTTAAGTTTTCCGGAGCTGGAGTCTTCCGGGTCTCACACCGGAAATCCCTCCCACGGAAACCCGTCCGTGAATAAAAGGTTCTGCCTGCCTTTGTCACCCCGGTGACAGCTGTCCTTTTTCATTCACTTCAGTCCTGTCGTTTTTTTTTGTTTTTTTTTTTGTTTTTTTTTTAATGGAGCTGTACTTCATCTACACCCTGGTCACACGACATGAAACAGAATTGAAAAATAACGGCTTTGCACTGCAAATGTAGTTTCCTCCTTCCTCTGTGTTACACTACCTCTTCTCGCCTGACTGATTGACGGGATCTGGTTCTACTAATCAAACCAGCTGTGCTTCTCGAGCTGCTCTAGTGTCAGTCGCTCAGCTGGATCACGCACTAAACACCTGGAAATCAGGTCTTGGCATTCTGTAAAGTTTTCAGAGAGTTAGTCTTTGGGGATCACTAATGTTGAAATACTTGAAATAATGTTAAATATTTCCATGTTTTGCCATTTAAAATGTCATTCTTTGAGTATCTACTTTTTCTTCACAAAAAGTGTATACACTTTTAGGGCGTAGTATAGTAGGCGGATTGAGACAGCAATAGTGTCGGCCCACTTCTGGTACACACGCGATCACACGAATCCAGATGTGGGCCGGATTTGGGCTGGCACTATGTTGCTGTCTGGGTGAGATTGTGTCAGAGGTGTCTGTTGTGTTTACCTGAGGATAAGGCCAGACTTCGTGTTCAGATGTTCACGCAGTATGCCATCGAAGGGTTTAAAGGGCAGATGTCTGTGCAGGATCTTGAACAGCACAACACCTACAGCCCAGACGTATGCCAGGCTCGGCGTAGAACACTTCGTCCCCTCAAGACCTCAGGTGGGGTCTACAGGTGTGCTCTTAAAAGAGAGACTGTTTTAGTGTCTGATCGATGTCACTGCACTCAATTGCTGTTACGTACGCTAACATAAACTGCTAACACACCTCGAATATTTCACTGCTGTTGAAGCCTTCACTCCGGAATTAGACGACCACATCTGAAGTCAATCAGCTTGAGCTTCAGACTGTCGTCACGGCCGCCACCAGGATGTTCCCCGTGTGGATATCGCCGTGGAAAACTCCACGAGTCAACGCAGTGTTTCACAGCTTGGACTAACTGACGTATAATCCAGCGAGCTTTCGCTTCATTGATGTCGTCCGAATGCTTGATGTAATCCAGCAAGGTCTGGCATGGATCGGGGTTCTCCATAATGAGATTGGTGCTTCTATCGTCCTCAGTCCAGTGATGTAATTGGATGATGTTGGGGCATGAGGGAGCTTGTCCCAAACGCAGCATCAGTGCCACTTCTTCAAGCACAGGTTCGGAGTCATCAGGCTAGAGAGAAAAACAAACAGTTAGTTGACTGAGTAGGAACTTATTAGGTGGAAAATTTGATCAAGTTTATTTGTATAGCACATTTAAAAACAGCCACAGTTGACCAAAGAGCTAAACAATATCAGGATACACGCGAATAAACAAACACAGTGGAGAATTTCACAGTAGCAAATCTCATTGTATTTTTATGTAAGTGTAAATTGTGTTTACATTTACATCTTCTAGACTAACTGCTTCATGTTAGCAACAAGAATTGACAATACTCGTCGCTTAACCCTCTGGGGTTGTTTGGCCCAAATGGACCCGAAGAATTTAAATACATTTTTTTTTAAATCACAGCTTCCTCGGAATGGTCCCAAATAGGGATGTCAACGATTAATCGATTATCGATTAATTGTCGATAATTCATTAATCGATCAAACGTATCGGACGTCGATTAACCAGGTCTATGCGCGTGCCTGCTGCTCAACCGCGAAACATGTAAGCGAGTGCGCCGACGGCCGGAGTTATGTTTGACTTCATCATGACTACGTTTCCGTGTGTTCGCAGCCTTTTCTTTATATGTAAGTTGTAATAGTTTATTATGTGTACCTCTATATCTGATTTATCTCATATTGGATGCATTTTGTTAAGAATAGAAGCGTGATCTTTAGCTCGTGCAGCTAAAACGGTAATGCACGACTAATGATAACTATTTGGAGTGTCATATTACATAACACTATAAAGAGAACAATATTGTAATAAAACGTGGTGAATAATTTGGGTTTAGTTGCCTGTCGCGTTGTTCCAGGAAGAGCGCGTGCACAACATTCAGTCATTCTTGGTTCAAGTTCACTTGTGCATTCACGTTTGAAGATATTATTTGTAATATTATGTTCATTTTGTATATCTGACTAATCTCATATCGGTTGTGTTTCTTTGATTTAAATAACGAAAGTGCTCAGCGGTTATTCATTCAGCGCGCGCTGCTCAAGCAGCAATGCACTACTAATAATAACGATGATTAATTTGTGACTGTCATATTAGATAACATCAGAACACTATTTTATTAAATCGTTGTGAATTCATTGGGTTTGGTTGCTGTTTTCATTGCGCGTGCGTCCACAACACATTCTGACATCTGAGGCGGCGTTGGTGACACATTGTATGAGTCGTAATTTTTGATTATTAAATAATTAAGTTAATTATTTATTTATAATATTGTAACATTTTACAATCCTACTAGAACAAGGGGGATTTATAAGAGCTGCTGCTAATGTTTCAAGTTTTTCATACAAGTAGTTTGCCAGATAGATTATTATATGTAGACTTAATATTTTAAGGCTAAGCCTACCCATATGGATTTTTATTAACATGTATTTTATCTTGCTTAATGTTTGCAACAGGTGAGCCAGTGCACGAATATTTTTGATGTATTTAAATTTTCTGTGGATAATTTATTTTGTTAAATTATGCCATTCGGTACCATATCCCAACTGTTACAATAAAACATAATTTGAGCGATGTAACATGCATTTTTATTCAGTATATAAGCAATGTTTTGCTTTTTATGTTGAAGACACTATTGATATAGTGAGAAATGTACATTCTCAGGAAAATAGCCGCTTATCAGTTAATCGTTAATCGATCGATAAGGTCAATCAAGTAATGATTAATGAATTAATCGATAATTTGCATCCCTAGTCCCAAATTTGGTGACTTTGTTGGTATTTGAACACCCAAAAAATTGGGGACAGGATGTGAATAGTCTAAGTGGTTGTAAAAAAAATAGTCACACTTGGGTGTTCGGGTCCAAATGGACCCGCATGGAAAACGAATGGGAAATTGGCAAAAATGTGAAAATACTGAGTTTTTTTGTGCGTACAATCTACAAATCAGCCACGATCTTGAAAAAAAGCACACAACAGTGAAGGGGTGAATCTATAAGAGTGCAAAACAGACCACAGCCACACACACACACACTTTTATACACAAACACACCAAAAAAATCAGTATTATACGTGTTTTGCATTTTTAAAATGCTCAGTTTGTCCACCAGATGGCATCCATCTAATTTCAAAAATTGCTTTTATGAGGCCTAGGCTTGACTCTAAAATGAAATACATCTTTAAAATATATGTGTATATATATATATATATATATATATATATTATATTTATATATATATATATATTAGAGCTGTCAGTTAACGCGTTATTGACGCGTTAACGCAAACCCATTTGACGCGTTAATTTTTTTATTGCGCGATTAACGGTCTTTTTGTCCTAGCAAACTTTGTAGTTTTTTCACATACTTTTGCAACAGGACGCGAGCATGCGTCCTGATCCATTTCAGCGTCTCAGCGCTCGTCATCCCACTCAAAGCCGGCTTCGCAAGCCCAGACGAGTGTGTGCGCGTGCCTGTTGTTTTGTTATCCGGTCTAGCTAGATCCGCTTGCGCTTTGGTCGAAGAAGCAACGGAACGTCCTCGCGCGGCGCAAGCAATTGAAATGAATGGGTTTCAGAGCGCAGCGCGAGGACGTTTTGTGCCGCACACACTCGTTTCAGCTTGCGAGCCGGCCAAATAGTAACGTTATGTTTTTGAGTGGATGACGAGCGCAGAACGCCGAAATGGATGCCAATGAGATTCTGAATGTAAAGTTTACTTTTAAAAAGTTGCCAAATTGTCCCATTGACAAGACCAAGTGATCTGTGTGTTTTGTCATTAGTGAGCTGAGCTATCATCATCGCAGCACGCCCAGTCTGAAACACCACTTGATGATGGGCCAAGCAAACACACACACAAACACAGATGATGCAAATTCTCCACCCCCTCGTCAATATCAGGACCTCGTCAGTATTTCTTTCACCCTTTTATTGATGGACAGTGTTGCATTGTGTGAGAGATTATTTAGGCTATATATGTTAGCGAGCAAGACGTAACTGAGTCTGAAGTAATATTA